>JAMBLF010000690.1:0-214039 GCA_030578115.1 Leucoptera coffeella | reverse complement strand
TTGATCATAATATTTGTAACTGACTTAGATCTACTGATACGTTTCTTTTTTCCTGTGCTATCATAGTAGGTATTATCATCATCAGGATCCTTGCGTCCTAGTCTTTTCCATTCGTCCATGACATGATCTGTTCGTTTAAGGAATTTGTCTATTTTATTAGTTAACTGTTTAGAAGTTTTCTCATTCTCAGGAACTGGATCTGTTGATGTACCATTTAGTTCTACAGATGAGTTGGATTCAAATGTACTTGAATTTTCTCTCGTTTTCTTTATATCATCGTCAGTGTCATAGGATTGTGGGTACACTCTCCTTGGCGTCACGGACCTTCGGTTACAGAACGCAGCAGTGTAGCTATTCGAACGTGATATAGGAGTGTATGTACCATTACTGCTACACGTAGAGTACTGACTAGCTGAGCTTCGAATACTAGTATACATAGACATGGGGCTTGGAGATCTTGACAAGAGTGAGTTATAAGGACCATGTCTTTTGGATAACTCAGAAATGGACCCGGTTTCCACTGAAGGGCTTCTCAAGTAGGAATAATTAGGACTTGTAACTCTAGGAGATAGATAAGAGCTGTTAGAAGTCGTCCTGTTGTAAGTATGGGATTCTCTCACAGATTTAGGCACAAACAATCTCCGGCCAGTAACTATAGGTGAAGGCTTTAACTGCAATCTGTCTTCGAAATTTGAAGGCGTTATTAGCGTCCTTCCTGGAATAGACGTTCGGATGATCGGAGGTTTTGGAGGTTTCTTCGGTGTCGTATCAAGTCCGTTGGGCGAAAGAAAGCACTCTGAATTCGGCGACAGCGTTGACTCTGTGTTCGGGGAGAACAAACTGATGGAGTTCGGAGATAAGGTCCCGTTAGAAGTGGGAGAGAACATGCCATTCCCATTGTGCTCCGGTATATGGACCTGCAACGGCTCCATGGTTTTGAGGTTAGGTGGTCCCGCCGCGATCGTCGCCATTTTGTCTATCTCATCGGGTCAAGTTGAAGCGGAAGTGTTGAGAGAATCCCATGGTACTTTTTCGCACTGTTTACGTGATGTTCACGTAAGGTTGGAAATAGAACCGGCGCGCGAGAGCACTGCCTGTGCACTGCGTCCAACTCGGCCGGGACGGTCCTCGGGAAAGAGAACTATTTTCGTTAACTAACACGCCTAAATGCATTACAGCTGCCGTATAGACCTTTCCAATTGACTAGACTTCACCAATTCACTAATTGGCAGACTAATTCAGTTGTCTAACTGACAACATGCTGGAGATTGTCTGAAATAGTTATTGGTGGCTCTCCAAAACAAACACAGGTTTACCATTAGTTCATAACTCATATCTAAAGATCTCATAAAACCAGAGAAAACCGATAGCGTACATAAACACACTATGCATACAATATGCATATAAAATCAGTACTAGTATAAAAGCTAAGGAAGGTTTAGCTACCATAGAAGCATAACTACGAGTATTAACTCAATAATTACAAACATCAACTGTAACATCACAAACATAATACGTATGATAGTTAAGGCATAACAATATTGCCTAGCGACAAGGGGTTATCTAACTGCAACGAGAGAAGGCGACCGACTCAAACAAATGGGTCATACGATATCTTTAAAATTTATGTCAACGAACGTTGAACGGGAGTTGAAATATTGGCGGAATCAGAATACATTGTGACCCGTGCTGGGATGTAAATACGAAGCTTGGTAGCTGCATTTCTTTCTGTAACGATGTGGTAGACGACTAAGTTAGGACCGAATTGGCTTAGGCAGGCTAGGAACCTATCAACAATATTCCTTATTAATGCCGCCACAACCCGGTAGTAATGATAAGGTTAAAGAGATTCCCTACAGTGAGCTTTTAGTGATAGTAGATACATTTTAAAACTAGTTATGAAGCTGTAAATTTGTACATTCAAAGCTTATTTATTACTAGTAAATCTGTAACTACACTAAGCTAACATATAATTGTTAAAATACCAATTTTGAGCCATATTAGAATAGTAAGTTACGTTTACTTTATTTTTATTATTGTATTTCTATGACAATAAATTGGCAAAGTAAAACAAGAAACTATTGAATAAGCAATATGTAAACATAATTCTAGAAGACATAAAAGGTGCAATACGATCATAGAACTATTCTGAGATGATTTATGCTTAAATCAATAAACGATAAAGCTATAACCGATATCATATGTTTAAATAGGGCAACACACCTACAAGATACAATGTAACTCTTTAATGAATATGGTACATCAGTTTCTATTTTAAGAGAACAGAAAAAGATCACGAACACCCGTTTTACTTATCCTGGCAATTAATTTAGCTTCACTGAAATTAGAAACTCATTTTATAACTTATTCAAATTTGCAACCTTTTTCTGAAGAAAAGACAACTTTCCTGACGATGTTTTCCCTAACATATCGAACTGATATGTTTCCCTATTACAACATAACGTATACATTATATTATAAAGCTTATGTATTGCTTATCTATTAAATGCGAGCACAGCATGCCCAGAGTCGAAAGCTGGATGTCGCAAGACGTTATTGTGCTGAAATTAACTTTCGTCTAACCCGCAGCTTCGATTGGCCGATAGGAAATAAATAGATCACTATCAAGCTGTTGGCAGACACAGTGTGTACTAGCAAGTGCAGCTATTAATAAAAAAACGATAAAAAGAGAAAGCATGTATGCTTTTCAACTGAGTTATTTCGCAATTGTTAGTGGTCTACATAAAAGCAAAAATAAATATTGCCGTAATAATATGTTGTAGGTTTGGACGGAATCTTTGGGCATAGAATTTCATAAATACAAATACTGTATTTGTACTGCATGTTTTGTAAATTAATATGCAATTATATGTATATAAACAATGTTTGATAGTCGCCATATTGAAAGTGTGACGTGAGAAGTACGGGAGGCAATATACATATGCCAATGAAACGAAATTTGTTTGAAGCCATCGGAACAGACGCGGAACCGTGATCTCTGCATATTCCTTTATAGGGAAACGGGCATGTTGTGTACGTATGTATATAAAAACGATTGAAAGATAAAGTTTGAAGCAGCTAACGAAATAGGTAAATAACCTATCTAAACGCGTACAGGTATTGCCTATTGTCTATTCCAAGGAACAATGCTTTCATCCCCATATTCATCGTTCTGGGGCGCCTAACCGCAATCTTCATCACTAGTTGCCAATACCTCGCACCGTTGTACAGGCCCCGTTCTTACGGCATTATTAAGGAGAGTGTGTGAACATTTCTTGTGACATGCACCCACTGATCTTAGCCTATTGTCTCGACTATTAAACGCTGATGAAACTGCCGTTTTTCATCCCGACATTTTCACTTTCGAAGCATCTTCCCATACAAGAACAAACGATGGTTGTTGCAAAAACAACCTCGTTTACATAGGTACCTAAGTACGCATTTGTTTGTGAACTGTCAAATAAAGGTTGAAGCTGTAAATTTGCACGAATAGGTAAAAGTGGAGAAATATATATGCGTATTGATGTATGGCTATTCCCAAATAGTGAATATCGGGTAATTAATTACATACATACGTTTTAAATATATGTTTAACCACCACGTCCGTTTCGGTTACTAGAAGAAAGCAAAGAAAACGGAATCCCAGTTTTCATGATTGAAGGTAATATAACTTTACTTATCATGCGTAATTTATTCGTGATATCTGTTAATTTCAAACTGGATTTTCTTTAGCTCAAATTAGAGAAATCTGTAAGTAAATTGTTTATTCTTATTCGATAGGTTTTTATTAAATGCTTTCACGCTCATATTTATATTTGATATGCCGTATAAGTTGGTATATTTCACTTGCTCGTAGAGAAAATCAACCAAAAAGTTTAACGGAAGGTTAACAGATATTATGCCACTTTGTTCTAGACAGGTTTATCACTACATTAAACAAATTGTATCTAAAATATGCAAAGTATTTCTCCTTGATAGCATTGCCAAAATCTTTCACACACGAGGCGAATGCACGATTATCCGTAAATTATGTAAACATTCACACATTATTGCAACATTTTAATAAATTTACACGAAAACATATGCACACATTTGTTTAGAATGAAGCTATTAGTTAAATTTTATGTACCTATTTGAATATCATCTTAAATCATCCGAATATTAAATTAATTCTAATTTATGCCATATTTTTTATAATATACATGAAACTAACCAGCCATTACATTATTGGTGAGATTATGTCCATAATATTCTTTTTAAAATGGACTAGGAAATGAATCCAAATCGACATTAAATAGATATCTATAAATATAAATAGGAACCTAGTTCAGAATAAGCTAATCTATATCATACACGTGAAATAAAAAGCAGTGATAAATTATATTAAAATCAGGTCACGTAGGCAATTTATTTTCACGTCAAGAAGCTTAATTTTTAAATGCATTTACGCTCTGTCGATGTTTTAAACACATCAGTGAATATGAGTCATCAAAGTATGCAGAATAGTATTCTTAGTTATTAAATATTGTTTATGAGGACATTAATATCATTTACCAAGGAAGTGAGAAGTGATTGTTGGACAGTTGACTGCATACTTTAATACATACAACTATGTTATAATATCTTCATAATATGTAAGAGTATTTTATTATCTTTGTAAGGGGTATGTTGCAAAGAAAAACATGATATATGTATTACACAAAGCGGATGCAGTTCTTATTAATTGAATCAAATAAATAGCAACCTTTCTTTTCTCTATATCGTAATCCTTGTCAACCCATCACCAATTTTTTATAATAATTAATATAGTGAAAAAATTCGTTTATTGTTTTAAGTGCGCGCGTGAGAGTCCTATTTGTATTGTTTGCTGTTTTGTCATACTTATTGTATACACTGTAAAGGATTTTTTTATTACTTCTAAATTTAGTGATCCCTAGCTTTCTTAAGTCTTCAATAATTCTGTATGGATGATATAAATATCATTTAATTACTAACCTAACCTACCAAATATAATAACAGCTGTTTAAATTCAATCCACCAAAACTACATTCAAACATAAACTAATACACGACATAACCATACGAGTGTGTATGCATGACATGTAAAAAATGCATTTAACTGATACTCAAAATAGCTAAGGATGGAAAGGAAGTTGTCTTTCTCAGAAAAAGCTATTTCAGTTATAGTGGGTTACATTTAAAACGGCTACTCTTTAGTTTTATTTCGTTGTGTGTTTGTCATCGGACACCCCGTGTGAACTTTCTCGGTCAAGGGGAGGATTGAGTGACGTAGAAAAACAACGTTACTCATACTTACGTTACGTTCACATAGAGTAACTGAATTGAGTTGTATAATTTTACAAGGATGAAGTCATCTTTATAAACTATTGAGCGTTTTTGGGTACTCTATCTATATTCATACATTGTGTATGTATTACATACAAATAAATTACCAATACCTTGACCTAAACTAATAAATATAACAAAAAAAGACGTGATATTTAATCGTTGTTGAAGACCAAGACTGAGGAATAGGGATAATGGTGGCAGTAACCAACCTTTCACCCGCAAATACTAGACAGCCCGTACTCGTTTAATGGACTACTTCTTTTAAAACATGTACTACTTTTACGGCATGCTAAGAAAAATCAGCTGGTACATATGGAATTATTTCAGATCGAGAAATATACTATACACAGACAGGGAAACCTCATAATGGTCAAACACACCTACAGATAGATAGCTACTTATAGTATATTATATCACAAAAATACCTTCAAAAGATTAACAACTACAACCTTATATACTACCCTTGTAACATGTCTCTGAAAACAGCGTATTATTCACCATAACCCACTCTATTTCTCTTTTAGTAAAAGACAGTACTTTCCTATCCCAGTAAGGTCACTTACTTGCACCAAGATGTCACCACAACTTTATTCCGAGAGCTGAACACAAGAACTGTCGCGTCTGAGCGATTCTCAAGGATATCTGGAGGCAGTAGGCGTTACGAACCACTGAACTACGCCAATGAAGAACGTGACACTAAGCTAATTATCATTGTCAGAGACTAGACTGTATCTAGGTGCACTAATAAACATCATTGCATTGGAGTGTTCAGAACCTGGAGACAGAGATTATTTGGTCATTTTGGGCATTAGTATGGGACATTATGGACAGGTTAGGACTAGCAAAGTCCCTCGTGCAATTTATATCTATATGCGCTTATAAAAGACAGAGGTTTACTAAGTAACAACATATTATAGCGACAGATATACTCGTATACGATTTTATTTTCCAAATGGTATGTCAGGATCTGATATGTTGATGAATAAAAAGTTTAATTTTTGATCGTATAGATAGATGCATGGCAGACTAGAAATACAGCTATTTAGAGTCTATTCAAATCCCTGATAAACACAGGACTCGATAATAAAACGATGCTAATTATCACAAGTCGTTGTTATTGAAAACAATAATTCTCCACGGCTATAATTAATACTACGGAATGGGGCTTGTAGATTAGTGGCAAGGTCTTTGGATCAATTTTACGAAGGCATAATAAGCTGCCTTTCGTCTCGGTTATGGTAAATGGTAAGTAAAGGTATACGGTAACTTTGGTTGTTATTAGGACAAGAAGATATAGAAGTACTTATAACCGCCAAGTGTTCTCGTATATGTTGATATTAGAGAAAAATGGAAATCCTGGAAGTCTGTCTATCCCTCCTATATCTTCTATAGTGAGCAGGACTTAATGACTATGTATGTATTTTATCAGTATTTCAAGTTGTATATATTAACACACATGGTTGAACGGTGAAACACAAATGAAATTATTTATGAGGACTTAAGACTGATTTTGAACCCTGTGATAAAATGACATATAATCTCTTATCCTCATTTAGTTCATGTCACATTAAACGATTGCCAAAAGACGTTATTGTGTCGGGACACTCAAATTGACAAATCATACAGATGCAATTGAGGTGGAAGGGCGGTTACTTAGAGGTCGACCCAACGACAAATGACAGTCAGATGTAATTTGACAAAGGTGACGTGAGAAGCGTAGCATGTGCATATCATGCACGAATCGAAGCATGTTCTTTTCAATCCTAGTCATTACAGTAGGGTGATATCGAATCTATCCCCACCGTATGCGTATGAGGTGTATATATTCCAGTGACGCGAAAGCGGTTTGTCAGGATTGGGACAAATGTAGATCCGTGATCTTATCTACCCATTTGTAGGGAGATGGGCGTGATGTGTATGTATGTATGTATGCAATTTATGAATGCTTGCAGGTTTTGACTGAGCATACCCTATTACAAGCCACTAACTACCTCCCTTAAGGTATTGAGGTTTGACTCATACCGTTGAGCGTAGTTATTTATTTAGTATTCTATTTTGGGTAGAGTAAAAAAGGTTGACATTTTCTATAGTTAATGAGAAACGGAAAAATCAGTGCCAACATGACTCAATTTACGTTTTAAAATATAATTCTAAAATGAGCATATTATTCAACTGTTTACGTATTAGCGTAATTACAACAAGCTATTTAAAACAACGCTAATTAACAAATTTAGGAATGTTCCAGATTTTACCGAATTTGGAATGTTTTACTGTTGAAAAATGATTTAATACCGAAACTGTCTTTCACTGGATAGTTCAGTCATTTTTTCCCATTTTTTCAGTAGTAAAACTTTCTAAATTCGTTAAGCACAGCCCTTCAGCTAACAATTCTGACATGCCTCAACCATCCAATTAATATACTCGTATACGTTATTCTATACCTTACAAAATCCCTACAGAAGAAATATTTCCATATATAAATACCACAGCGACGTAAAACATCGAGATGAACCCTACCAAAAATGGCCACAGGTTTACTACCTGCCACATTGAGTACTGAAGTTCAGGTAACACGTGGGTTTGAGGTGGTCATAGAATTACTACTTCTTCAATAATGGCATTTTCAGCTTTAGGTTAATTGCAGTGACAGAGTTAAACTATAAATTATGTCTCAAAAGAAAAAAAAAGAATGAAAGGGGAGTGTTGAGCGACCGGATGTCCATAGACTATTTTGATATCAGGGGACATTCCAAAGATGGCGGACGTCGGCGAAGAAATTGATTTTTAATGCCAAGGCGCTATTAAAATCACATCATATACGTTGCAGAGGTAAATTGAAACTTTAATAAGAAATAATAGAATATATGAAGTTGATAAAGCGTGAAATATACTTTTTTAATGGGCTTCCATGATCATTTTGTATGATGAGAGAAATCATGGATACGAGATGCTCTATTCTTCTGGATATTTAAAAGTACGTACATCTCTTCAGTTGTAAATCGAGGTCTAGGACGGTGTACTATGTACTTACAATGGTTAACTAATAAAGTCCTATCTACTCTCCATGGGATAAACTACACAATGAATATGATTTTAAGATGATTTTATTTGAAGTAAATTCACAGCTTAGGATAGGATCTTTAGTTTTGTGTATTTCATTAGATACTAATAATGACGCCAAAATTTACTCCTTAGAAAAGAGACTTAGCAATTTCTCTAGGTACGAATAGCTATTGTGAAGATTATTCTTATGTATCTATATAAAAAGCATATCGTTTCATACTATAGTATTCTTAACACCTGTCGTAAACATACATACTAAAATATATCCCTCAATTTCTATTGACGTCCCTGACTATCACAGGACTTGTTATTAAATTAATCACATTAACACTTAACTTTGGAATCGTGTCCTAAACATTATCATTACTGCACTTATTGAGTAAGCATTTAAATTATACGCAGGCATAATTGATTATGCCGAAATTAATCATTAATCCCAATTACCTTGGTCTCGAGTCTCTCGTTTTCGTTCTTGAAGTGGCCTCGCTCATTCTCCACCTTTTCTAGCTTCGACTTGAGAGTTTCCAATTCCTCCTGCGAATAAATAAAAATAAAATTAGTATAGTCGGGACTGATATGTGATTACAGGCTACCCCTCTACAGGGAAACGGGCGTGATGAGTATCTATGTATGTATTTATACAAGTAGTATAGTTATAGAATAACTATAGATATTGGTACATATGGGACAATTGAGTTGTATACAACTTCTCTATATAGTAACTTTTTCTACGTAAATTAAGGTTAAAGTAGTTAAAGACTTAAAAAGAGTGCTAATTTTTGGTCTTTTCCCGAAATTTGAAATAAATACATCAATGGAATTGCAGTTGACTGGTTGGCATTCCTAAACAATATTCTTACATCTTCGTTCATTAAAACAAGCTGATATCTTACACACATTCGTAACAAAACAATATAATAACACACAAATAACGTTTATAAATCTAACAGCTACGATGCTACGATATTGTCGTCGAATATTTAGATACAGCTACACGACATGCATACAAAAACTGTAATAGGATTATGAAAAAAAAGGTTTATTAGAATATAAATTTGCTTTGGAAGTGCTACTATGTAAATTTTAAATCATTATTCGTTCTAAAGGAAAGTTAAAAGATTACCTGCCATTCTTAAAGGGATTTTGTAATAGATTATTTAAGAGTCTAAGATTGTATATGAAAATTCCATATCAATATCATTACAATAT
Organism: Leucoptera coffeella; assembly: GCA_030578115.1. NCBI lineage: Eukaryota > Metazoa > Arthropoda > Insecta > Lepidoptera > Lyonetiidae > Leucoptera > Leucoptera coffeella. The sequence goes on along the minus strand of JAMBLF010000690.1, from coordinate 204,419 downwards.
TCACATTAAAAGTTACAAAGCTGCTTTCAGAATACAGTTACTGTTTACATATTGAAAAAGCGTGATATTAGCAGTATCTATAATCTCCGAATGTGTATAAAGAGGTATATGGAAGTCATTGAAGCGAAAGTTGTTTATCAGGAGACAAATGGAATTCCGTAATCTCTGCCTACCTTAGCTACTGTCCACACCAAATAAGCTTAACAGACGTGAGTATACACATTACAAAATAGAAAGGTGGACATCTATGTAACGTTTAATATTAATATCAGTTAGTGCAAAACCGAGAATCGAACGCGGAACAGGCAATTAGTGTGAGAGCCACCGTGAAGAGTCGACGACCGATCGTAATCCAATCAATATGATGATATGTATTGTTAAGAAATCGTGGAGAGAATTCATTAAGATGCTAACATAGTGAGTTTCCCATTGCGTGTGATAAGCTTATAACTTATTCATAGGTATACGTTGTTTAGTGTCTAAAAACTCACGCATGACAAATAAGTAAAGGAATCAGGAGACATAGTTTGAAAGAAGTGGCTGTCCTTCCCTTTAACACGATTAGGTTTAACCCCATGCATGGAAATAAATTTTCATACACTGCTATTCAGTAAATTGTCATTAATTCGGAACTTCAGAAAGCTTAGCTACGGTTTCCTTCGAACCACGGTAAGATGAACCTCGAAGACTCTGTATCTCCTGGCTTACCTAAGCATAATTATACTTTTTTATTAGAAGTTCACAATGTCTAATTTTTATGAGAAAAAAATACGAACAATAGAAATACGTTTTTCATAAAAAAATACGCGATGTTAACCGATTTTATTGATAAATATAAGCTGTCATGGTGTCCATTGAACCTGAGTCCCTAAGTAACCTCTTACATCATACCATACAGCTGGTTATATTCCATAAGTCTAAACAAGGTACATACTTTAGAAAAGCAGCATCATTGCTCGCAAGTTAACCTTTCTTTTCTCACGACATTTCAAATAGCATGTTGACATCTTAAAGTGGACATACAAGATGGGAGTCTATTGAGTTAACTTTACCAGCTTAACTTGACCCGTGTTGGGAAATAAATCACTCGGAAACGCAAGTCTTTATAGTCTGGTAGAGAAATGCAGTGACTTTCGTCGTCAATCCCAACATATGCACCCTGTCTGTTTGTGGAAAGGAGTATTTACATTCTATGGTCGCTCCTCTGGTGGCTCGACAAATAGAATCTTGGGCTATCTATTGTCCGGTCGTAGGATGAGTAAGTACGTGATTATTTTTGATACTGAAGTGCATATATTTGGATACTCACTATCAAATACCAAATTGTCTGAAGGGGACAGAACAAAAAGTTTGGAAGATCCTTACGTCACGTTTGTTGCAGATATTATGTATAGTTATATTATAAATGTATATCCCGTGCTAGCGTGGGACGTAAAAAGAATGAAAAGTAGCTGCCCTTTTGGCTGATATGTCGAAGAAGGCTTTAGAGCCTAGGGGTTGGTGGATGACGCGCTAACAATCTGTCACCAATGTCATCACGACACCGACGGTTTTGCTTAATGTGAACTGGCTTATTATATATCCAAGGTTATGTCCACCCCGATAAGGATTAACGGACGTGAACGTATACGTATGTACATATATTATATAGGAATGTAAGTGAAGTGGAAGGGCGGTTACGTATAAGCCGGCTCAATAAGATATATGACAGTCAGATAGACGCTATATTGAAAAAGGGTGACGTTAGATGTACCTATAACTGCCGAGTAGGTGTATGAGTGTCAATGAAGTGAAAGTGTTCTGTCAGGATCGGGACAAATGGGAATCCGTGATCTCTGCCCACCCCTCTACAGGGAATCAGGCGTGATGTGTATGTATGTATGTGTGTACATATATTATAAGTATTTGTACATCTACTGGCCACAAAGTAATGTCGTGTCAGTAGCGAATAAATCTCTCGTCTTCTCCGCGGAGAGATGTATGATTGATATGACGTTTGGCGTCGCCTGTCAGCCATTACAGTTCATTTGTTAGTCAGATCTACATCTATAGATGTATTTATTTATAATGTGGAATAACTAAACTTAATTTTGTATATGTAGTAGTATAGTTCTAGATTGGACCTTACATATAATGCTGGCTAGCTGCACTTCTTCTCAATGTCGATTGGGACAAATATTAGTAGTCTATAGAAACTTTTGGGTAATAGGATAGCAAATCGACACTAATATTACATATTCTATGTTAAAAGTGAGCAAGGAGATATTATTTATGAGTTATGAAAAAGTTCTGTCTAAACGAATGTAGATTATGTATGTTAAATTAAGATATAAAAATCTTGAAACATGTCCAAACCATCGAAGCATATCCTTTTCAATGTTAATCACTACATCCTCTTTCAGATTGCATCTTATCTATTTTATTACTTTGATTTTTAAGTTAAATATCTAACGTTGTAATATACGACCTACGTAATATACGAATTATATAACATGTACATACATACTCGTATATTTCATCACTCCCATTACTACGTTTTGACGTAGACGGAACGTCAGAGACATAATTGCAGTAATGGCGACTTGTCCTTTCTTCGCTTGTTACGATAAAACAATAACTACCATGTAAATAAGTATCCGAAAACACTAAAACCCACCGATAATAAATTATTAATAAGTACAAAAATATTTAATTATTAAGAATTATTACAGCATAAGCGAATATTTATATAATAAGTTTTTGAGACTTCTCTTCGTAATTAGGATGCCCATCAGGGCCCATAATAAAATAATGTACAAATTTATGATCTATACACATCTATGGAGACAATATAATATTGAGTAATAAGACAAGCAGCTAGTATCACTCTATTACAGTCAAATAGCACGTGTCCATACGAGCATTTCTTAATTGAACAAGCGAAGTCATAGGCCGCCATATCTGGTGCAAGCAGACGAATGATCCATGAACCCTGTCCAATTTATGGTGACTTCCCGAACGCACGTTTCCTGATTAAGTTCATCTTGTGCAAGGGGTCAATCTAATTTAGTGAATGGATTATTTCGGGCGTAGGTTGCGTTGGAACCACGAGATGGCGATAGTTTCTATGTGTGTATGGATGGTCGATGTGGTTAGATAGTAGATAGAGATGAGGGATATAGTAGTAGATAGTAGAGTAGTAGATGATATTGATACATATAGTAACATCGTGCTAAATCTTTGAGACAGATCGGTCACTTTAAGTTTAGAAATAGGCGACTGAAGAGATTATGCTGTCTTAATGATATTAATATAGAAAATTATTGACAGGTTGATTAGTACTAAGACATCTTTAGACAGATATATATCATATACATTCACGTCCTTAATCCCTTTCGAAGTGGAGAGAACCTCGAAAATATAATATCTCCTATATCACTTTTTAACATGAATATTGGGGTTGCGATGTCATAATGGAACATTGAAAACACATATATTTCCTCACAGCATTTTCCTTCACCGATTGTTCTTGTACATATGGTACATATACGACGCCTTTCTTTCACCAATATCGAGCCACAAGCCAAGGCGGCAATTATCTCTTATGAAAGTCACGGGTAAAAGTAATTTGGGCGCGTTTTAATGGGTTACGATGGCGTAATCTCTTTTCGGACGGAAATTAACGTAACGAAAACTGAACAGGTTCGACTCGATTCAGGCTTTTGTGTTCACACTAGGACGAGAGTATGAGAGGAATTATATGAAGAACTAAAATATGAACGAGATTAATTTATAGATAAGTGATTTTGAAAAGTAAGGTTGATAAATATAAGGGTTTTAAAGACTTAAAGCTCCCGATTTATGATAAGTAAATTTATAAGGATGGTTTACTGATTGTGGTTTTATTCAGAATAAAACTTATAAAAATAGTTTTTTTCTTATGGTTTTGGTTAGAATAATGGATTTTACGCATCATTCTATACGGTCGTCTATTTTAAACTATGTCACAGATCATACAATACTAAACTAAAATTATAAAAATCACAACTTGTGCTATCAATTCAAAGCACAAAAACGTAGCCAAAACCGATCGCAAGTGGAATGAAAATACCAAACAAAGTATCAGCTATATGAACCAGCCCATTCGTAACATGAAGCTCGCAAATTCATGACGTACCCCTGTGAACGGTTGTGCGTAATTGTAACCAGATCAAGTGTACATTACGAGCCGAGACAACTTTCTAGAAAGAAATTAAAAATCACGCGTACGCTCTTTATTACTTCATTGTTTTTTTAATCTGACTATTAAAGAATACGTTTTAAAATTATCCATGCAGGTGCTGGTTTGTTCGAGATAATATTCGATATAAAGACTTGTCTCGCGTTATCTTTAATAGTAAGTTCAAGATATTTAAGTTGAACAAAGAGTCACTGTTATAAAATATAGAACGACGCACTAATATGTAACTTCTCAACAAAGATGACAATGCCCGTTTGCCACCATATACATATTTAGTAGCAGACATATTCAGTAGCATACAGTCATTTTATAGCTACTAAGATCCTTGCATACTTCAAAAGGAAGCATACAGGATGTATCTGTGACTGGTTATTAATCGAACATCAAAATACATGGAATCAGATATCAAAATTGTGAATTGAACACCAAAATAATACAGTCCCAGCCCAAACCAGCCAAAACCTATATTTGATATTTATTTCTATATATTGTTTGTCTACGTTTCAGTTATTTTTATGTGCATTTATTTATTTTCCTATATATGTATATGGTCACGGTAAGGAGCCCAATAAATATGGAGTTTCACATACATACATAGTATTCGAGTGAACTCAACCGAGCGTGCAGTATGCGTGAGTTATCTCAGGTTGGAAGATCTTGCGATTGTTGCATCTGAGCTTATTAACATTTGTGTTTGTTATTCTATTGTTGTTTTGCTTAGAAGTCAATCTTTCTAAGAAAACCTTGAAAATATAAAATGACTAGTCAAACATAACATGTACTTCACACACTTTTGCTTTGACTTAAGATTCTCGAGAAGAGTTAAGAATCTCATTTTAATCATAGTTCCCTTTGCTGTACAGACATCTTTAAAAATAGACTATAGTAATCTACTTTATAGTAAAGTCAGGAATGGTCCCATTTTTTAGTTTCCTTATATAAATGTATCCTTTTTATCGTAGCTGTTTTTTTGACATAAATAAAAGTCTTACATTTATACTCTTCTAAAATCAACCTTCTTTAGATCATCGTTTTTTTCATCGATAAATCTTACTAGGGCCACCCACGTAACTGCCCTTCCATCTCGATGTAGTTAAATTTAAAACTCTAATTTAAATAAAACGTAGGTTATTGTGATATACAGTATTATTGTTTTATTAGGCGACTAGATGACAAATGATCACTATATCATGTCCAATTGATATGATAAAATACATTATACGTACCTACGTTATTAAAACACACATACATTGTATGCTGAAATTCATAATAATAATGCTTCCCATAATACATTACAGATTGTTTCATAATAGATCAATGTTTGTTAAAGTAATATAACACTAATTCAACACGATTCAAAACAGATTATCAAACAAAGTTATAAGAGAATATCTCAAACATTCAATAACTTCTTACATTGCCAGAGGAATCAACATCCTCATTCAAAAGGGATCGACTAAAAAGAAAACATGTAAAACGTGATTCAGGGATTCACGGTTATATATGTAGTATGTATGTAAACCACCCTAGTTGCTTCTTACACTGGCAATTCTACCAAAACTGTTCCGGCAATTAAATACTCATTACACGCATTTAGCTCCTAATAATAACCATTCATTATAAACAAAACGAACAGGAATTCTTTAGTTTCACTATTTACTATATCGATAATAGTATTTATTTTAAATACTTGAGCTATTGTATATAATTCAACTACTTTTAACTACAATTCAACATAAAGGTAGCAACTAAAGGATTTTAGATAAATGGAATTCATTGAGTGATAGGCTAGCAACCTGTCACCAATACTGTTTGAAATGAAATGCTTTTTATTCAATATAAGGATAATAAAAGCACTTACTGTCAAAATGTATATGAATTACATAACTATCCCAATAATAATATTAAAATTGATCGAAAGACTATTAAAGCTATTTTGTCCATCGGAATACTAGACGTATTGCTGAGATGAAAGACAGCTGATATAACTTTTCTAGTTCCCAATTAGTACGGACCTATTAAAAAAAGAATTTATAGGCCATCCCAATAGATATCTTTATTAGGGATCGTAAATAGAGATGGGGTCTTTACGAGGTTTTTTAGAAACCCGACGTTTTTCGAATTTTAATTAGGCTTGCAACACAGCACTCTGGTTAATGTTATAAACAGTTCGATTATCGGTTTATTTCGGTTTTAATGAGGTAACACTATTAAATAGAAGTATATGGCAAGATGTACCACATGGAATATTTTATTGTTATGTTATATATTATTATTATTGATATTATTGAAATATTTACAGATGTGTAATATTATTTTATTCCGAACATTTGAAAATTAAGGTTAGTGTAAATATAACTTTGCATGTACTTCGAATTAGAAACTGTTATAAATGCCAAAGTTGGATAATTTGAGTAAAAGTAATGAAAAATCACTAATCAGAATGCTACTAAGCGACACTCAATAATATGTTAAAACTGATGATTCTGCATAATTGGTGCTACATCATGCCACATATGTATGACTGAGTAACATCCATAAGTATGACTTTACATATAAACATGTCCATAGAAGCCAAACTGCGTGCGGTGGGAACCAAGAGCATAAATATAGAGCGGAAATATAGACTCAGGGTCTAAAAAGTGTAAGCATGTGAAAGTAAGTATATAAAAGAACTTCATGATAAAAAAAACATTCAATTTTTGCAAACACTTTCTGAACTAACCAGCGCTATCATTTGTCATTATTGGGTTAGTGTTAAAAATAAACATTCACGTTCTTGAATCAGTCAAAAATCAGTGGACAGAACCTAGGAGACTTTGGTACTTAATAGCTCTTTTTAGTTACTTATTATTATATACAGGGGTCGTGATTTTAAAAATAATAATCTCTATGTCTTTAATCTACCAGCTTCTTACGACCTGACAAAGAGATAGGCCGCATCGCAGTATAATAAAGCTTACTACAAAACCATTTACCTACAAGCTACTAATGACGACCTCCGTGGCGCGATTGGTTGAGCACCTGAACGCTAATCGTAAGGTCCCGGATTCGATTCCCGGTGGAGGCAGAGTTAAGAACTACGCTTTTCTTCTGCTTTCCAGTCTGGTCGTTCATTATAATTAAATGCTACACTATGTATTTATCTATATATAATAAGTATATATTTCTTAAATATACGTTCACTACCCTTAACACAAGTCTTAAATGAACTTACTCTAAGGCTAGTTCAATTGGTGTAATAATGTCCTAATTATTATTATTAATACTTCTACTAACCTGTGCCTGCTTAAGCCGATGCTCCGTCCTATGCACGGCCAGTAGAGGAGTGACCCTGACCAGGAGTCGCCACCAGGGCCAATCCCTGACAGCCACAAAGGCTTTGACATTCCTCTGGATACACCTGGCAGCCGTGTGCTGGGTGCGGAGACGTAAAGCCTTTCTTCTGGCCAAAAGACCTCGGGCCCTTGCCTGGAGTCGAACCAGGACCCGTGCGAGCGCGGCGTCACGGAGAGAGTCCAATCCACCAACGACGCCGCCACGGAAGAAGATCTGTGGACAAAAGAGGAAGAAGGTTAGTTTAGGTGAAGGGAAGATTAAGTAGTTTTGCGTCGAAACGGGTCGAGTTTGGAAAGCAAATGTATCTTGGTTTAATATGCAGATAAAATCTTGTGTTAAATTTTATAGTCACTGGAGAGCTTTATATTATCATACGTCTCGACTTTGTTGTGTTAAGTTACCAAATACATAATAACTATACCAATGAACAAATTTGTTTCTAAATTTCTTACATCTTTGTCCCCCAGCAGGCTATATGTGTCATAACTTTTCATGGGATCTTTTTAGTCATATACAAATTGAAACCATTGTCAAATCTCAACTTTGTTGTTTAACAAAACATTTTACTTCTCATAAACCATCACTACCCAGTCGCGAAAACAAATATCATTCCGCACGAATGGCAATGTTTAATTACGATCTTCCACTTGGTTTTGTTGTGAAATTGTTGCGTCGGTATGCGACGAAGAAAGCCGCTGTTTCCTCTCGCAATGGCCGGATGACCAATGGCGACTTTCCGTTTCGATTAGCCATCTTTCAATTGTCAACTATTCAAGGTACTTAGGTATGTGTTAGTGCTATTGTATTTGGTGACGCGTGTTGAGAAGGTTCAACAACGAAATTCCTTGATTCGGACATTGTATGGTCTTTTATAGCTATATTGTGTAGTGTTTAGCAGTTTATGTGATTTGATTGCTATCTTTAGAAGTATGTATGTTACACAAGTTACCTCCTTTTATTTGGGATGAAATTATTAGGTGGGTAAGTGTGATCAAGTGGCTACATACCGACCGAGTCAAACTAGCTATGTTCCTTTAAGAATGTTTAAATTATAACTAGGAAGATCGTTACTATTCAGTAGTTTTGTTAAGAGTTTGCTATTATTAAGACGTAATCATGTTCAAAATAAGGTCATTCATTAGTACATATGTTGAAATACTTTTCCGTACACATAATCAAAACACAAAAACCTCTACCATTCCAACCAATGAATGGATCGAAAGTGAAATGAATGGTTCGTACAAAATAAAAGTACTGGCCAGATCATTAGTCAATAAATCAAGTTTGTAACAAAACACGTATCATGGTGAAAACTGACCTACAAGCAGTGTCTTTAGAAATTTATAGGTAAAACATAAATAATACGAGGTAGGAAATCGAGATGACACAGACGAATGGCATGATCATTCTCGATGATTCCGCGATTCATATAAATCATTGCTCTACGTAATGCGTTTGAAAGATCGTATCTGATTTGACCAATATTGGGTTCTGTAAACAGCTTTTATGCATATAGTTAAAATAACATATTGCATAATTTTATATTCTATTCAGATAAGGGAGAATTAAATTTGAATTGTGTGTTATAAGCGTGCTGGAAATTAAAATTTTAGATATAGTAAAACGCGATACAAATACGATTTTTATTTCCTCCATCAACTACAAGTGTCCGAGCTATCACATAAAATTGAGAAAAAAAAATGCGACTTATAAATACCCCTAATTCTTTTCACATGGGATCCCCAAACGCTAGACAGTGGAAAACATTGCTAGCCCATCGCGTTTCAGTTCACGTAATAAGGAGGCCATTTTCTTTTCTTCCACAAATGACTACTATCTCTATACAATAAAAAACTACGCCATACAATCTATGTGGGACATCTCGTTCGTATTAATTAGGTAAGGAAATGCAGTAACAATATTTTAAATACAGAAACTTGAAGATAATGTCACCTACGTTTTTGCTAATGTTTTAGCACATGCTTAGAAAGAACCAAAGTCATACGCTTATTTTAACTTTTAAATTATTTATACCAACAAGACAATGAATACCAATTTTCTTCATCCATTTCCCTTATTATTTTCAAAACCTTACTGACCGTTTTACAACGTCTTACGTTTACCGTTTACTATTAGACTAGCTAACATATTTCAGATTAAATCATTTACTATAAGCACCTATCAAAACCTACAGTGCATTTGCTTTTAACGCGCAATATAGAGTATCCAAGTAATTACTAGTGTAACAGCTTAATATCTTCATTGCAGTACCCGAGTACCCATAGCCAAGTTCATTCCATTAACTCAAATAATTGCAATCTGTAGAAAGCACGTTCTCAGTGGTCAGTTATCTCCGAATGTGGGTTAGATACACAACTTGATTAGTCTCGTGACAGTAGAGGGAACCTGTTGATGTGCTACGATTATCTCGTACTTGATACTGCGCCTTTCTTCTCAATGAAAGATTGATATGTTTTTGTGAATGTACGCTGATAAGGATATGAGTGAATGGAGTGTTGTTAAAGTTGCTTCGATAAAAAGTATTTATTTGTAAGTCGTCTAATTAGTTTGAGGTTTGGTTGCGGATTTAAATCAAATAGAGTTATGAATAACACGTACAACAGATTTAATTCTCTCTTGGGATTATCAATTATTAGGAAACAAACAATCTCTTCGTTTCATGAAGCAAAATTCAGAATTCATTGCGAGAAAAAATGGGAAAAGTATTAATAAAGTCAAGTTCTCTAACCTTACAACATATTTATTACTATATAGAAAATAGCCTATTTAGCTATAGTATATATGCCTTTTCACCTAGAAAGTAATACGTGATAAACACACTTTCCTATCCCCGCTTACTGTATGTTAAGAACGGTGTTACAATAACAATAATTTACCATCGGCACGATTGTCTTTGCTATCATCATAGCGGTATCATTTATCATATCTTATTGTGTTCTCGTATTTTTATAGCTATTTAACTGTATAAATGTATACAGGCTATAGCTACGTTGAAACTCTAGTTTTATTTATTTCTTTAAACTACGGTGACTGAAAAACATCATGAGGAAACCTATCTATTATATTCTAGGTTTTAGTCAGTGGTTGCCACACGGTCACCTGTCATAATTCGTGCTGACAATATTGTTAACATGTGGGTAAGGTGGCCATAGAGTGGTGAAATAAGTAGCTATATGTAAAGTCCAGAAACTTCTAACATACCCAAAATGCATTTTTCGTTTGTATAGTATGTAAGAATATATGTTTTTAGTGAGAAGGTACTCGTACTTGAACCTATTAGTCACGTTGAAAGTAATCTGAATGATGTTTATTTTTGTGAGAACGTTCTTTCACTAATAAATAGTCGAATCGATTTCTAACTTACAATGAAACTTTCTTTCTTTAATTCTTGAGTATGTGTTGCTATGCTAGTGTAAAGCAAAATGCCTGTCGAAACATACTGGTATTTAAAATATATTAGATTTAACAACCATACAAATTTTCTCATTATTAATGTGATGATATATATGTATATAAGGCGATTATTAATTATAATTTCTTAATATTATTCTATGAGTATGTGTTAATGCAAGGAAATGAATCTGAGAGCTTTTTCAAATTATTTGTGCATGCCGATATTTAATGATAAACCAAATAATGATTTCAGAAAGGCAAACAGACTCACAAAATAGTAAAAATATTTAGTCGTAAACATAACAATAGATAAAAACAACTGTGAATGAAAGGTCCATTTCTAATACAGTTCAATCTAAGTAACATTAAAGTATTAACAATACAAGATCCATTTACGATTGCACATCTAAGTGTAATTGTATAACACAACAATAATAAAATTGTGTCTATTATTTCTTGGTGAAATTGTATATGTATTTAATAATGGTTATTTCTTGAGGAATGAACTTTTCTCTATCAATGATCGCGACTTTCGCTCCACTGACAACTAATCACATGCACATTAGGCTATTCTGAAGAACTTTGAAAACCAATTTTACTGGATCGAAGGGAGGATCATCCTTGTAAGACTCTCAAATATACAACTTAATGATGAAGGTTGACACTGAGTGCTTGTAACAATAGACAACTCTACTTGCCTTACTCAGATCTAGAAACCTGTAGTGCATATAAGTTATTATGTTTGTAATTTTACCCTTACTACTCCGCATATTAGTGTGTCAAACAGACTACGTGAAATGATAAAGGTAACATTCGAGGCGGGCTCCAGCACACTCAAACAACTTTCGCTTGGCAGTACTTACAATAAATATGCAAGTAGCCGATAGATTGATTTCTAACGCGCTACAAAGAGCGTATTGAAATTGCCGACAGGTTGCAAATTGATCTTCAGTTGTACAAGGAAACGCGATAGTAAAAGTGTTATTCACGAACGATTAGGTAATCCAGACTTAGATGAACCGTGCAAAATTTGTTATTATGATTTGTTTTTATGACGTTTACGCACTTCAAATTTAGTTGCGAGAGGTTAGTTGCGATAAGGAGTGCAAATCTGGAACTATTTTATGTTCTCTCTCTGTTTCGTGAGAGATATTTAGTAACTGACAAATAATATATATTCCGATTCTTTTGATTGCACGAAAACAACACCAAAGAAGAATAATGTGTGAGGTTTAAATTTTAATAAAGTGACTTTTATCAATATGGCGGTGTTACCACACATAAAGCTAACGGATAATTATTTTCCAATACAACGTTAGAGCTTGTATCCCAACATCTATGTCATTAATTTGATCTCAAAAGGAACAAGAGATGAAAGTAATTATAACTCAACAAAGAGCAGTCAGCGGTCTACTGTGATGGAATTGTTTCTCAATTAGTTTATAATCAAACTTGAATTGATATAATAATAGACCTTAAATTAAAATTAAAAAGCAATCACCTTTGGACTATATGTAACATAGGACGGTACTTTTAATACACTTAAGGGTTACCTTTAACTGAGCCGTTCTAATTTCCGTGTACCCAGCAAGGAATCGAAGTCATATTTCTCATCTATTGATTAAAACAGCAGCGTAAGTTGAGATTATAAAACGTTACTGAATGTAGGTGAAACATATTAATACAGCAATGCAGTGTCGAAGCCGGTGAGATATTCTAATTTAAATTTGTAATGTTGTCAATGCAACATTCTATCAGTTTTTTATTGCCTAACTATCTAGCTTTCCAATTCTTTAAGATATGCAATTTGGATTGGTTACTAATATTTCCGATTTAGGCTTAAAACTGGTGTTAGAGTCACTATATTAATGAGATAGTTATATAAAATTAAGAGCGCAGAATTAGGAAGTTTTGCTTTATTTAGTTATCATTTAGTGATTGGTTGAGATCCTTGTACTTCTTACTCCAAACTTTTATGACGTAAGTGCAAAGGGACATTAAAGTCTAAGTTTATTAAAAGCATTTCTTTGGTATGTTATAAAACATTTCAGAATCCAACACCTTCCACATTGTAATGTGAACGACCGCCACCTAGTGCGGAAAGAAAGCATCAGCTTGCATAATTCTTTAAAAATTCGTGGCGTAAGACAAAGGAATCACATTCAAAATGCCAAAAGGATCGCTTTCGGACATTTTCCACGTGAATGCGGAGGGAAAGCGTGGTCAGACGTGCTAAGCATGCAACGACTTCTATAAGAAGTGTACAGGTAGATTTATTTAGTACAGACAGGTATTTAGTGCAGTTTTGCATGTTCAACAGACGTATATTGTACGAGTAATAGTAATATTTTCCTATCTGCTATAAGAGACGCGTTATATAAGGTTTAATGTACTTTTGAGACATATTTTGGTAGAGTTTTCTTGGGTATATCGATAAACTCACCAATTTACCCAATACTTATAAATTTCTTATATATTTTTGTCTAAAACAGTCCTAATATAAAGAAATCATTTCGTAAAGTTTTGCCCTACCCTACTGTTAACAACGTGTGTATATTATGATTCTCATGTATGGTGAACAGCCACAAGTGACTTTCATAAACAAGTACTTGCATAGTCGATAGTCTCTGAATCATTCATTATTATTAATTGGCTTCTTTCAATCTTTGCACCTATCGCGACAGTGACAAATATCTATCGTACGACCACGTATTTCCGGGTTGGAGTCAGTCTGTTTATATTTAACTCTGTCAAATGTCATATGGTGTAATAGTTACTGTTGTATGGACTTTGAGAAAGATAGTAGTGCATCTAAGAGTTTAAAAATTGAATGGTTTGGATATAATGTAACTTTTTCAATACGTCTTCTTAATTAAGGCATGAGGGGTTAGGTTTTACTATAATCCTTAATAGTAATGTAATAGTCCAATAAGGCTAATTGCTGAAATTATGATTCATTTTATCAAATAGTAATAGTATATTCAGTAGTATAAAAACTTCATATACAGGCCTTACATACGAAATTTTAACAGATTGAATTACGCAGCAATTAGTGATTAGGTCTCAGTACTCTTTACTAATATGATCGTCTCTATCATACCTAAAACATATCAGATAACATCTATTCAAGTCCTCAGGCCAGATCTATACATTTGTAGTAGGAGTCGGCACCTCAAACAATCGCCTAAGAAAGTAATGTTGTAACAGAACGTGCCTTGACCAATGCTACAATTACGGAATCGATAAGGCTGCCTCATACATCGCCCTTTCTACGTGCACTCACAAATCAAGCCACGGTTTCACCGCTCAATCTATAAGTGACATTCGCGAAATGTTGAACCACTTTCTCTGAGGGTAAACGACATATTATTGTTTAATGTTTAATAAATGAGCTGTATGAGTCAATTAAGCGAAAGTGGTTTGTCAGGATCAGGACACAAGGGGATCCGTGATCTCTGCCTACACTTTAACAGGGAAACGGACGTGTTATGTATGTATGTATTATTAATATACAAATTTATGTAATATACATAATTATAAAGATATAACTGTTCGATCAATAAACTCCTATACATTGTTTATCACAGACCTAAATATAAACACGTATCTGTATAATAAACATCAACAGTTGATTAAATATTACAACAATTATCTTTTGTATAGCCTTCATAGTGATAAGAAATGCAATGGTGTTCATACACAACTTAGTCTTTATCTGATTGGCAGTGTCCAAAGTGACAGATCTATCATAATATTCTTCATGAGTTTCTTATACATAATATGTTAGTTTCTCAATGGGCTCAAACTTTTCAGAAAATATTTTTTCTATATAAATAATATTACGGACATAAGAAAATGTATTTAAATGAGGCTAATGGTAATTTGAGATGTGAATAAATTGCACGTCTTAGAACGCGATTAAGGGATTGGACTAAGCATCAAATTCAACCTATGATACGAAAGGTTGGTTACTTTAGTTACTTCTCTGCACAACGAAAGAGAATGAAATGACGGTAGAAAGGTTTGTATGAAATACTTAAATTGGTTGAAGGAGTATCTCAATGTACTAAAAAAAACAATTGTGTGGTCGCCCTACCTCTTGACATTGTTAACACTTTCCCCGTCACAACTGAAGCGAAAACCACTGTTTCGCTAACAAATTAGCGACCACTATTTGGCACAAAGTCGTTTGTTTTGTATACCTTGACCCCGGGTCACTTAACGTGTTAACGACAATGCGTGAAACGGGAGTGTGTGTGACACTTTAAATGGCATACAGCCTTTTTGGACTACTTTACTTTTTTGATACAAATACGCATGTCTTTAGTCAATCTAGAGATTGATTGAACTTTGTATTCTGTACGTTACATATACATTCAAGTCCTGTAATCCCTTTCGGGGTAGACAGAAACGTAATGACGACACTAATAATAAATAATCTTTACTATCTATTAGATATATACTACTATTATTAAATACTATCTCCAAGTTCAGTTTTTAGCATGAATATTGTGGTTGTGATGTTATATAAAACGTTAGTGACAGGTTGCTAGCACGTCGCCCAACAAATTCCATTCAACCTTAGTCGCCTCCTACGATATTCCAGGAAGAACGGCAGCTAGTTTCTTTTGTGTACCAGACTAGCACGGGATTAGGTTGTATACGTTGTTATACCCAAACTGACCAAAGACGTATAATATCTCCGAGTTTTTGAGAATACTGTCTCAAAAGATATTATATAGATATCTCAAAAGATATAAGAACTTAAACGAACATATAAACTACATACATGCATATCTCTTTACAGTGGGGCAGGCAGAGAACACGGATTCTAATTTTATCTGATCCTGGCACATCACTTCCGCATCATACATACACTTCATATACACTCGACGGTTATAGGTACTTCTAACGTCACCCCTTTCGCAGTATGTATATATAAATAAACATAACATATTTCTTATTACAAAACGCGGAAGATGTTCCACCCATAGATGCGCAGTGATGTGGATCGATATAGAAAAATCACGGTACCACCTCTGTAATCAAATGATAACGAAACGATACGATCTGTTGCATGCTCACATTCTTGGGAATATTTATACATATATAGATACAAAGGAATACAGTAATATACGTATTTATATTACGTATATGACTGTATTCCTTATATACTGAGGCAGCACCTTTTCACTCCAAGTTTTTTATTCTTGATATTTATTGTTTGTGTCAATATTATTTAGTACAGTGAATTAAGTATTTTCTTTCTTACTTTTTTACTATAGTATATGTACGTATGGATAGAGAAATATAAAGATGGACTTATTATCTGTTTCGTTGAATACTGATAAACTTTTGAAATAAATGCATGGTTGTTGATCTAAAACCTTTAGTCATCGTATATTAATTGAATGTTCAATTCATCTTTAAAACACACGTATCTTTAAAGATGCGCTAATATTATGTACATAAATTTTCTCGATCCTGATTATTTCATTCATTCCATTTTCATTGCCAAAGTTATTTAAAGTTAATTATTAGCAGGGTGCCTACTTCCTTACTTATCATAAATTTCGGCACCCTCTACGTGACTTTTTTGTCATCCTAAATAAGTTAAATTAATCATAACTTAAACAGCCATTATCATTCATTTCCACTAAAATTTTGTTTCATCTTTATGGGTATTATAAACCTTAATCAACTAAATCAACAAGGGTCTTCCACTTAGTCATTTTTTACGACGCTGTGTGTATGGTACATTATATAAATATACGAAACCGCATTTTCAACCGTGAGATTAATACTTTAATCTGCTCTCCATTCAACCATTATTATGGTTTTTGTTTGTATTCGAACTTGATCTATAAATAACTGTGCACAAAACTCATGATTTATAACATTCCTATTACTCTAATTTACGAACTACGTTCTAATCAACGTAAACAGAGTACCTAAGCCCCGCCCTCCAACTTAGCAAATATGTCTATAACACAGTAGATAAATGAAATACAGCCTTCTCACAACGCGGGCCACACGTGATACTCCGGTAATAAATTGTGAAAGCTCAAGTGATACCAGCTTATAATTCATGTCTAAGTACACGCCAAGGCAAGGGAAGAAAGTTGCCAGGTATCAACGGAGAGAGCTGTGATGCATAAATTCATCGCTATTCGAGGATATCACAGCTTTTCATCTGTACCTAGATGATTTGAAACTGACTATGTAAGTTATCCATACTAAATTTGCTAGATCGATAATATCCGTATTAATATAGTCTGATTTATTCACTCTGTTATTGTGGACAAAGATGAAAACAAATGATATATTACTAATCGTAACTTATCAGTTTAAAGTACTACGTAAAAACACTAATTCCTTTATGGTCTTTTAGGACATTGTTAGAATAATGTAGCTAGAAGCTATTCTATTTATATTAATCTACCATGAGATTTTTAATGTGATCTAAGTAAATAATTAATTCTAATCAAATACTCAATTCTTTTTTTAGTCTAAAATATGTTTTGATATGAAAACTGAAGATTGTATGAATTGGTAGTTGCAACCTTAACTTTACTTCTACTTCCCCAAGTACATTTTACTTTTAGCGCTATTTATTGCACATAGTAAATAGAAAATCCAGCTTTATGACAACTCAGACCTATATAACTAAATAAGGTAACTAGGTCATTTGCTATCTGTAAGAGCAATGTATAAAAATAGAACGCATTACGGACATAATCGGGTACATGGTAGTACATCTTACAATATATTGCAATATCATCATATTTAGTATAAGTGCTATATACAAAGGCTTAGGCTGAGATCTGATCTGATTTCTGTATGAGTTATACAAGCCAATCATAACAATAAATTTTTGTTTATTTGACATATACATCCTCATACATTCTAATGAATAAAATCGTTTAATAAACTAGTCCACTCACGGCTCTATATTTGGATATAAAATAAGACCTGGGTATACTATTCAGAAGTGACCTAGGAGATATTATCGTCTCTACGGGATTCTGTTAACACGAAATGCATTAAAGGACGTGAATGTATATGTACTTTGTGCATTTATCTCAATTACACACGTAACACTGCATATTAAGTATGCACCGGCTAAGTCTAAGATACTAAGGGTAAAGGTTGTTTAGATAATAAGAATTTTGGATTCATATCTACTCAAAAATTACCAAGTTGATAAAAATAAAGTCCTATATATTCCAAAAGGGATAAAAACACCTGAGTATATCCATGTACCTTTCAAAACAGATCCAATACAAGTTATGTTATACGCAGATATTTAATACGTAACCGATCGCCGAATCGGCCGCTCTGGTGAAAGTAAAAGCGTCGAAGTGGCTTATTAACGAGCCAAAGGTTCGACCCCTGGCGCGCACCTGTCAGTTGAGAAACACTGCCTGTATGAATCTGTTATCCTTGCACGCGATGTTATGTAAGGTATCTGCATACATCGTATGTGCACTTATGTCTTATATATTTATATGGACAGAAAAAGACTCTGTGGTTTTTAATGGGTTAAGACGCAAGGGTTATTAGTCGTGAACGCGCTGGCTTTTGTCTTATTTACTGTGTGTAATTGCATAACTATTAGTAAAGGTACTGAAATAGAATTTGTGGACAGATACTAAGTTTTTTGTAAGCAAAAAGATATAGTACACATTGCAAAAATTTCGGAATAATCAGATGATTGTGTAACTTTTGTCATAGAAGATATTATTAGAAACAAATATTTATGACAGTAGTCAGCGTAACAACTAAAGATGTCTCATAAAGCGGCTAGTCTATAAATGTCTCAATTTATTTATTCGTGAATAAAAATGGAAGTGAAATATCAACGCTATTTAATAGCTGTCTCAATTTGTGGCCAATCAATTTCTCCAAAGCGTCAGACAGACACATCGATGAATTATGCAACACGAAAGAAGTATCACATCGAACTCTTTATGCAAATCGTTTTGTCATACCGAATTCTTTTGTGTTGCTCAACCCGCGAGGTTTTTATAAACGTTTACTTTTTCCCACCAAAACGTAGGTGTTGACAATCCATCACTTTCATATTTCGAACCTCTCGGAAGCTCATTAAGCGCCGGTCACGCTCGACTGAATGAATTAATCGTCAAACGATTTTGACAGCGTTTATGTAACATGAATTATGTGCCAATTCGTATGCTAAGTGCGATATTAGCGTCTGTTTGCGAGATATCGATCGCCATACAAATAGGAACGAACTTACGTGCTAAATGTACAAGTAACGTTAAGTAGAAGTAAGTACATATGTTTTTTACAAGCGCGATTGAAATTCAATGTTGTTTCCGATTTGACTTTTAGATTCGATAGAACCGTTATCAAAAGTTGTGTCGGCGCAAAGCTGCCCGTTTAGGAGCATCCCTGGCAATTTCAGGGCAACGACACGCGCAGAGTTATTTCCTGGAGATCTAGACTTGTCCACAGATGGGCAAGACAGCAAGCGAGATCTCAATCGTGTATCTGTGGGCATATCGATATGTAAACAGCGTCGCCTACCTGTTCGTCGAGTTTCGGGGCGTCGCAGCCGTGGATACCGCTATTGACCTCGATGTGTTGACCCGCGAGCACGGGATATGTGTGCGCGCTTTCGTTCGGTGGGGCCGGGAACCGACTGAGCCCTTCGTCCACCTCATCGGTGCTTTGGCTCAACCTCCCTTCGTAAGGGGACTCGTGGTCGTTGCAGGCGTCGTTGGACACGTGACCTGAATCGTCGCTGCAGTCCGAATGCGCGTCGGATATCTTCTCCTCTAACTTGTGAGGTACCTTATTGTTATGCACGATGGTTTTGCTGTCGTTGCGTGACACTATGTACTTGACCTGCCGCCCTACCAGCTTGGTGAGGTGGTTGTGGAACGTGGTGTTGGCCACGCATATCTCTTTGTGCACGGGCGGTATGAGTTTGCAGCTAACGAACGCAGGCGGCTCCGCCTTCATTTCGATCGCCGTCTCTAGCTTCTTAACGATCGTCTTGACGGGGGAGGTCGATGAATTGTCTCTCCCTTTTTGTTCGGCCGATATAATGACTACGTCCTTCTTGCTCTCGGCCTTTTTCTGTTGCATCTTGGCGCGGACGGCGCTCAGCTCGTCCGGGTGCTCCCTCATTGACGACTTGGGCGATGACGACGCTTTTTTATCGCTCCCGACTCGCTTGATCTTATCCGGTTGTTTTTTGTCCGTCTTGAGATTAACAGGTGACTTTTGTTTTATTGCTTTGGCCGGCTCGGGCTTGTCGTTCGGCTTTCGGGTCACTGTGATGGTTTTTTTTCTGTGAACACTCTCTGGTGTGGTCTACGATATTTAGATCAACCGGAGTGGGAGAAAAGAGCGCCCTGGTGCTGCTGAACTTGGTCTGCGAGATGCTGCTCCTGATCACCGGGATCTTGCTGTGAGACCCCGCGATAGAAGTGCTCGACTTGGTCCTCTCCAGATTGGACGAGACGAGAGCCTCGTGGCCGATTTCCCACACGCTCTTGGCCTTCTGCATCTGCGACCTGGGGGACTCGCGCCCTTCCGAGCTCTTTGCGTTTAACATGACGTTTTCATAACTTTTGATTTTCTGTTTTTTCGGTTCACCTGATTTCTTATCGCTTTTCTTAGGTGGTAATTTCACTTTTGTAATCACCGGAACGGGTGTGGACGGAGGATTCGACAAGGTCTTTTTCAATATTCTGGTTTTCACGTCGAGTTTCTTCAAATCTTCCGCTCTAATGCCATTCGTTCGGGAAACATTTGATTTGGACGAGATCTTATAAGTGGCGTACTTATCTATGTTCGTTTTCTCAGTATTCCGATCCGGCGTGGGCGTGAGCGGAACCAAAGGAATCGTTAATTCTTTTCCCTTCATGTCGTCCAGGTTCCAGAGACTCGTAGTTTTATCAATTGAATTATTCCGAGTCACCTTCGAGCCTTTACTTTGCGTTTCAGACGACGTATTCTTCAAAATGCAGTGTGATTCTATGATACTGCAAGTTTTGGACTTTTGAAGTTTGGGTGGTACAAAGGCCGGTTTGTTTACGTCGACGGTGTTGAGGGAGGTCGTGGACGAATACTCGGTGAGTAATTTATCGAACGATTCCAAGGCCCTGTTAAGTTTCGATTCAGGAACTTTCCCAGGGTCCAAAGACTTCGCGCCGATCACCGGTATATTTTCATAAATAGACGAGTATCCCTTTGTTTCGTCGAGAAGAAATTCATTAGAGCGCGCCTCACTATTGTTGTTTGCGATGTTTACATTCTCATAAATCCGCCTGTTCGCACTGATACAATCGTCAATATGAATTTTGTTAATCAACTTTTGCACATTGTCACTGTTAGGTTTCACTGCATCACAAACTATCTTCTTCTCGAGGCTGGCGGCGATCGCGGTGACTTTCTTCCCCTTGTGCTCGGGGGAGGTGACGGAGAACGTGCGGTAGAACTTCTGAATGGCTCCCTTGGAGGCGGCGGCAGGGGACTGCTTGTCGGCCGGCTTCTGTCCGCCGAATATGTTGAATACTTTCACTGCGGGCATATCGCGGGCCCGCCCGGGCGGTCGCGTCTCGCGTACTTTGGATGCGCGCGCGCTTCTCGGCGAGCGGCGTGCATATGAGCGCATACCAGCAGCCCCCTAAACAAACGGCCGCCGCCACCGCCGCCGCCGCCGCGCTAAGTTGAGAAAGTCAATGTCGCCGCAGGCACACGGACGCATTATAGCTATCGGCGCAAGTGCACTGCACTGTCATCGCGCTCCCAGACGCGCTCCTATTCATTACGCGATTAATGGCCACTTCGAACTTTCAACTAATTGCTTCATCGCCTCGTCCAGAGATCAAACAATAGCCCCAGGCGTGACTCAGTGGGTTAACACTTACCACATTAGTTTGGAACAAAAGAAATTGTTAAGGAACGCGTCACTATAAAAAGCTTTCGGCTGTAAGGCGATATTTAGGCATTGTAATCTAATATAGAGTAAATAGGTAACCTAATTACGGAAAAAACGATGCTGGTCTAATTAACTCCCGATGTTCAGTTACCGTAAGACTTAATGAGGTTGGGTAAACAGTTAAGGCACGTCTACCGGGAACTATAAAGCGATTCTAACCTAATTACGCGCTCATCTCTTTGAGAAAAAACGGTACCCGACATGTGAGAGACATAAAAACGTGAACTTTTTCATTGTTTTGAAGCCGAAATGATATGACCTTGTTAACCTGCCTTACTTTTGCCGCGGTGCCTGTCTCAAAGTAGTCGAAATTAGCATAAAAATTATGCTACAGTTGAGATAGTGAAATAAATTATATGGAGAGTGTTTTTATAACTGTCTGACTGTTGTGAGATGGGAGAAAGTGATTGCTACGGTTGTTAACAAATTGATTATAGACAGATCGATGGGTAATTAGCTGTTTTATTTCTGCCGACACTATAAAATGGAGCCCACGTACAAGATACTATTGTTGATGGACAACTTTCGCTGAGAAATCTTCCTGTATTGAATGTTGAAAAACTACTTTAAATGAGAATTCCAAATTTAATAGGCAATAGTTTACATTATTTGTAATAAGACCACAAGAATAAGCAACAAAGAACGATAAACCCTCAAAGCGAAATAACTGGATGTATGTGGTTATGCCAAATATCTTAATTAACTATAATCACGATCATCTGCTACATCCCTAACCCGTCGTATTGAGACTTATACACCATGCTTAATCCCTGTCATTTACCCCTTCTGTATTGATTATCACTAACAACTGCGCTTTGCCTTAGTCTTTAGCCACTTCAAACCCACTTTTCTTCACAATACAATCCTCCTAAACTCCTCGTAAACAGCTGGCCACCAAACAACAATAACTCCGAGTACATTGAAGCGAAACTCTAACAGTTATATCTCTTTCCTATGCTAATGAATGGCAAATTAAGTCATTTGTTGGGAGTTAACCTGACCCCGTTCTTACTGTCCGTCTCTAGCATGATGACCGATTCATTTGCTTCAATTAACGTTATTGGATTTGTGCTTTCGTGTTAACATAGACATACACATACAGTTAAGAACATTATTGAAGAGAGAAACCTGCCTATTTGTCTCATCGAAATAGGTAATAGTTAGTATCTGTAATGCGGCATTATACCAACTGTCACATTAGGTACTGATTATCAGGTAAAAAGGATTTTGAGTAATAAAGATCAAAACAATTTTCAGTTAATGGTGGCCACTGAAACTCTGACTGTCTTCTAAGGGTTTAAGAGCATGATAACATATATGCTTGGAGCTGGATTTGAACAAATTAGTTCAAAGAACTTTCATCGCATTTAGTTTTCTTAGTAGGAAGAGACTATAATAATGTAAATGCTATCACAACTCAGATAGATACGCTTCAAGTGACAGTGTAAATGTTGTGGTTCTGTCCACTACGAAAGAGGTAGAAGGACGTGAATATATCTACGTATAGTCGTATAAATTAATAGCGTTCCTGTAGTGTTTAAAACACAGTATGTTTAAAGAAGTATCGTCAAACTTTCGTGTGAACAAGACCCGGTTTCAATATAAAAATCAACATGCAATTGTCCATAAATGTTTGCAATCAAAATGTTTGATTTCAAAATTCACACAATAATGACTAAAGATGACACACTTGACACAAATTTATGATTTAAGGTAAACATTATATGGAATTCGTCATACATGTACCAGTTAACTTTGTTTATATTAATACGCTCCCATAATATACTATAGGTATTTGGAAAGAAAGAATCTTTATTTGTGTCACATGCGTAAATAGGATGTACTATCTCAAGATTAGTTTCAGCATGGACTGCCTTTTCTGGCGTACATAAGTTGAATATTTTGATATTTCAGCTCCAGTTTAGTTTTGAGTAAATTTATAAACGTTATTAGGAAGTCTAGCTGCCATTCAGGCATGTCATAGGAACAACTATCTCGAAATTAATACTTAAAAAGACCAAGAGATATTGTTATATCAGAGGTCCTATCCATCTCTAAAGGGCTTAAAGATCGTGAGTGTATCTGTATGTAGATATGAATTGCTTCTATTTATCAAAGAAGAATGTTACTCGTATTTGTGTGGAGATCTTTGACCACATCTTTCAAGTAAACACGGTAGGTTATTTATGTAAATTTGTACCATTAGTTGTCTACTTACAAACTATACTAAAGAATCTATTACTTCTGGAATATTTAAACGAATGATCATAGCTTAGGGTCGACATTAGTTTTGCAGTATTATAAACATGGATTTGTCCCATATTAAATGCCACTAAAAATACAATAACTAGAACCCGATTACAAAATCTTTTTTATTATTAAAATTATACACATAAACACAAGTCGCTCGTTCCTCTGTACGAGAGTAAGTAGAGGTCAGAGAACCCCAATTTTTTCCTATACTGGTTACTGATAGCTCCATTAACATTCATACACATACAATCACATACTAAGTATGTTGGCTATTGATTGATATTCTAAGTTCATATTACATGGCTTACATATTCGGTCAACTCAACAAGTTAATGTACCTAATGTAACTCATAAACCCTGTACTAGTCTCATACTTATAGAGCGATATAGGTATGCGATTAACATGCTCCACTAACATATTGTGCATGTCACACAATAACCCTTACGGGGAAGCCAGAGGTTCCTGGCAAACCTTCGTGTTGACCAGATAAACAGCACCTAATGTCAGCAGATAAACCGCGTCTCTATTTACAATCTAATCAATATACATATAAGAATATCTTAGTATCTGACATTAACCGTCTTTGAAACATATGTATAACTTATATGTAGGTATGTATTAAGTCATTAAGGGTCTATCTATGTGACTTATAAAACATTTGTTTCACACAATTAAACTTAAGACAAACAGTTTATCAGGGTTATCAACTTACTAATATTGGAGCATCCCACCCTATCTGCGGCGTGACAACCATATCTTTAAAAGGAACGCATATAAGAATGCAGTGCTCAAACATAATGCACCAACAGGAGTTTTACATTATAAAGGGAGTGTGCTCAGGTGTTAAGGCAAAATGTCTCACGTCTACATTTGTAAAGGGATAGTTTGTGAATGCTTTACAACGTCCTGGTCTAGATAAATATATGTATAATAAAGGTAGACGTTTGACGAAAGATATGGTGATGTTATAATAAGGTTTAATATGCTGAGTATTAATGTAGAGATGTATTTATCAGTATTAATAGTTTGGCAGGTTCGGGATCAATAATTATCCGTGATTTATTATATATTTACCTCAAAAATGTAATGAACGTGGACGTAAATTGTTATAATATAGTTGTCATTTTATGTTCTATATAAAAACATTGACTATGTATACATCTATATGAAAAAGGTTGATTCCTAAACATGTAATTAATTGGTGTTTAAAACTCGACACACTCACCCTATAGGGATCTAAAACCTTTGGATATAGAAAACATGCAAGCAACCAACGCAACAGTTTTGTATAATATCTCACGATTGTCATCAAGGAAATAATTGCTTGTCACGTAACAACTAGAAATTGTTGCTTTGGACATCGATATTCAATTCTAACACGCGTGTATTGCACACCTCACGTGACGTTTGGTTACTTTAAAGATTTATATTTTTACAATCAATAATGTACATTATTATTGCAGAGTGAGACAGAATATGAAAGCTGAAAAAGATTCACGAAATTTTGAAACAGTATATTGTGCTTATTCGTGATCTAGAAGATACTAAATCTCCGTGGTTCTGTCCACTCCGAAAAGGTTGGAGGACGTATATGTATGTTTATGATAGATATGAAATATATCGTGAACAAGTTGTTTGTTCTTAAATTTCGCTTAATATCATTCAACACATGTAGAGTAGAATAGTGTTTGGGTACACTCTATCCAAATCAAGTACCAGTAAGAAAGCGTAATAAACTTGTCGTCTTAATCCTACACAGTAAGAGATAAACAAAGCCTCACTAAGAATGTTTGCTAATCTTCCAATAGAAAGTTGTATATCTACACACTTCCTCAATGCATCAGCAAAAAATTCGACAAACATCATACCTATAAATTAAAATAGTGAGCCAAAGAAAACTGCGGAAAACAGATGCCTGTTGCAAATAATAGAAGCAATTACATTATGACACTTTTATATGAAATCTCACGATTTTCACCGAATGAAAGTGAAGAATGGAAAGATCATATAATTGAGAGATTCACGATCATTGTTTAGTCTGAGCTCTTTGCGATTCGCGTGGAAGTTTTCTTTTATAGTATGTAAGTGTTTCCGAGAGAAAAAAATATATGAACATACTTTTAACCTTCAAATGTAGTAAAAGATTGTCGATAATAAGCACAATAAACAAATCCTTATCATATTACAACATTACTATTGAGCTCCGTTGGAGTGCAAGTTAAAAAGTCCGTAATCTAATCATGTAAGAAAGGAAAATTATTTTGTACCACACAAGTTAACAATACTTCCGTTTCTTAAAGATTTTGAAAATAAGATTTCAGGTTTTATGGCATGATAAACAGAAACTTAAGCAATAATGTTGGTTGGCATAAAATGTACATACATCACATGTTTAAATGTCTGACGAATTTATAAAGTTTGAGAATCTTAGCCAATTCAAAACGTGATGACTATAAAGAACATTCTGTAATTTGAATGACAACAAATTTGAATGCATGCATATTCCTTATTTTAAACATTATTTAAACTCAGCACAAGTTTAAGCTTGGCAGCGTTCGTGAATCTCGCTTCGAAGTTTATAGGTTTTTCTAATATTTCCCATGTTACGCTCAACAATGAAAAGTAATAAAGAGAAATTCACGGTTTTTTCCTTGTTAAATACAGTTTAGAACTTAATGCGCTATGAGACGATGCGACAGGAACATCTAAAAGTCTGATTATAAAATGCAGTGAGAAATTACGTTTTTCAAAAGATTATCAAACTTATTATAGATACAGAGAAAATATTATATAGCCGACTTATGATGAATGATAATTTTAAAGTAACGACATAAGTATCATTCTGTTACTGCTATAGTGGTAGGTTGTGGTTTGTATAGTTTTATTTTTATTTAGCGATTTTTAGTTAAGTAGAGTAAGTAATATAATATATTTGAAATATTCTCTCTCCTAAATCGTGCCAAACGTGTCGTTTGAAGATTATGAAATGTAAATATCAGCATTTATAATACTTTTTCTATTATATGCGAATATTATTCTCAGAAATGTTGGATTGCCACTCAAGATAAATAACAAAAATACGCATTATGAACAAAGGTTCACGTGTCCATCTCGACATTTAAACGAACTGATTGCTTATCTAGAGCCATTCCATTTGAAAAATAAGAAACATACTATAATAACATAAATATTATTGAAAAATAAAAGTAAAAAATATATTTATTTACTAGAAAAAGGGCGCATTTTCAGAAAGCTTTATATAAGCTGGTTTATTTTTTTTATATGCCTGCCTGATACCCTTTCTTATACGGGATAGTACATTGCTTACGCAACCTAGTACGCCTGTCATAACTCATTTAGCAATGTTGCGCTCGTGTTAATGTAGAAAGAAGTTAAGTGAAAGGGATAATATAAATAAACTGATAATATAATAATATAAATGATAATATAATGAAAAAGCTTAATTCACAATAATATTGTTTTTATAAAATACCATTACATAGTATTTAACACATACATAATAAGGAAACTTAGCTAAGTAACAGTAACCCTAAAAAAACTCTATCATTTAAGTTCGATATAAAATACAGGAGTCCCAATTCTATCATCGTATAACAGTCAAACCTTACGATATACATTCTGTGTACTAAGTATCGGGAATTCGTCAATAAAAAAAAAATACAAATTATTCATCTAAATTTATTTTATCGCCTTCAAAGTAGGCCCCATCGCTTGCAATACAACATCTCCAACGCTTCACCCAGTCTTACATACATTTTTCATAGGCTATTTGCGGTATGGCCTTTAGCTCATTCAGCGAATTTTCTTTTATGGCATCTATCGACTCAAAACGTTTTCCTCGAAGTGGTAATTTTAACTTGGGAAATAAAAAAAAGTCAGACGGAGCCATATCAGGTGAATACGGTGCTTGGTCGAGAACTTTTGTTGAATTTTTCGCTAAAAACTCTTTCACTATAATGGCTGTGTGTGATGGTGCATTATCATGGTGCAGCATCCATGAGTTTTGTTGCCACAAATCTGCACGTTTTCGGCGGATACTCTCACGCAAACGCTTCATGACGCCTAAATAATATTCTTTATTCACTGTTTCTCCCTCTGGAAGGAATTCGGAGTGAACCACACCACGGTAGTCAAAAAAAACTGTCAGCATCACCTTGATTTTGGAGCGACTTTGCCGCGGTTTTTTGGGTTTCGGCTCGTTTTCGAGACGCCATTCTGAAGACTGTTGGCTTGTTTGCATGTCGCCTCATAAACCCATGTCTCGTCGCCAGTTATAATACGTTTCATAAAGGTCAGATCCGTAGAAGCTCGGGAAACCATGTCTTCAGCGACATGCTTTCGCTGCGCTTTTTGAACAAAATTGAGCTCTTTTGGAACTATTCGAGCGGCGACGCGTTTCACGCCTAAAATGTCAATGAGAATGTTGTGGACGGACTTAAAAGATATGTTCACCTCACTAGCCAACTCTCTCAGACTCATACGTCGATTTTCCAGCACTAGCTTCTTGATTCTGTCGATCTTTTCTTTGGTCGTAGCAGTTGAAGGTCTACCAGAACGAGGCAAGTCTACTACTACTTCTCGGCCTTCTTTAAAAGCCTTATACCATTCATTAGCCCTTGTTTTCGATAAACACGATTCGCCATAGGTATTCCGCAACATTTTTATTGATTCACCACATGAAATATCATTCGAAACACAAAATTTAAGGCACACTCTTTGTTCAACAATATTTTCCATTGTGAAAATCGCCGAGAACTCAAAACTATGACCAACAAAAAGTGTAGTTTAAAACAAATTAAATGACAGATCACGCTCAAATTTCGCGCGCTAAATCAGTACAGTGCTACCAACATGCAGTAAAAAAATTAGAACGGCCTCTTTTACGCGGGTCTTTTTATTGACATATTCCCGATACTTTTTACACAGAGTAGTATACGATATCCAGTTAGATTAGTTTTGATCTATTTATGTATAGTTACCTTCACTTTTTAATAAAATCTTGTGACATGTTATATTTTAGGACCTATACAGAATGTAAAATTGACATACTGGATAGTTTACAGCATTAAATAATAAAAAGGCTTTATACAAAAACATTCTTCTCAAGACGGATGAACATAACGTGAAGAGCATGTTTGAGAAGGTTAATGGGTGTGAGTGAAGCAAGGGAGATTTGTCAGGATCATTCCAGGTGGCGATCGATAGTCTCTGCATATCCCCTTGGGGACGTAGAGGCGTGAATATATGTATTTATGTGTCCAACACTTCAGGCAATAGAAGCGTGATATGTGTAGCAGTATAATGCGATTGAGCGTAAGTGTATCAGTATCATAAATAAATATTGATGAACAATTAGCACGCTAAAGTGTTGTAATTTTTTGTGAACAGTTTAATTTATGAGGTGAAAAGCATGTATGAATATAACTACTCGTAGGTATTAATGCAGTTTGTAAAGGTCCGAGATAGTGGACGAAGTCTAAGCTGCCGTCGTTAGAAAAAAGGCACAATATTTTTTTTTTATTGTGTTATATACATATTTAGAATCAGAAAAAAGACACGTCTACTTAAATTTTAGTAGAATTTTATCTTCAAGGAATTCGGAGGTACCATAGGCATACAATAGGTTTTCACACTATGAAGCAGAGTATGGTAAAAACTTTAATCGCAATTATCTCAGTTTGACCAAAATGTTAGATGAGCTCTTCTTTCGTACGACGGAAGTAAGGGTATACATCCGCTGGTGCTTTGATATCGAAATTCGAATAACTGCACAATTGTTGACTGCAATACATCAACGATACTGTAGTGATGATTTTTTTTTTATATCTGTGCGTATTTTAATTAAACGCAACAGTTTACATTCTCTTTCAGTTCCAAATCAACAGTAATTCCATATTATTGAATTTAAATTATATTTTAATATCTATATTTACGTGTTCAAGTACTGAAGTAATGAATTGTAAATGCTATCAGTGCCTAATGAACGAACAGCAAGCGCCTGTTAAACTAAATTATCTTCAACCGGTTGCGTGAAATTGCTCGTCAATTATTAACAGGCGTTAGTATAAAAATTCGTAATGTGATAATAGCAAGAAAGGTACATTTAAATACATACTTTTAAAAGCTAATTCTGTCGTATAATACCAGTTTTATGTATGTGCTGATCACCTAAATATACATAAACGTGACACATTTCTATACAAAAGTGTAAACAGACAACAAATCCTCTTTTTCCTGATCCATACAAACAACTTTCGCTTTAATGCATCCCTATAGGTACATTCCGCATACAAGTACAAAAAAATTATAATACTAAACAACAATAACGATTCAAAACATAACATCCATTATTAGTCCAAACGAGTTATTACATAACTCTATGAATGGATTATATATGTCTATACGTAGTGCATAGAGTGGTGGGCGACTACAATTGACCAGCTGATCGGGCGTGAGACGCGACGTGACTCGAGAAAGAACGGGTTCTATATACACGGTGTTACGACAGATGAATTCTTTTACGATAGAGATTTATATAAGATATATTTTAGTTAATACAAGTATCGGATGTTAATGTAGTAAAAGAAATTAGTAAGTTCGTTACTTTTGTTTTCGATACAGGTAACATACTTATTATATAGCGATATAAAGAAATGACAATGGATTAGAAGAACAGATTATGTTATTTCTTTCATTGTTTTTTTAGACGTATACTTTAGCATAATTTGATTTGTTAGGTACTGATACCCGTCCATAAATTAACGAATCATTATTTCAGTCCATCTGACGTTAACAAGTTGAAACAGAAAAGATATTTTCTCCGACCAGCTGCTGTAAACAAATGTAAATAATCCTTTCTTACAATAAAAGCTCGTAGTACCTTACGTGGCCGTGGAAACGGATACCCTTTCGTCGCGCATTCTTCCCAGGACAAGCCAGAATATAAAGAGGGCCGCTGCCAGGAAGTGCACCCATTCTGGCACGTGGAAATCCACCGGTGCCGTGTTGCACCTGCGCGAAGGATTAGTTACAGATCGCCCTCACAGATGGCGTGGGACAACGATATGTGGTGCTGGTGATAATTTGCTCTAAGTGTGTGTACACTGTTGTAAGATTTAATTGCAATGCATGTGTAGAAGGTATGTAGGCTGATAATAATTTAGTAATAAGATATGTCAAAGTTACATTTGTAATACGAGTATTTAATAACAAGGTGTATACCGTGTATTTAAAATTGCGTTACAATATTGTTATAGAGTGAATTATAATTTACTTTTGTGTGTCGTTTTACACTTATAATTAACTGTAATTTTATTTAGCTAGTATTTAACGAAACGAGAGCAAAGTTCTTGTTCTCACGTTGTCGAATTGAAATACCTAATAGCTAGTATATAATTAGTCCTATTACAGAATACGAACAAAAGCCTAGTACTATTTATTATAATCCCATTTCAAACAGAGCACACTGTACATTCGCAAATGGCGCATAACGTGGAAGGGATTGTAACTGGGTCTTCTTACGTCACAGTCGAGTTGCTAAACGTAAAAGCATTCATCTTCCGTAAAGCTTATCTTGCAAGCTCAAACGAATGTGACTCTTATGTCTTAGCTATAGAGTCTAAATGAAAGTAGGGAAAGATTGATCTCTTCCTGAAACTTGGTTATATGGAAAAACACCTTAAGGCTATCATGTAACTGGTGGAAAATGCCTTTGACGAAGATTAAAGGAAATTAGTATGGAAATGTGTTTTTATTTACACCCATGCAATTGGGTTAAGATTATATAATTGATGATGTGAATTACGGACATACGTAGTATTTGAAAGCTTTGGTATAAGTAGTAGGAATTCTAGTTATATAGAGTTTTATATCTCTTAACTACAATATACATATGTACTCATCATACTAACACATATTGAATTGGTTTAGTATTTAATAATTTATTACGTGACATTTATACATTTTATCATAATGCTTTACAAATGGTTACTGGTTATACAAACTATGTATTTAATTCAAATTAGTACTTGAAAGTTCTTCATACACTCACCTACATACTTTTAAATATTACTAGGGCGAGCCTTACGTAACAGAAAGAACGGACAAAACAAAAGATCTTTAGTTATAAGAAGAAAGCCTATTAGGTGTATAGATTTATGCCTATTCGGTGCAACATATTGAAACTTAATATGATATTATCAATTATGTAAACGAGTTAAACCATTACACACAATTATTATTTTAAGAATATTTGTAAAACTGAACATCTACGATAACATTTACACTCTAAGTCAGTTCTTAATATGTCAGGGAAATTCAGTTGGTAACATTATATTTATTTACGGAGTGGCACAGGACAGATGTTACCCGATCCTGACAAACCACTTTCGCTTCACTGACATCCATATATCTCAGATACTCAGTGCCGTAGTTGTTGGTACTTCTAATCTCATGATTCAGTAAATCACATTTTTCTACGGGATACGTATATACGCACACCTTTATATCTCCATATAAGCTATGCATAGAAAATACTATTTAGTTATAATTATAAACAAAACACCTTCTTCAAAGATGCATGCTTTGTGGTTAACTGTGCTGAACTCTAATATAACACCTTTATATGTACATTTATAGCAATAAATTACTTTGATTTGATATGGTAATATATAGATGTTAGTGTAGTCTCTAAATACAACAATGAAAGCATCAACAAATTTTTTTCGAACATAATTTCAAGTACTTTTGACATTTGCAACCGAATATTAAACGGGGTCGACAAGTAGCTTCTCAGACTCTAGAACGTTTTTTTCTTCTTCTTCTGACCGTAGCAACATAAGACAATAGTACTTATTAACCATTTTAAAAAAGTCATTTCATTACTGTCCGTTTACATAGTATTAATATGTGAACAAGTCAAATAGAGACAGTTATTCGGGTGTGCAAGTAACGCGGTTTTCTAATGAGTTGCGTATTTAATGAGCGTGTACAAACAATTAGCCCGAGAGTAAGTTTGGCAGAAGTGTAACTTTATTTGTAGAGAATTAGAAAGCGCAATTCATTTGCATATTGGAGTAACAATGGTGTTTTATTCCTTTTATTTCACACGAGAACTTGGATCTATTTTGCGCTGGAACACTTGCTTTAAGAAGAATGTTTCCAATTTGATCTGTTACATCTGTTCAATGCGCTCAAACCACTTCAACATACCTTTGTCTATTTTTGTCGCTACATCTTCTCTCATACCACAACATTCACTTAATCACACTATTTCGTACCCCATTACAATCTTAGATAATACATTTTCCTGTGAGATCCCATCTGTACCGTATTAATTCTGCTTTCATGACTCTTCTGCCAAACCCAGCACTCAGTAATGGTTACCTGTGTACTTATTGATTAATACTGGCATTAAAGCTACTGTAACGTCATAGGTTGATAAACAAATCAATTTGTGGCATTTTAACGCTTAATGTAATTAAACTAATATACAAAACAACGCAACTAGTTATCAAACATACTTAATAAACAGTTAAGAATCAATTATAACCAGTCTCAGCTACTTATGTTGTTAAACTTATTTTTAATGTTCGTTTAGATAGATAATGGCCGAAAGTGATAATGTATAATCATAATAAAGAAAAAATGGTCGCAACAATAAACAATATGTATGATAAGGTTCTTAAAATAGATAATTTGTTGCGGGAGAATTTACTCATTTATCTGTAAAATAAGTACCGGACTTAAAATCTCCTAAGAAAACACTTATATATTAAATAGGCCCTGTTTAATACATACATAGATACAATTTAATCACACCAGTCCTCCTGTACAGGGGTATCCAAATGTCACGGATCTCGATATGTTCGAGTATGTATGAGGAGGTGTAGGGATATCAATGAAGCGAAAGAGGTTGTCCTAATCGTGAAAATTATGCTCTATGATCTCTGCTCTATAGAGGATACATGTTACTAAGATATCTTCAATCGATTTGTCATTTATTAACACCCAGCCCCTTAGTCATCTCCTACGACGCGAGAAGAACGGTAACTATTTTGCAATAACTATTTATATCTATCTATTTAGCCCCTAGCTAAAATGCCAAATCTAGAACCATACAGTAGCCGAATGACAAAACGTCTTATCTAGAATACTGTACCTGAATGACATTGGTTAGTGATTGCATCAACATTTCCAATGACCGTACAAGTGCAGTTAGGGCTCTAAGAAGATCAGGGTCGACCTCTCAATTACGCCAGGTCTCAACGAGGCTTAAGCCTATTCAACGGTAATTAATTCAACTGAATTTGTTCAGTCTGGTTGCGTTATGTCACGGTATGATATTTTAAGTTCGGTCCTATTGGTGAATGTTGGTTATATAAGGTTGGTTAAGTACCTATGTTATACGGCCTAGTACGTTTATTAAGCGAAAAAGGTTTACTAGGATTGTACATACATACACATCACGCCTGATTCCCTGTAGAGGGGTAGGCAGAGATCACGGATCCCTATTTGTCCCGATCCTGACAGACCACTTTCGCTTCATTGACATTCATACATCTTCTCATACACTCTCAGCGGTTATAGGTACTCCTAACGTCACCTTTTTTCAATATAGCGTCTATCTGACTTCCTTCTTCGTAGGATTGTGAGTGAAGGATTACCACACTATAATCTAAGGAACAGATATATGCCTTTCTGCTGCCCTTTCAATGTACACGTAGTACTGACCAACCGAATAGTACCGACTAGTTCTGTTTTTAGTTCTTTCTAAACAAAGTTGTTTGTTTCTTTCTTTCTCTATGTCCTTGGGTGTTATCGATAAACCAATAAAAATGCAGCTTGTCAGTCTATCAAATCCTAGTTTAAAAAGTGATTGGGTAAAGTATATAAGAAAGATGTATAAGATAAATACGAAGACATATTGAAAAAGGGTAACGTTAGACGTACCGTGAACCATTTAGAGTGTATACTAGCGACCCACTCCGGCTTCGCACCGGTATAAAATATATAGCCTACTCCACTATTTAAAAGATGTTATTAAACATATAAACCTTCCTCTTGAATCACTCTATCTATTAAACCGCATCAAAATCCATTGTATAGTTTCAAAGATTTAAGTATACAAAGGGACATAGGGACAGAGAAAGCGACTTTGTTTTGTACTATTTAGAGTGTATATGAGGAGGTGTATGAAGGGATCGAGACAAATCGGGATTCGTGATCTCGTATCCTCTGTAGGGAAACAGGCGTGATATGTATGTAGTATATTCGTACTCACGTCACGAAAGTAAGTTTATTATCAAACTCGTAAATGTTTACTAGATAGAAGATATTACGTAAAAAATACGTAAACAACAATGACATGCACAATATTTACTTACTCATAGAATGTAATTTTCATTATCATATTAAACGCTTAACGATAATTTTCGACAAGAACCTGTAATTATTTACATACATGTGTTTTCATTATCTGATTAGTTAGTTGCTTATTTATTATATTATTTTTAATGAAAGTATTTTTATCGTAATTTTACATGTGATAAAGATATACTTTATCATGATGTATCAGAATTACATTTATTATTTTCGGGACAAAGGTAACGGAAATGCACCATCGAAAATACTAAGATTAATATAGATAATTTTACCAAGTTTATAAGGCGATACCAGCTATAACATACTATTAATCTTATTGGATCTCAAGATCTTTGGTCATCTCATTAGACATGCTTAGTTAATATTATATTTAATTCTTACCTATCTTACTTCAAGATTTTAAGTTTCAAAGATTACGGAACGCCATTTTCCCCGATCCTGGCAAATCACGTTCGCTTCTCAAACTTTATCAGATCTCCAAATACATACAAGGTGGCAATAGATGCTTATTCTTAATGTCAATGTCACCCTTCATCATCATAAATAATAATGCATTATTTTATTACGAATATGTTTGTGATTATAATTTATTATCATATTATAAGATAAGGAAAAGTACATTACAAAGTTTCATGCACCCAGCGCATGTTATTTTCAATAAACAAGTAATATTACTTTATGGTGCATGCATTATTACTATAGATGGCAGCATATGAGTATTTTAAAACGCATTATGGTTAACATTACTGTTAAGTGCAGTTTTCAGGTTTTACCTTATAGTCTCGTTTGACCGTCCTTCCGAAAAGACAATTAAAACCTGATTTACAAAACTGGAGCAAAACAATAACCGTTCTGGTTGTGAAATAAAACATAAAATTTCGCTTCCGCATATGCCGCCTTGACATTTGGTCAGCATAATAATACCGTAGAAATTTAAATGAGCATACACTTGTACATACAGGAACTCTATAAAGGAACTGGTTAGCTTAGTATCTATGCGAAAGATTTAAATTCCGTTACATTGCTATAAACCTCTGTTTTCACACTCTTATAATAGTAACTTCTCGTAATTTTAATGATATTGCAGTACAAGCGTATATGTAAATAAATAACGTGTACTTAAGCTAGCTAGCTATATACTATGAAATAAAGCTGGACAGAACCTCAGAAACATACGCACACATAATACAAAACTAGGCAATTCAATCGGGCTTACCGAGACAATAATAAAGTATATTGATGACGGAATATATTAAATAAAACATAAACTCTCTTTAATTACATACATACATATCTATTAGATTGTACTCAAGAAGTTTTGATAATGAAATAAAAATGCGTTTGATAGAAGTTTATATTATCTCATACATCGTTTGAAAACGTTCTGTTACACTTATTAATAAACACACGCCGTTTCTGACAAGTCGATGATAATGTGAAAGTTATCGATCATTTATATTTGCATAATGCTTTCAATTACACATGCCGTGTGTATGACATCATATCATCTTTACATTCATGTTAAAGTAGTTCATTACATTACTTTGTAGCATTCCCAGACTTTTATATAGTCATTTAATAGTCCTTGCGAAAGAATTTCTATTAATTTAGGAGAATCATTTGAACAAATGTTCTTAGTCTAACACAGTAAGAGTCATGAGTAATTGTTTAAATCTATCATACATTTGTACGAATACAAATATCCCTTAAACTTTTTAAAACATTTCAAGCAAACTCGGAAATCTATCATTCTATTCTTCTTTCTTTCGTTTTATTAGATATAATTATGAACTCTTTGCTATTTACGTGCACATCACGTCAGTTGCATATATCCTCAAAATAATTATACATCTTTTATTATTAACAATAACCATATTATTAACTAATAAAAGATATATTTCATACGTACATATAAACATCCCCATATAGTAAAGAAGGCAGATACCATTTCAGCTTTATTGACATCCACGTAGCTCCGGATATACACTCAGTTTTACATTCTTATTTACACATATTATAAGGTTAAAAGGTTAAATGTTTTCTATTCTAATAATGCTATATGATGGGTAATCATCTGATATTACGGGAGAGTTAAGTTGAAAAACCGTGATTCTGAGGTCAAATGCAAGTCTCTGCCTACCCCGAAAGTGATGACAATAATCATACAGATACTCGTCAGTATCATTAAGAGTAGTTTCACTAGTTGCAGCTTTTAAATTTTGTCTAGGTCTTTGCTAATGACTTTTCGGTGCTAACTGTAAATGTTCAATTAGAAGTTTTCTTTAGTAGTTTAGAATAATGTCAATCTCCATGTACAGAAGTCTAGAGATCGATTCGATTATTTAACTCAGTAGTAGAATATTAAATTACTTCACTGATATCCTTTTATAAAGCTAACATCTAATCTACTACTCACGTCTAATGTTATCCTTATTTCTTACATTTCGAAACAAAAGTAATTAATTAAAAGTATAATTGTAGTAAATGGAATCTGTAAGGCAGCGGGCACACCTGTTACAATATGCCAGAAACCACCCAGATAGTTATTCTAAAATAACTGCCGACACATTCATTGTTTGATGACTTCAGCCAAAACTGATGGAAGGGCAAAAGATTAAGTGTATAAACTATGTATACACGATTTATCCAAGTTCATATTTGACGTATGTATCAATGTAATTTTCTGTTTGCTAATGTACTTAGGACGAGGGTAATGCACTTGAGTCAGTTTACCTTCAAACTGGGATTAGGACCAAACAAGGACATCTAATTTAACCTCTTTGCTCTAAGTCCCAGATTATCAAAAGATCTATATAATTAGATGCATTTTCACAACATATATTCTAAGTTAGGAATTAAACAAATTATAATACCTAATTAATTAATTTATTATGGCGCCAATTGAGACAGCAAGGAGGTAAACACAACAGAGGTCGAATATTATTTTTAGAACGACCAAAGAGGTACACTACCTGAGAAAATAAATATTTGTTAGCAATAAATTTTATACTCAGGTTTAATGAACGAGGCAAATAAGAATATAAATGTTATGTTGGGGACTGATATTTATAGTTCGGATCCTTATATGTAACTTCCAATGAGAGCAGGTATACTGAATAGTTAGGTTTTGTATTTATATACCAAAGGTTTCGGATTCGATCTTTTCTAAGCATTTTAATTTACTAATTGAAACGACATTTCTAGCCATTTCTGAGCCTTCTTAGTAAATTGCTAAATGTATAAATTTTACGATAATACAAAATATCCATCCATATTCCTCCAAATACAAACTCGAAGGTTATATCTACTTTTGAAACGGATATCTAGCAATACAAAAGCGAACCTTAGGCTAGCCTTGACTATAACATTCAAAGCATTGACTATGAATAGACCTAGAACATCACGTCGTATACCTAACAATAAATTAGAATTGTATTTGCACCAACTAGCCTTCAACTATTGTAATGCTGAGATAACAAGCATTTTTAGTTAAGGTTATACCAACTTCTACGTGTATCATTAATAAAAAAATTAATAACAGTGAACGAAATATATTAGTTGGTTGAATCTAATCGAGATAGAAACTAAAAGTCAAGGATTGGTACAAGTTCTTGTGAAAGTCAATATTTTATAAACACTTTTTTGCTACTAGACAATTTAAAAATTCGGTGTACTGAAACGGATTTGCCAAAAAGATTATAATAATATAATACGCTAATAAAGTATATTTAGGGTTAGTTAAATATATATAATATTTATACTAAGACCAGTTTCGAGATAACATATTAAATACGCAAAAAAATACTGTTGAATGGATAATTCAAAATAATCTTTATTCTAGTAATCGCCGGCTCATTTTTGACTTTGAAACAAAAGATATTATTATGAAGAACCTATCGCACAAATTTTGTCCAAAATTATGTCACAGAGCCTGTACATAAAGGCAAACATAAAACAAATTTAAACCTTTATTTAGGAAATGGTAGTTAGTCTATCACACAAAAGTACCTAAGAATAAGGCATATTCTTAGACTATTCTCATATTTGACTATTCTCATTTCTTAAATACAAGTAGGTACAGCACAAGTGCAATTTCTAACTAGAGAAATTGCCTAAATCGGCCCAATGGATATTTGGGTTATGACGACAAGAACATGTGGAGTAGTGTGTACATTTTGTCAATACCATTGAATTTTCCAAATTGCTGAGAAACTCGTGTACGCTTCAGTGCTGAACAAAACTTAAGCAGCTGTCTTTTAGACAACTTTTACTATATTTATTTATAATATTATATTTAATTGGAATCTTTTCAATTTTTAATATAAATTATGAATCGTCAAAATCTACAATTTCTCTAAGCTATACGACAAAAGCGGAACAGGAGAGCATGTATGAAAAGGAAGGTAAGCACGCTTAAGTAAGGCAAGAGAGATTAATCAGGATCGTCCAAGGTGGCGATCTCTGTCTATGCCAGTAGGGCAGTATAAGTTTGAATGCATACTCGTATATGTATGTATACTTGAATAGTGACACCAAGGTTTAGTGACCATAGTATTGTTTACATATTTAAGGATTACGGACATGAATTTTATGTATGTTAATTTATGGATGTCCTGTTTACACTCTATTGAGTAATGTAGGTTAAATATTAGCCTAACTTTGTCGTGACCTTTAAGCTGAGCTAGCTGTGAACTAATGATTTTTTTTCATTATGTAATGGCGTTTGTACTTCTGTCGGTAAATTGTATTTAAATGTTAGATAAACATCGTTTCGACAACTTATTATTATAATGAGTAAAGCTATAAAAAAATGAAGAAAAACAAGCCGGTTTTCAAGTCCTATTTTCGTACATCATAAGCCCATAGAGTATTCAAGGTAAAACATACATACGTAAGGCTAATTCAATGTAACTATCAAAATCAATATGCTGTATTTAAATAGGTTCTACCAACCTTTTCGAGAATTCCTAATACAAGCATATTAAACATACCATAAACAGCATAATATACTCGTATTTATCTTCATTAAGTTTAGTAATAGCATGGTAGATGTTACTATAATTGGCGAGTGTATGGTGAAAAATAGTTTGCTAGGATCGGGAAAAAAGGGAATACGTGATTCCGACTACACCTATCTAGGGACACGAGTGTAATATTTATCTACGAAGTCTTAAAAGACGACCATCAGTGATAGCATTGTTCGTATCAAAAATTGTAGTCATCGTATATTTTTCGTAAATTAATTTATGTAAATAAAATAAACGCGTACGAATTTAATATAAATTATAGAATAAGCAGAATATCTCTTTATATATATGGGCATACTATTTTCGTTTTGTTCTTAACTTACACTCTTCCGCATACACCTTCGCCCTTTGTACATTCTCTCTTAACCTTTGAGTAGAGGACGAAATGATACAATCATAAGCCTTTTATTTCCGCCTTATTGGCAATCAATTGATTGCACAGTAAGTAATTTTATCGTGATTATTTTTGCTTATTTTATATCAATAGTAGTACCTATTGTTTAGAAATATTAAATAGGTTAGATAGTAGCTAAAAAATGCTAATATAGCAAATTGGTTGAGTTAAAATTAATAAAGTGTACAAACATATTTTGTGTAAAGATTCCATCAAGTACGATTTAGGTTTCATTTAAATTAATGGTATAATCAATTTTTAATTCACTCTATAACAAATTGCTTGTGTGTTCCTATCGTGTAAAGTCACCACATATCGTTGTCAGGTAAATAATAAAAACACATACTTTCTAGTGTAGCACTCATCTGCTAGGGCCAATCCGTTTTGTCTGGACAAATAAAGCGTAAATCTAACACCAACGTAGGCAAGAATTACCAACATTATACCACTAGTTCACACACACTGTTACTTTTTGTCACTGTTTCCAAAAAGACTTGTTTATGTCTGTTCAAATCCTTTCTTGTTCCACTTTTTCACAGTTTTCTCAACAAGGATCAACAATCTGTATATCGAATCGATT
The DNA here is from genome assembly GCA_030578115.1 of Leucoptera coffeella. Classification (NCBI taxonomy): domain Eukaryota; kingdom Metazoa; phylum Arthropoda; class Insecta; order Lepidoptera; family Lyonetiidae; genus Leucoptera; species Leucoptera coffeella. Next base: position 162,814 of record JAMBLF010000690.1, on the reverse strand, counting down.
AAAACACGAAAAGTCACCAATTCGAAATATATACTTAAAACAAAGACTTTGTATATTCGCAATAAATAAACAAAAAGCGTGACAGCTAAGTTCCCGCGCAATCCGCGGAAGTGAGCCGGCGTGAAGAGCGAAAGTGTGGCCAGGCGACTGAGTCGATTGGGTAGCGACGTTATACTGCAACGATGCACAACACTGGCCGACTAACTCGTATTTGGGCTGTGACGTCATGATACAGTTTCCGCGGTCGTTTTTATTAGGGCCTTTCATCGTAAGAGATTTGAACTATTTGTTTTTTATTTTGTTGTTTTTTATACATTATTTACGTAGTTATTCAATAGAAAAGAATTCATGAAAAAATTGTGGATTTGAGTTAAGCGCGCGATTTGACAGGAGTTTTCAAGATGGCTATGAATAGTTATGTCTATCCGTTACGGGAATAATTAAACAAAAGATTAATGTAATTTACGTGACATTGTAACTTAGAGTTCTTATTGTATTATTTTGTCTAATATTGCATTGAGTGTGATTTTCTACATTTTATTTTTTTCGTAGAGACCAGAGAATTTCGTCTCAGCAAACATCAATAATTGTATGATATTTTTAATTGCCTTTCTGTCTTATTAAATGCAAAGTGATGACAGGGCACTAAAGGTTTAACTTAAGGCTTTCTCTTACTAGATTTTAGAATCTATTGTTTTAAGTCTTTACATGAAATTAACTTTCTAAAGAATGTAAACTGTGTTTTATAGACAATATTCACAAATACCAAAATGAAATTTGAGAAAGCTAAGTAGGAACTAGCAAATCAACTAATGACTCCAAAGCCCAAGGAACATACCTAACTTTAATAATAATAATAAAACGTTTATTTCACAACTACAAGACACATGAAGACATAATACAACTTATAAATGAGCACGGATATTAATACAAACACACAAGTAGTTCTTGTGTGTACCATTGCGATGTAAAAAAGGTTCCGTCTCAGCTTGGTGTGTTACGAATGGTGAACAATCGTAACGCTGATATTATAACGGACCCACAAAAGGGCAACACAGCAGTACCAATGCAGTGCCAAATACTGTACATACTATAAAGTTTTTAATAATTAATTTTATAAATAAATATACACACATACCTACTGAGCATGTTCAAGGCTAATGGGTGTGAGAGAAACAAGGGAGATTTGTCAGGATCGTTCGTTGAGGTGATCGATAGTATCTACCTATCTCTTTAAGGGTTTAAACACGTGAATATATGTATGTATGCAAAACTTGTTAGCTTAGTTGTCAACATTAAAATGTTAAAAAGATGAGGCAGCTAGTTGTATCCATTTAAGTCCCAGATCAGCACAATGGGACACGTGTCTTAATAGTTTGGGCACGTTTGGGTTTATAGATCAAAAAGTTGTTTTATTACATCTTGTTGTTTGTTGCACTTTTTGTGATAAGCAGGTTATCAGTCTATGTTTGTGCAAAAACAAACATAGGTTAAACAGGGGTCGTTCTATTTAGTTAGATTTGATAGACAAATACGAAAAATATATAAAAACAGGTCAACTCAATAATATTTCTGATGGTTCGAAGGATATACCTCCAAGTTTTTCTCTAAAAATTTAACAGCACATACACGCCATCTTGAAAAAGGGTGATGTTAAAAGTACCTATAACCGCCGAGTGTGTATGAGGAGGTGTATAGCAATGAAACAAAAGTGGTTTTTCAGGATCGGTACAGATGGGAATCGGTGATCTCTGCCTACCGCAGGTAATCAGGCGTGATGTGTATGTATGTATTTTTGTCCACACCGAAAGGGATAAAAGGATGTGAACATATGAGTAAAAGAAGTGTTGTGAGGACATTAACGAGAATATTTAATGTCAAGTCGGAAAATAAAGTATAATAGAAAATATTTTCCAAATAGTTTTTATCTGACATGCATCCTCCTTTTAAAACCGCCCACACACACACCAAAAAGGCGACACGCAAGAAGTCTAAATAATTAAAACTTTCCAATGAAATTGTCTAGTCTGTTTTAATTAGACAAAAACTAGATTCAGTCTAGGCTAGACCGAACTTAAAATATCAGAAACAATTTATTTTGACAGGCGAGAATACAGTATCCAATTTCACCGGTTTAGTCGTCATACATTATTTTCGACTGGTTTTAAATATCACTATATTATCATTATACCAATGTGCCGTTAGTCTCAAAATATCAATCAAGGAATTCTGTTATGTGCTTCAATATACATAGTTACTAAAAGGGTGACGTTATAATGAAGCGAAATTGGGATTGAAAATTGAAATTGGTCAAGATCGGGACAGATATGGATCCGTGATTTGCCCTCTACTGGGAATCGGGCGTGATGTGTATGTATCATACGCGTACATACATCATTTAAAGGTCACGAAACACAATAAATCCTTCTTTTACGAATTTAATTAAAAGCGCATTGCCACCGCCATAAATACTTCAACGTATGATATTTTTATTATTCCGAGAAGGCAAAAAGGTTTTATGAAAAAGGTCGTATCACCTTCTGAAGTTGAAGGACCTCTTTGCATTGAAACTTTTCCAAGTTTGAACTTACTTTCAAGTTTAAAACTGGTCTTATTTGTTTTCTTCCGGTTTTATTGGGCTGTGAAGGATTGATACCAGAAAACTGTCAACGGACAGCCACATAAATAAAAATACGCTACGCCCGATTGCCTAAAAGGCAGTTTAAATGATTGATCTCGTTCTACTCGACATTGTCATAGTATTCACTCCCGTATCGTTTACGTAAATCTCTCAACTGACAGAGATACAACTATCGTTTCTCTCTACAAGTAAAAATAAATAAAAAACCTTTAAAACAAACGAAAAAATGCCGAGTTCATCATTACGCCTATTATTACCTTACTAAGCAAACTTGTAGGTCCTTGTTCACATATTTGGATTGCACTCCAAAAGAGCTTCGTCATTTTAGGCGTATGAGCTTAAAAGAAAACTTTCTTTGCCTGCCTCGGGTAGTTAAATAAAAAATACCTCTCGATTCAGCTTAGCAAATTTAAGAATGGATTAGTCGTTTAGTGATATTCAAAGTAGCTAGGAGTGTGTATGCGGAAGTGAGTAAAGAAAGTGGCTTGCTATATTTGGGAAAATTATAATTCTTGATATCTGTCAATCGTTATTAAATGTCTAAGCAATCAACAATTCTTCACTTCTGAAATAAGTCATTTTCAGAATACTCTCACGTTAAAAGTGAAGAGATTTCATTTTATGTCAATATGGACATTATTTATAATTGTTTCGTCGTCGTAATTACATGATTAAGTTATACTATGTATTCTATTTTGTAAGTCCGTTATACAATCCTGTATTACATAAACCAAAGTAGAATTAACCCTTAACCACCATAGCTTTAAGCACTAACAATGTATCGTATATACTCGTACCTACATAAAAAAGTAAATCTCGAGTGGTCCATGTCATTTGAACCAGTTTCGGTCGTTCGGTCTCTTTAAATTTCACCAAAGGCAAATTCGGTCCACTTTCCCCGAAATCGGACCTTACTGGCATATCACATTACGTCTGTGACACACGCAAACGAATAAATAAAAAAGAAATTTACGAAAGGATTTCTAAAAGAGAAGTGTACAATTGGCGCTTGTATGTTCATATATTCTACGTACAAATCTCCAATAATACACTGTTTTGATAACATTAGGCATGTAATTAAACGTTATGATACACTTTTTAGGCACTAGTGAAACGTTCTTGTGTGGTTTAGTTTATCAATAACGTTAAATATCCTGCAAGGTCATTGGTTAAATTTGAACTCTGAAAATTCTATATTTATACACCATATTGTGTATACTAATTATATTTTAATTCATAATGCACTTGTTCGCGAGAGTTCCTAACTTGTTAGTTTCCAAAAACACAGGTTTCAAACTTAGTGTTAAGAATCAACTATTAACACTTTTCAGTAATGAAATAGTTCCCAAGTAATAAACCTCTGCAAGGGTTTACACAGTAAAATGAACAAAATCGGTGTTCTTAGCTTGACACGTAAAAGGCGACAAGGGTTAACAAACCTTGTTGCCAAAAGAAAGGAAAGGCAACTAATCTCGTTACAAAACCATTACCTTCTAACTTTTTCTAAAACAAAACTTGATTTAGAAATTGTTACTATATTTTTAGATCCTGCCAAACCAGTCTAGATGCAAATACTTTTTGGGCAAAATAAAACGAAGCAGATTAAACATCGTTTAAACTAAACTAGACCTTAATTAGAATGGTAATAAAAGTCACTTTGCAAAGACACCAATTGACTGTCATGAATAATTGCAAACTCGGTGTGAAAAGATTAATATCATACTGAGTAATAGATTAAAACGATACGACGGATATTATCAATCTAGTGTATCTATAACATAGTGTTTTACTGGTGATGGTCTAGGCCATCTAAGAGTGTTCTAATAAATCAATCAATCTTACTTAGATTATTTCTGAATTTGATTTTGTTCCTTAACTTTTCCTAGAATGAAATCCGTGATACCAAAGGTTTGACAGATAGTTTTGGATGTAATTAATGTTGAAGACCGTTATATATTATGTACCGTGTAATTATTGTTAAGAAACCGGCGATGACTTTTCAGCCCACCAACTATTAAGAGTCAAAAAAGCCCTTGCAGTTGATATGTTATTAGGCTATATCTACTAGAACTGCAAGTACTTTCATGTCCTAGGGAATCAAACATAAATATGTATGTTCATTAATACCTTTGAATGAGCATATGCCCAACTATAACTTGGAAACTGCTTATTTACATTCGCAATTACCATTAAAGAACAGCATTTTTTGAATGCACCAAAACTGGTACAATCACTTTGATGAACCAAATAAAAGTTTTTAAAAGCTTTTTCATGAAGATACTCGGAAGTCTTGGAGCAAAATTGTAGGCCAGACCACCCTGTGTTAACACACACATATACACTCATAAGTTTATATGTGTGTGTTAACATGTTAGAAACCACGTTAATTTTTTTTAGCATATCGCTTAGCTTTCGGGGATGTAAATTATATCATTAAGCATCTATCTGAGGGATACGAATAACAGATAAAGACTAAAAGTTATATGAAATAAAATTTAGAATAATTTCCAATGGATGATTCAAAAATGTTTCACGTAACAAAAACGTACATACTATAAGACTGTATGTATGTTAGTCTATAAGTACAAGACCCTAAATCGAACCCACAGACCTTAGGGTCAAACAGTAATAGAAAACTAGAAACGGCAGAGGCCTAACCAGAAACCGAACCAGTCAACTGGGAGAGAGTGGAACTTGGTCATAAAATGAGCATATACCACTTTTCATTTACGTGTTGTATAGTACTTTGAATCTGCTTTCCTTGAACGAATGTGGATTGTGGGGAACTAACTGTTTAAACACTTCACGACTTGATCTCTTAGAGCTTCGATTAAAGAGCAGGTCATCTATGGTCATTAGAACGCACTTCACGAGAAGATAAAAAAATACCTATTAAATTATATCTTATATGCATAAATTATCTCTTTTGAGATGGTTCGAACATTAGAGATATAATCTACAAAAGTTTTAGCGTACTTATTGATTGCCATATACTAAAGTAATATTTAGTTATTGATTTTCAATAGATCCCAGTTTTACAGATTTCACGGCAAAACTGTCGACAATAAACAAGAATGTAAGATACTCGAGTCAAGAAACAAGAACTCAAAATCGATAAGACAAAGCTCTGTGAAAGCATTTCGAAAATAGGGGTCAATGGCTGCAAATTGGCATTAACGGCGCAGGAAATGTTTTCGAGACACGAAATCTACGATTATCTATGTAATTTATTCGATTCGAGTATTGGCAACAACACAAGGTCAATAACATGGATGATGGACGAATCTCATTTCCAAATTTTAAGGCTCCACTCGAATTTCATACTTACTATTCTATGTTATATCTTAGACTGGTATACTGAAGAATGATGATATTAGAAGCACTTATAAATACTAAGAGAAGTGTTCAGAATCAGAAAGGTATTTGAGATTTCTTAAATACTAAATGAAAGAGACGTGTATTCAAATTGAATTACCAAAATCACTTAGCTTTATCGAACTGTGATTGCATTACACTGCATACAAAGATATTAACTAGTCTCTAGAGTATTTTGAGCTTCCTCTTAAACATAACTTGAAGGATTTGTTGTTATTTTCACTTCTAACGTGATACTTATACTTGTAACTTATAACATGATTTAACTTATGCTAATCAAGAGCAAAAGTTACTTTGAATAACTGTTCTATAGCTTCTAATGGCTTTCTCTGCCATTTCAATATTAAAATCAGATCTCGTTTCGAAATCCTGTACGTCTAGTTGTACCTTTGCCAGGCTGTGACAGCTTGTTTTCTACATTCGAAGAAATAATTCTAATGATTTCCAAAGAAATAGAGAAAACCTAGTAGTTATAACTATGAAATAACAGTAATATAAGTAACAGTTGAGTTGAGTTGAATATCTTTTTTTTATTTCCCCTTATAAAGCAATTTCTTTGTCTATGTTGATGACACTCATAAAGTTGTATACTAGAACTTTCTACAAAGAACGTATAAACATTTCGATCATGAATACCAGTTAGGTTAATAACTATCCAATTTCAGTTTTTCTACCGTCTAGCTTATCTAGAAGCATTAACCTAATATTTTCAAAAAGTATTGGCTGAACTTTCAAAAACGTACCTGTCTGTCATTATTGATAGCCTGATTCACGTTTTATCTTTCTCTCATAGCATTAAACCAATAGTACTTGAGTGCATATAGATCGAAATTTGGATTATTAAAACCGGACACATTCAGTTATTTTGGATGTGACTGTTTAGTATTTATATTAAGTTAATAATATCGTAATCTATTATTTCTAGTATCGTATACAGTAGTAATTAATTAAAATTATTTTCCTTTATGTTAGTTTTTTTTAATATCATAATATACTAAGTAAGTCTTAATATTTGCATAATTCTATAGAGACGCCTGTAATTCTAGAAAGCTTACAATATTGCTAAACCTAATCCTCACAAGTACCGCATCGAGTAGGCTCAAAATAACATACTTTTGACGAATAACCGACAGTCTGTCGATTGCATAACACAAAAATTGAATAAATCTGCAACATACGTGTCCTACTTTTGTACAGTGCGCCCCGTGACAGATGTGAATAAAAACCAGTCAAGATTTCGTATAGGTATAATCATGATATTCTTAATACGCTTATATTCATTTATCATTGATAATACCTAAGAGTAATTTCGAATTCGTAATATACGTATTGAGAATAACTTAAAAAGCAAATATTTTCGTAAACTGTGGTCACTCAAACCTGTTTGACGATAAAGGGTTTATAGCTGTAATGTATATTAATGTTCTAGTCTATATTTTGCTTAGTCAAGTCCCGTGTTTACCAGTGACATTTCCCTTGGCATGCACTGTACATTCGAGCCGATGTGAGCGGTTCATATCGATAGTAACAGTGACACAAAAAAAGCCTCTCAATACAAGAGAACCCGAGTGAAGCAACCACGAAAGTGTGACACGGCGTTGCATAACCGTGACCGGCTCACTTTTGGAGGCTTTTATCTATCGAGCACTTTCGATTACTTGTGCCCCAACTTTTTTAATTCGCTTTAACATTCACCCAGATAGTTGTGCAATCGATTGCGAATCGTTTTGTCAATTGGCGATAGTACAATCGTAATTACTTTCAGTGTTTAATGCATTTGGTAAGAATGCAATAAAATATTATCTGTTAATGTAACCTCGGGTTAAGGATGCATTTTGTTATTATCTTTATTAAATAAACATTGGGATTTAGTATGGTTGGCGATAATCTAAGACACTGCTTGTTACTAAGTAATTTATGAGATAATTTTAACTAGAAGCTTAAGTAAAACGAAAGTGGTGTGAAGTCGTCGGAACTAAACGAATTGTTACATAATTTAAGTTACAAAATGGATGCATAATTTTAAGTAAATAATATTGTTAAATAAATGTATGAATATTCAGATATAACAATAATACTATAGGACTCTAATACACCAATTGAAATAGCGCCATGATAAGTGAAATTAAGAATTGTGTTCATGTTACTAATAAACGTATAATTAATAAACTGAGACTTATAGATAGATAAATACATATATCATCCACGACCAGACTGGAAAGCAGAAGAAAACCGTAGGCATTAAATAAAGAATTTGTTATTATGACTAACGGACGAAAGGGTCGCGTTCTTAATCTGTATAGATATGTACATACATACTGACTCAAGTATAATTGAATAGACTCATATTCTCAGACAAGTCTAGAATAAAAAGAGCCTAGTCACGGTGAATGTGACGAAGACCACCTACTTAGTGTGACCTACAAAAAACAACGGAAAACAAACAGCCAAGACACAATTCACAAGTTCTCTGACCGTCGTTACAAGTATTATGTAACACACTTTCACTGTTTACTAGACCTTCCACGACCAAGTTACAAGACCCTCACTGCAGTACTTTATACCTCTGATCAGAGGCCTTTGTAAACTGGTTCCTATATTATGTGGATCAATGGAATCGTATAATTGTTACCAGAAAATGAGATAGTAATGTTGCGTAATCGGATTTAAATTTGCTACTTACAATCACGGAAACTTCCGAATTCAAAAGCGGGTTTATCAAAGTGATTAAGTACCGTTGTAATGTCATCAAGATTAATTACTTGTTAACGATTATTATTTTACTAGTATTTGTATAAAAATACGTATATATACATAGTTTAAATGGTTTACAAACCAGACAGTAATTATTTTGTTCGAGATGATAGATATTTAAAAAAAAAACATAAGTTATCTGCGTATCTCCAATAACAGAACTTAAATGATGAACATGTAGATTATTCCAGTTTATTTGAGTACCAATCCAGTAGGGTATACTCGTATATAATAATGTATATTTGGAATGTGTTAACTAGACCTCAGTATTATGGAGAAAGTCGCCTTTACGTAAAATCGTTTCAAAAGTGTTAACAAATCAGATTATCGTGTTTTCTAGTAAAATAAACAAATAAAATTTCACTAAAACTTGGTTAAAGATATTGGTCTAGTTCTAGGTTTATTTTTTGGGCAAGGGTTTTTAAACTTAGGTCCATCAGAGAGAGTATAACTATATTCCAATTATATGTCAAATCTACTCAGTTACGAGGAAAAGTAGGCATGTAGTCATTTTACGCCCCAGGTTACAACGATATTTTTATATAATTAATATCTATATTAATTAACTATCACAGATCTTCTTCACAACTGGTATTTAACAAGATCAGAAACTGAACAAAACAAACAATAATAATTTTGAAGCAGCTTAAAAAAATCCAAAAAACAAAATCTAGATGACGCATCTCCTCATTTCAAAAAAAAACAAATCGGAACAAATGTACATGTAAACATCAATTAGAATAGAAAGGCAGGCAATCAAACCTTCAAATCAAACAAACAACTTCCACTTGTTTTCGTTATCAAATGCATTTAAGTACCTTGCGTGACGATCATGGAGAAATGTTACGATTTTTGTACTACATACCTGAAGTACATACATACTTACGTGGCATAGATATTTGGTACTTGAGATCGTGTGCTGCTGCGCTATTTCATAGATACATATATAAAAGGATCACATTAGAAGTATATATAACCGCTGAGTGTGTATGAAAACGATGCGAAAGTGGTTTGTTAGCATCGAGGCAATTGGAATCCGAGATAGCTACCTATCCCTACTTACGGAAGTTTACGGAACGGTTAACAAATCATTCTTAATAAGTTACGTAGCTTATATCGATCATAAATAATTTCATTTAAATAACAACTTAACAAATAATACAAAACTGAAACTCAATAATTCAAAACGTCATCGAAAGAAAATGATTGACTGAATTTCGAGTGAGATTGGATTGTAATGCGTTTTAAATGAGACCGATCCAGATTAAAATACACGATAATGCTTCTGTACATTTGTACTATGTATTATGAAGATGAAAACGACTGTATTATCAACATACATCTCAATCAAATGCTTTCTATAGTGTCAGTTAGTAGCTTGCGGAATTTCAATGTAGCGGTTTGTAAGATGATGATTATCTCTATGAAATAGATAAGAATAAATGAAGGATTGTTTGATTAATAAAGATTTACTTTATATTCTACGTTGGTCTAATCATAACGAATTAATACTTTAACAATTGACGCATCTGACCTGCCTCATTGATGTTTTAAATAGACACCGGTTATTTCTTAACGGTTTGTAGATATTTCAATATTAAGTTTTTGTTTAATACTTTCTGCTATTGAACAACTTCAACAATGCATTGAGTCCATTAGTTACCATGTAAAACATTCATAGTTTTAAGAATAGCTTATAAAATGATATATTAAGTATATGCATCATAACATATATTAAATACATTCTTGTTATTATACGAGTGATAATCTTATTTTTAGAATTGAACCCATTTGTGTAAACATGATAGCATTTTTCGATATTAAAATATTTTCTTCTTCATCTTAAAATAGATTGCATGAATTTCATTAGAACATGATTATCGCTAAGGGTAGGTCACTAACCTAAGATGAACCCAGATTATTTAATCTCTATATAGTAGGTCAGTTATATTTTGGGTAAATTATGATAAAATTAAAAGAAAATAAATTACCTATAGTTTATTAAAATAAGCTACTTTAGGTATGACTGTTCATTACTGCATGAACCTTGTTGTAAACACACGGTCTTTATACTTAAAAACTCCACAACTACACTTTCACGACTATACCCTTGCAGGGTATTCAAAAGCCTGCGTCAATTTCATAGTAATTCTATGACCACCTCGAACATTACCTAAAAAGTCCGCCATTGCTGAAATAAAAAACTAAACATACACTAACCTGTGTCAAGCCGAGACGGTAACTGGATACATCGAGGTCCAGGGACGAGAGCATGTCGTCAACTATCTGCCTTTCTGAGAGCTGGGGCACAGGGCCATTGGTCTGGCTCTCTGCTGAGGCTTCAGAGTTGGCTAGGAGCCGGTATCTAAATAAAGAAAACGTAAACTGTAGTAAGTAACCAACTATTTATTTATAGCCACGTCATAATCATCATTAATTAAAATATTTAATTTTAATAAAATGTTATTTATGATTTTCTTTGCAATAATTCTTTTTGTAAACATTAGTTTCTTCGGTAAATATTCATGTAAATAACATTTCCCACTGATAATTGTAAAAGAATATGAATAAAGTATAAGGAATAGGAATTATAAATATCAGCTTATATTCTTGAGTAAATATGTTTTAGTGGTAATTCATCGTGTCGCCAAAATAAATAACGAAATATTAAGAATTACTGATATGCCATATATCCTGGTAATCCTTCTTCAATAGACGAAATAGTGCACCGTATAAGTGACTAAGAGGTTACTATATCACATAAGTATGTATCATACCTTCTAGCAAATTCTGAGAGCGGCATATATTCAGGAAATCCTTGCTTGTACAGGCGAGCTGCATCCAGTAGTTGGAAACCACGGAACTGAAACAAAAACATACGTCAATAAATTAACAGGTCCGTGCAATTTTGAGACTTGAATATTATAGTAATTAGCTGATTATGTTTCCAAAGTGTTATAGGAATGAAGTACGTGTAAATTTTGTGTGACTCTGTATATCGATAAAAAATTTAAAACGACGTGAATACGTGTATGATTTCTAATCAAAATATTTGCCTTAACACACGGTACAGAAAGATGAAATTTACGCAGTAAAGGATGATTACGATTACGTAAGAATAGGATCAATCAAACATATCAAGGATAACATAATAAGTTCATTTAACCAAAGAGTATGTATAGGATATATAAGAATTTCAATGAGGCGGAAGTCCAATGTTTTGACTTTCAATGAATGTATTCTCCTTGTACTTATGTTGAATAAAAACATTTGACTTTGACTTTTAATAAATAGGGATCTGTAATCTTTACGTACTCATCTGTAGGCTAACGGGCTTTATATGTTGGTATGTATGAAGGCAAAAGAATAAAGGACCTCAATGGATATACGTAAGCAAGGTCGTATTACCTGAGACCTCAGTAAAGGCACGTTGACATCATCGGGGTTCTCACTGGGATGGTTAGTGAGCAAGCAGCACACGAACTGGACCCCGCCCGCCCCGCAGCGGCGCAGAGTGTCCACTATACCGTCCGCTACGAACTTCGTTTGCAGCGCTGTGGAACGACGCTTCATTCCCGCTGTGCCTGTGGAAACGTGCCACGGTTAATTATTGTTTAATAAAGATGCTTTTCTTCTCAGTGCTATGCTAGTCTGACTAGTAGATATAATGCTTATCAGATGCCGTTCTTACTGGCATGTCGTAGGATGCGACTGAGAGTCTAGAGTTAGAGTCTGTTCTTCCCGGAATTTCTTAGGACGCGATTAAGTGACTAGGGTAACTAAGGGGAAATGGAATCTATTGAGCAATGAGCTAGTAGCCTGTTACAAATATTCCACACCAATGTCATCTCAACCCCTGCTTTAAGTAACTAAGGAGATGGTCTGCTTTCGAGGTTCTGTTCCTTTCGTAGTACAACAAATATATTAAAAGACGTACGTACTAATATGTGTATGTATATATGTATGCCTTCTTCTCAGATTATTTCAGGTAAACAGCAAAGGCAAACACTACATTAATAACCCTTATAAAGAGTTCAATTTATTCGCAAATATGTTATTACGTAGGCATGTTAAGTACTTTAAACCCACTGACCAGTAGTCAGAGTACGGCGTATAGAGGAAGCTCGACGCAGGGTGGCGGAGTCCCCGATCGCGGCTGACCAGGCACCTACGCCGCAAGCGCCTCTCGCCCAAGAACAGAGGCGGGATAGATCCTCACTGAAACACACGAGAATAATATAGTTTCATTACTTTTTATAAAAAAAAAGCGTACGCGTTCACGACCATTAACCCTTACGGGGTAGTCAGAGGTTCCGGTGTCCATCTCCGTAATTGAAAGGTAGTAATTCTATGGCCACCTCGAACCCACGTGTTAACCAGATAGTTAATACTCATTGTGACAGGTGGTCAACCATGCCGCCATTTACAAGCACTAACTTTTACCTGTTCTGGGTACAGGTAGGCTTCCTCACCATGTTTTTCCCTCACCGTAATATTCGACGCATTTCTTAAATTTTTATAAAAGGATACTGAATAAAAAAAACTCTTAAACAAAATAAAAATAATATACATAAATTTAAAAATACTTACATGAAAACTATACATACATGAAATTCGCTAGTATGTTAACGGGACACTGAGTGCCTGATATACTAGCAACGTATTTTGCCTTTTGGACTCTTGCAGCCATATATATAGTATCGAGTACGTATATATAAGAGCATAGTATTTGAGTTGTATCCACTCTATCTATGTTGTACTCACGATACATGTATGTCTAGTGTGAGACAGAGCATGATCCTTTTGGATTTTCTTTTGGCCACAATAATACAAACATGTTGTAATTTATTATGTTTTAATAGTCACCTTTTGGCCAATTACATGTTTTTATTTATTTCAACTCGTATTATCCCCATTATTCCATTAACATTCTCATATTACTTACTTTTGGCTCTCCTGTATAAGGCTCAGAGCTTTCTTGATGCTAGGATTCTCTCGGCTCGCTTTCACCCAGCCAGTGACGTCATAGAGGACCGGGTTCGTACCCTGTTAACAAGAGTAAGCTATAGTTTGAAATATTTATTCATGTATAAGATGGATGGAGTTGATATTTTATTAATTTATCAATCAATAAAAGAGACAAAAATTCGATAGAATTTTATTGAAATTACGTAGCATGTTTAAGCGGAATTTGAAGACGAAATTAATGGCAATAAATATCTTTTGTATGGACCAGGACATGAAATGTATGTAACCATCTGAATCTACATAATCACAACACTATTTCTATTTCATTTAGGTTAAAATATGACGATCAATACAATATATAAATAAATCTAAATAAAACATAAAAACATACGCTTCACGACTTGTGTATACACACTCCCTTTTTTGTTATGGCGGGGTAGTCAGAGGCTTGAATGCCCATCTCCGAAATTTCGAAGGCATGTTAGGTATGGGTCATTCGAAGCCCATGTATCACTAGATAGACAAATAAAAATAAAATAAATAATAATGCTAAATATAACTAATCTCTTATTACTGTACTATAAACCCACATACACACCTAACACTCGTCTAAGGTCTAATTAATGAGTATCCTATTCCTTAACTCCTTACCTGCAAATGTTGCAACACAAACTGCTTAGCGTGTGGGGCCTTTTTGATGAGATACTGCGTGTGTTGCGGAGGTCCGTAGTGGGTCATTACACGCTCCAGGAAGGTATCATCAGAGGACCCTGGGTACATGGACTCTTCATCTAGCAGCCTGAGGGGTTGGATAACTTGTATGAGAGAGGAAGATAAGGTAATTGTAATATGTAGTTCAGTCTGGCACTGGGCTGTAAATTAATATGTAATTAGTTGTATTTTTTTCGGTAGACAATAAACCAAGAACTACATTGGGCTAAGGGCCAGCCATACTCCCCTATTTTGTTAAATTGTGTTATAGAACTGCTGGGTAATGTCATCGTTTACATTATTCGGTATTCAACTCCTTCATTCACAAACATAGATTTTCACAATATAGTCTTACATATACGAATTGAACCGAATCCCGTGTCGTTCGGCGTTATAAAAGTTCTTTGGTGAACTTATACTATTAGAATAGCACATTATTCGGACACATTTTTTAGTTAATTTGCTCTTAGTTTCATTCACTCGTCATCTCATCAAATATCATTCGATTATACAATGTCATTACGTGTTTACTTTATTTTGCAATTCGAAATGATAACTTCACAGCTTCAATTTATCGACATTACTTACCACAATAGTCCCCGGCGGTCACACTCCCTCAGGTCGGTCTGGGAGCTTCTCACGATGGAGTTTTGTGGAGCTTTGTCAAGTAGTTCTACCATGGGGCCAGGGTTCACCACTTCAGACAACCAGTCTGGAACAATAATTCATATATATTATTATATATTTTAAATCCCATACTAGTTCAGGATACGTAACTAAGTATTGTAATTCAAACAGAAAATAATACACTTATTTCAGATATATGTGCTCCTCTACAACCCAATGTAATTCGATGATAATATCGATCGCCACTTTGTACGATCCTGACAAATATCTATAGCCTTATTTGTTAAACCCCGATCCCCATTTTTCCCATTCCTGAAACAATTGTACTGTCTCGACATCTTCTGCATCATATACATTCTTTAGTTATAAGAACTTCTAACTACATATTTTTTGATTATATGATTATTTCATTGTTACATCTCTTTTTCGACTTCGACTTGTGTATTCTGCCTTTTATATAATGATTATATCTAATAAGTCACTTTTTAGCAGTTGGGTTTTGGATATGAGTGATTTAATACGAAAATGTATGTATGGTTTGCTACCTTCTTCAGCCCCATCATCCAACTGGATGCCTTCCTGGGCATACCGTTCTCTGGGAGCTACCAGCATCGCGTCGTGGAACACTGCTTGCAAACGCTCCTGGAAAATAATTAAAAAAGGGAAATATTAGTTTTATGCAATACACAATCAATAAATAAAGATCTTGACTTGTCTTGTGAAAAAATAAAAGATATAAATTATCCATTTATATGAATACCACGTACTATACGTATGTAAATATAAAAGCTAACTGGCTGTCATAGTTATAGGAAATAACTAAAAATCTAGCATTAACAGAGTCTCTGTCTTGTCGGGAGATACCGTTTATATAAATATATGCCAATACACTCCCTATAGTGGAAAGTATCTAAAAGTGCTTGAAGTTTCGAGGAGATATGAGTATTATACCCATACATATATACTCATCCACGTCCTTCAATCCCTTTCAGGGTGGACATAAAATATTTCCTAGGTTCACTTTGTAGCAAGAACATTAGGGTTGCGATGTCAAAATACATGTACACTTACTTGCAAATAATTGGACAGCAACTTGTTCAAAGTCGCGCCGTTTTGCTGGCCCGCGCACATCGGATTATTCGCTCCGGGCGCATCGAGTAGCAGTATCGATGCGGTGGTGCGAGCCGATGTGGACAGGGATCGATTCACGAGGCCCGACACTATTGAGAAGGCCTCCGAATACAACCCGGTAACGAAACCTTCTAAAGCTTCAGGGCCGGATAGCTCCTTGTCGTTTGACGGAGATGGTGTGCTGGAAATAAATAATAATTATAAAAAAAATACTTATAATATAAAACCTTGCGTGACAGTAAATAGTTAAAATGACCATGCCTAAAAATGCGGCAGTTAGAGTATGCAACTCCATTTGTGAACCCACATGTTAAACAGAACCTAAAGTAGGTTACAGACAAAGAATTCCGTCTTAAGAGTTAATATCATTCCCACTACAGAAAAAAGGACATGAGTGTACTTATGTGTGTTATACAAGTGTGTTAACTGTTATCATGATACTTGCGTTACAATAACTTCAGATGTAACTCTGTTCCTTATTTTTTTCATTATCAAATAAATAAATAACATAAAATTCAGCTCAGGTTCCACCGAGATTTGAACTCGGATCGCTGGATTCAAAGTCCAGAGTGCTAACCATTACACCATGGAACCGTCTGACTCATCAGTCGAAATAAAGATACTCTAGAAAGATAACAAATAGTTCGTGAGTGGCTAATTAAAACCGAAATGACCTTGACAGTTCTTAAATAAATCATTTCTACTGATAAAGTAAATATTCAATGTTAAATAATTGAGTATCGATATCTGTACTCTTGTGCTGATCTTTGACTTGAATGGAATATAATAAGCTGCCTTTCGTATATTGATTATATAAAAACAGCAAAGCACTTAAATGAGAGGGCTAGGTACAGGTATAATATTTTATGCAAACTTTAAAACACACGTTCATTTACAAAAACATCATACCATTCACGACCATTGCCTTTAAGGAGCAGTCACAGCCCAGCGTAATCACCTCGGTTATTGTAAATGATTTATGATCATATCAAAATCATTTATCACCAGAGTTAGTACCCAACCTAACTGTTTGCCATAATAAAAATAGCCTATTCGAAATAATATAATAAGAATGCTTACTTAGATTAGTATTATATAGCCAAAATAAAACTAACCGGAAATTAGCCCTTGGTGTATGTGGCACTTGGGGCGATATTGGAGTGGCACCACTAAAAACAGCTCTAGTTAGCTCATCTGGCGCTACACCTAGCAACCGCGCCGCTAGCTCAGCGCTTTTCACTGAAGCGAACTGGTATTTTAGCGCTGTATTCGTTGTAGCTGAAATTGGAATAAAATATTAATGTAAATATAGTGCTAAATAGCTGGTTTTCTCAACGGCACATCGTTGGAGGCATTTAAGGGGTATTTATTGAATGAAACTTGCAACCCACATGCCTTATAGATTCAACCCCAATAGTTACGATAAAGATGATACAAGCGACATCTATTCTTGCGTTAGGTTATCCCCCATATGGATATAATAAACCAAAGTCATTCATAAGCCTCACCTCTTCTCGTTGTATACATTGGGTTTAATATGCTATTCTTATTTATTATCTATTATATTGCTAATCCATAACCAACTTCACACTATAACTGATCTGATATTAAACTGACATTTTGCAAAAAGCATTAGTGAACTTGACCCTAGATTGAATTAAACTCTATCATCCTCCTAACTTTTTACTTTAATCCTTGTTAGGTTACGTGTCGCCGTTTACAATATCACTCGCGACCCGTTCGCGGGTGTAAAATATATAGCCTACTCCACTATTTAATAGATGTCATTATACATCAAAACCTTCTTTTTAAATCACTCTATCTATTAAAAAAAACCGCATCAAAATCCGTTGCGCAGTTTCAAAGATTTAAACATACAAAGAGACATAGGGACAAATAAAGCGACTTTGTTTTATACTATGTAGTGATTTACTCCGAAACCACCATACTCACATTTAGCCACACCAGCCCATCCCAAGTGACAGATAGCAGCCATGATCTTCCACAAACAAAGCTGTTCCACCTCAGCCACTCCGAGGAGCTTTAAGGCGTCTCTGATGGCGGAGAACTCTGCAGGGTCATCGACCTTCTCCGCATGCCCTACGAAGGGGTTCGAGGTCACTGGAGCCTGGTCTAGGAGTAATTCACGCCGTAAGGGCCCGTCACAACCGTGGAGGAGGCTAAAAGAGGTTAATGTAAGAGTGTTATACAATGTATGTAATAAGATAACCTGGAACGTAAAAAAGAAAACTAGGTGCCGTTCTGCCCGGTATGTCGTAGGAAGCGACTATCGGCATGGGCTAGCTGTTCCATTATGGCATCTCAACCCCAATATACATGCTAAAACCTAGGAGATATTATATAACCAAGGTTCTGTCCACCTCGAAGGGGATTAAGGGACTTGAATGTATATGTAATAATTGCTCTCGATACAAAGTAATCACTTTCGCTACATTGACATAAGCCTTTTCGTGCACAATCGTCAGTTATAGGTACTTCTAACGTGTTTGAAGAGGTGTATGTACGAGTATATCAATAAACCAGGTTTGGAAATGGGGGTACGTGATATCTGTGACCTGTAATTCTGTAGTTTGAGGAAAAGGTAGGTTTATCTTATTTGTTGTGATACTATGTAGTCCACTATATTATTATTATTGAGTTGAGAATTGACTCGAATAAACCATAATTTGGTAATATACAAATTTACTGTAAACAATTCCCTTATTTTGAATATCCTTCTGTTACAATACTTACTTCCTAAGAGCCAATATATGCGTCTTAGCAGGTCGTAGATCCGGCAGTAAAGTTTGCACGGACGCCGACACGAGGGCGCCACCGCCGTCAAAGTCCAGTGACGTGAGCGAGACGAAGCGAGACGCGTGGGAACTCGGACCGGAGCTGTAAGAAAGAGATAGGTGGAGTTTGTTAGTGTCACTTCGTTAATAGCTTGTCATAAGTAGAGCTAAACAATCATTTATTTAATAATACCGTGCTTCAATAGTAAATGGAATTTATTGGACACTCAATCACTATCATACCGTACGGTATAGTCAGAGATTCTAGTTTTCATCCCCTCAATTACCGAATACTACATTTATAGCAATATTGAACCCTCTTTACACTAGATAGTCAATTCCCGACGTGACTTTTAAATTCAACTAATATAGAAGCTGACATACGAAAAATAATATTTTTGGCCACCAAAAATGTGACACATTTCATAACTTCTCACCCATATGTCTCCAATATATCGCCCAAGCTATACTCTATACTACAATTAATACTTTAGAATAATTAACTAAATATTAGAGTTACACTAAAGGTATTAACTTTTGACCCTGTCTCCTAAATATCTCACCGTGCACTCCCAAACACTTGCAGCACATCAAGGGCCGCTGTGACCTTCTCAGCGGTTAGCTTGGACCCTTGAGCGGGGTAGGCAGTGGCTAGATACCAGACGCAGTGACGCAGCGCTGAGGTCTTGCCTGAACCAGATCTGAAAAGGGAAAGGTAGAGAATAGATTAGAATGTGAGAGGAGATTAATAGCGTTTCTTTGATGATTATAATAACAGCCACGTTTGTTTTTATTAAATATAGATAGAACCCTAATAGATAAAAAGATCGCGTGTTTTTTTCGTATATATGTAGGGGTTAAAATATATTTTAACCATAAAATCCTACATAACAAATGATATTATATACGATACATTATACTGAAAAAAGGAAGCCAGTTTCATTCTATTTCATCGGAGTGCAGATTGCAAATCACATTATAAAAATCAAATACGATCTAATTTGGTAAGAAACTACATCGACAAAAATATACTGAAGATTCCAAATCTGCCGGTAAAACGACAGCGAAAGTTTAATCTTCTACCTAGGCAGGGCTTTCATCAAAAACGGATCTAGAATATAGGCTTAATAGGTCACAAAACACAAGACCTAGGCTTTCTAGCTAGCACTGAAAGGCACTAATTAAAGCCACTGCTAATATGCATACAAATTAATAAATTAACTGGCAGCGTTCACACGGGGGCGACGCTGCATACATTAACATATCTGTAAGTTGTTGATATGAATGAGGGAAAAATGTTCTCATGTTTCAGAATGTATTAGACAAATACTCGTATATGAGTTAGAAACTCAATTGGAAATGTCTCGTGCTAGTCGTAGTGGAAGCTAACTTAGTTTCCGGTATGTATGGTAGGTATTAGGGGTCAATGAAATCCGCAATGCGAAGATAGTATTTCTTTAGCCACCTCGAACCCAAGTGTTAACCAGATAGTCAGTACTCAATGTGGTGGTAAGCCGTGTAGCCGTGCACTGACTATTATCTGTTCGGTTTTGATCATGTTGTTTTCCCTCACCGTAGTATTCGATGCATTTCGCAAATGTATATCATATCCGTATATTGTCACGTGCTAGCTGGGACGTAAAAATAATGCTAACTAGCTGCCGTTCTTCCCGGCATATCGTATCAGGCGACTAAGGGACATCATTTGGGTATATGGAGATCATTTGGGCGATGGGCTAGCAACCTATCCCCAATGTTCCTTATGACAGCACAACCCCAATATTTATGCTGAGAAGTGACCTAGGAGATACTACATCTTCGAGGTTTGGTCCACCCCGGTAGGAATTTATCGTGAATGTATATGTATGTATGTATCTGTATATACATGTCCTAAAATCTCAATCAAAACATATCCTTTAACCAAACTAACTCCATCAACTCGTGTGACCTCACAGCATTACCCTAACAATTATGAGGACAGCTTGTTACGCATCAATCGATGGGCAGACATCTCGGTTCCTTCCTCAACGATGTTATCGCAATTGGATTGACCGCGCCGAGGTTCGAACCGGCTCTCCCTAACATGACATTACCGTCGCATGCTACGTGCTTCCGTTGCGATTTACTTAGTGGTTTTTAAGATATCTTTTGCTATTGGGGACGTTAAATGGTGTTAAATATCTGCCTCTCTGGTGTATACCACGATAATTGATTAAAAGATGTAAGTATATATAATTTTATGTGATCAAAATGTTTGATGTAGATTTTTTCAAGGATTTTAGGATTGTTTTACCTTACTCTTAAATGCAAATGCGTGTTAAAATGTTAACGACTGACTTCTAAACAAGATAGACCTAAACCCTAATTTTAATGCCAATAATTGCTATCAATTTTACGAAGTCAACCCCTTCGGTAATTTACGAATACGAGATGTATACGAGTATATCTGGCTACTAGTATCCATATTCTTAAACACAAACTAGTTACGTTATAACCAGTACCAGACTATGTGACTATAACCTAGTGAATTACATACAAAGAAAGCGGGTCGATTTAGCTTGTTAAACAGCCTAAGATCTGCGGATTAAGTTTTCATCGAGATAATGAGTCGGTCTTCCTTGTAATTATAAAGTGAACGACTAGGCATCTGGTTAAGTGTTAATTAACTTAATGCATACTTCATAGCTGTAATATATACAGTCCTTATAGAAAGGTAGGTGGAGAATAGTAAAGATACATATAGGAATAATATGAATGTGACTTATGATATATAATGTCTTTAACGTTCTGTCTACTAGACGTAGAGCAAAATCAGCTCTTATAATATGTGTCAGTCAATGGATTAGTAACCATCTATATTCAATACTTGTTCCTATTAAACATATCACAGCCACAACAGTGATATTAATGACAACAAACGAGATATTATGTCACTAAAATGTAATCGATTTCGAAAAGGATTTAACTTATTCGCTTAACTTTATGACAAAAGGAACAACAACAACTATATTTTAAATGAATGTTAATATTTAATAATATTCCGTCCTCACCAATGTTGATTCAATTACATTTTTTGTATATACTAGCGATCCGCTCCGGCTTCGCACTTCTGGCTATTTAATGGCCTTCTGGCCTCTTGAATCACTCTATTTATTAAAAAAAACCGCATCAAAATCCGTTGCGTAGATTCAAAGATTTAAGCATACAAAGGGACATAGGGACAGAGAAAGCGACTTTGTTTTATACTATGTAGTGATATGTACCTATGTATAAGTACGTATATATCTAACTCACCTTCCAAGGAACACGATAGCCCTATCTCTTCTGGAAGCCAGCATGCATTTGTGGGCCGACTGGGCCACCGCGAAGATGTGAGGTGGAATATCCTCGGCCCTGCAGCCGCGGAACATTGACGCCACCTGGAATTGCAAATAAACGTGCTTATTTCTATACTATTAAGTGAGGAAGGAAGGGAAGAAATATATAGAGCCTTATATAAGAGTATGATATTACGGTATATATTATGTTATCGCACAGGTTGTGCTCCTTTCGATTTTTCGGAAAATTCTTTGAGAGACCTTAGACAGTTGTCGACGATGTAAATGTGTAATATTGTTACGTATGTTTTAAACTTACCGCCAAAACGCAGTTCTAATGAAACATGTAAATCTAAACTCGTTCATTAGTACAGCAAGAATAAGGAATCTACTTACATTTTATACAATATCCACACAATCGAGATGTCGAATCATAACGTTAAATTTATTTAATATAAACCCAAATGTGATTATTCCCAATGAGATACCGAATATCTACGTATAAACACAATACACACATACAGAAAGACAGCAATTTTTCATTTTAACCGATCCTTACAACTACTCACTATTCACTAACATATATACTCACCTTTACATTCTCTTTTAACTTACATACTCCTCCACCACCCACTTTAATATTTACTACCTCTACACACTGTTTACCTTCTCCGTATAAATAGGCGCGGTCCTCTCCGGAGGTCCCATGACCAGCAGCGCATGACCAGCCCTAGCGTGTGGCAGACCAGCTGAGTACCGGTTCCTTAGCACATTCAAGGCCCCACACTCGTTGAGGCATCGCAGAGACGCTATGTCCTCACAGCGTTCCAATTGGGGCGGATTGGCCTGGTGGTTTAATATAAGAATATATATATATATATATATATATATGAAATGCAATGCTTTTTATTCAATATGAGGAATATAAAATCACTTATTGAAAGTAAAAAAAAAACATTTAAAAAACATTTAAAAACAGTATATATATGACTATTTCTCAATAGACTTAGCTACACAGCAACGTCAGTAGTTTAATATCGTAAACGAGGATATATTAATCTCTCAATAAATTAGTATTAGATACACAAAGCGCGGTTGTTTACAAAAAAGGAAATTTGGCTATAACTCAATATGTAATAGTCAATACACAGCGACGTGGTTTTTATAAATGAGAAAATCTGCCTATTACTTAAATGGGCTATAGTCAAAGGGCAACGCGTCTTAACTATGGTCCCGTTATATCTGACTGTTTAGTTAAAATGGACGTCGACTGACCAAAGACAATTACAATGCTCATGTTTTAACAATAACTTGATGCATGTGTATTAAAGTGTGTAATGTGGATAACATAAGCGGTTGCGAAAAACCTTACATCATATACTTCATTGTTGGAGACAAGAAAATAATAACCATATGGTCACGAAATCTCAAACTATCAACATACATAAATGCACATCCTTTAATTCCTTTCGGTGTGACCAAAAACTCGGAGAAAAACCTACTTGGTTCCTTTTAGCATAATTACTATGTTAAATCATAAAATAAATAGAACCACCAAAAATATCATATAATAAATTGGTGGTAAACCAACTGTGACTGTGGTTACTTAGTATTGGTATCAAGGTTGTGAAGTTATTACTGCAAAACATTGACAGGTTGCTAGCTCATCGTATGTTCCCAATGTTCCATATGACATCACAACTCCCCTATTCATACTAAGAAGTAACCTAGGAAATATTATATCTACGAGGCGTCCACCTTGAAAGGGATCAGAGGACCTTAATATGTACCAAATAAATGACGACCTCCGTGGCGCGATCGGTTAGACACCTGAACGCTAATGGTGAGGTCCCGGGTTCGATTCCCGGTGGAGGCATAGTTAAGAACTACGCTTTTCTTCTTATCTCCAGTCTGGTTGTTGATTATATATGCTATATATGTATTTATCTATATATAATAAGTATATATTTCTTAAACATACGTTAACTATCCTTAACACAAGTCTTAAATGTACTTACCAAGGGCCTAGTTCAATTGGTGTAACGTCCTACAATATTATTATTATTATTAAATAAATCGCTGCTTTAAAACTAAACTGAAGAAACTCAAAAAACACTATTTTGCAAAAAAACGTTGTTTTATAATATAGTTGATATATTTTTGACATTAAATTGCATATAATTTAAAAAAATGATTAAATATAAAAACATTTTTTATCTTTTTATTAACTTAATATGTTTTAAGTACATATTATTTAATCTTTTTGAGATAAAATGTTTTTCGAGTTTCTTCAGTTTAGTTTTAAAGCAGCGAAATATTGAATATCCCACCTTTTCTAGGTCATCTTCATCCACAGTCATGAGCTCTCCAGTTTGGAGCACCCTGACTTTGACCCTGCCAGGTTCTGCCTCCCCCTCTCGGATCACGGCCGTGAAGCCGCCGCGATGGGCCAGCCACATGTGACCAGCTTCTAACCAGGCCTTCTCGCATTGTAATTGTTCTTCTGACTTAGCCTGCAACAAAGATATATACTGTTATTATACACTAAACGAGATTAACGAACGAGAGATTTAAGATAAGAGATAACATCCCAGTATACATCGAATCATACATATACATTCATGACTTTTAATACCTGTCGGGGTGGACAGAACCTCGGAGATAATATAATATCACATTGGTCACTTTTTAGCATGAATATTAGGGCTGTGATGTCATAATGGAACAATGGTAACCCTAATATGAATGCTAAAATTACCAACGAGATTTTGTGTCTTCCAGATTTAGTCTACCCCAAAGAAATTTAAGAAGATGAATATATCATTGACAGAAGTTTGGTTAAGTTCCTAATAGAGGCATACTCTTTCGAGGATGTGCATACATACATACACATCACGCCCGTTTCCCTCTAGGGTAAGCAGAGATCACGGACCCCCATCTGTCGCGATCCTGAGAAACTACTGTTATTGGCATACATACACCTCCTCATACACACTCGGAGATGTGTTTCCGTATTATATATGAAATAACTAAAGCTCAAGAATTTTCTTTTCTGTTTTACATAAAACTGACGTTGAATACACAACAGTAATCAAAGTACCTACATTATGATGTTTTTTGTAAAACACAAAAACATAAACAAGTCTTGTTTTCTAAATAAAGTCTTCAAGTATTCTCATAATTAACTTGAAAAAATATTCTTGCATTCTGATTAACATGGTACGGTATAAAAACAATCAAGTAAGATAAATACAGTATTCATTATAAAGATTATTTACAAAATAAAACATGTTGTAATGATGTTAGAAATAAAAATACACGATGTAGGAAACAAGTACAGATATATTAAAAAATCTTTTTGTGATTAAAATAATGTGATAAAAAAATTGCCAATATGTAGATGCATTCTGGAATACTTTAGCGAGTACTTTGGTGAGCATAATAAAATATTTACGTAGCTATCCATAATTATTATAAAGTTAACGAGATAGATCTCACTTATCTCTTACGTTTGAAAGAGCAATAAGGATCTGTAATCAATATTTTACCCAATTCCGACATCTTCAGTATTTCATTCCCTACAAACTTCTAACTCAACCACTCTATAGAAATGAATCCCTTATAAATAAAGCTACAACTTTACCATAACCTAAAGAGACAGGTTACAAGCTACAATGACATAAGAGATAATCCTCCGACCATAGATTATTGCATCACTGCAGTTGACATCTGACAGGAGGTTAAGACGTCAAAACGGTTCACGTAACCAAGCTTCCTTGAGACGAGGAATAATCGCGTAAAAGCCACGAGAGCTTTGAGATATAAAGGTGCATATACAAGTCTGAATAAAAAGGTAGAGACGGGCATAGTAAGATATAATGCAAAAACGTAAGCTAACAGAAAATTAATCTCGTTAGGCACTCAAGCCTCTGACTAACCCGTGACAGTAAAAAAGCGAGTGTGTATACACATATCGTGAAGCATAAATGTGTTATGTTAAGTTATCTAATGACGTATTGGAAAACCGAATTAGCGATACTAATTACACAGAATACAAGTAATGCTTTTACCAACCCTATAGTTATGTCAAAGTTAAATGAGGAAATATTCCGTTACCGAGGTTTAAATACCTCGAAAGGGATAATATGTAAGATAAGCTTTTATTTATGTGTATCATACGGCTACAAACTAGTACCTTCTATAGCGTACTTCTAGTAACACTCGAAGCCTATTCAATTACCATCAAATGACATTTGGTTGACAAGGGAATCAATCACACGATCTTTCACGACGATGATCGTTTCGCGGTAAATCAAATTAAGTATTCAAGAGAGATTTTACTGTGTGGTCCAAGTTATAGGAGTATTTACTACGGTACTTGGAAAGTATAAATGTGATGTATTGTACGTTATAAGGAAACTTTATTTTAGTTACATAAAGTACTCCAAAGGAAACTACAAGGCAAAGCAAGGTTTTACTAAAGATTAATAAATTAGAATGAAATAAGTCGTTTTATACGTAATTAATTATATGTCTTAGACAATGGCCCGTCACCATCTGAAGGATATGGAGCTTGACTAACATTGTCTCATATTCATCCCCACTCTCTTCTGTTTCCCCAAATAATCAGTATTACCTATTTTAGCAATATATTTTTTTTACAATAACCTTTAATACCTTATCTCTTCAATACAACAGTAAAGAATAATCTCTACTGTAATCCATGATCTTTGCCTAAATTTTTCTAGGGAAAACAACAATTTTCTTAGCTCAATGTGTATATATTTACAGAGTAACATTAACCCTCAACCCGCCCTCCCCTACATTGAAACCAGCGTCGATTCCGCTCCCAAGTCACGTTGCGTAGTCGTTCGTCCCATACACAGGTCGTTCTCGGAAAGTGGTTGGCGCGCGGAAGTCTCACACTCCGTCGCAGCGCACAGGTGCCAATTTCGATGCATTATCTCGAATTAGTGACGGTTGTAACACGTATCGCATGATAAACAAGCAGCGTGGTGTCGATTCTCCTAACACTCGTTTGGAATTGTATTAGTTATGAGGGTGTTGACAGTTGAAAAGAGTTATTTCATACCTTTGTGATTTTTACCGTGATTTTAATGTTAGGTTATTATTAATCCTTCTTTTTAATAATAATAATAATAATAAAATTCATTTATTGGGCATCTAGGGCCTATGTTGTTAGTAACAAGAACAAAAACAAAACAAAAAGTGTGTTAGTAACAAAAGAACAATACAAAAAACAATAATAAATACAAAAAGTGAAAAGCCGACTGGGGGATGATGGGAACTTGTACCACACAGGACCACACAGGACCACACAGGACCACAGGACCACGCAGGACCACGCAGCTATTATTTTTAAGCATGCCTAAGTATTATACGAGTATAGTACAATGATGAGTCTTATTAGTTGATGTATGCGAATTAATAATACATATAATATACTAATTCTAAGTACATAAAATATATAAATAAATAAGTCATAGCTATCATTGGCTTGGAGTTACATGTTAAATTTTACTGATTAATTTAATATTAAAATATTATTATTTCAATCATAGACAAAAAATCACATAATATTCAAAAGTTACCTTATATTGTACTAAGAAGAGGCTAAGGATCTTTAAGCATCAAACTGTTTAATATGAGAGCCTTGTTACGAGAATCGAAGCTTCGTAAGGAGACAAGTGAAAACGAACGTGGTTTTAGTATAGACTACAAATTACGATAATGTTAAATCAGTAATTGAATGCGAGTGGATTAGCGGGATGCGTCGAGGTGATAGTGCGACGATTATATTAGCATGCCATCGAAGCACGACCTATCAGGTATCAGTACATCGTAAATAGCAAAGGTTATATGGCAGGTAAAGCTAGAATAAGGAACCTCAATCTACCTATCCAAAGTTAGATAATTTTTGTTGCTTTTGTCCCCATGACATATGAATGATCGGTTTTAAAATAAACCACTAATTGAAACATATTGGTGTCATAAGTGTATCTATCCTAGCAGTATGCAACTATTTCTTTCATCAGAAGCATTTGTAATACGCAGGCAATTTTTTTTATATAGAATACTTATTATTGAAACAAAGATGTAAAACAGAACTACATATGTATTTGGAATAAGCCTTTGATTTTTTTAATATTAAAAACCTATTATTATATTGATCCAGACAACAAGATGTAACAAATTACGAAACATTATTAACTAATTACGTCCTGCCTGTTGCCCAAAAATAAACAAAACTCCTAGTCCCTTACTAACCCCTCTATACTAAATACCGTTGTTTACAATCTAGCACCTACCTTAGAGCCCTATTACACAGACATTATACTTTCATTCACAAGTCTCAATGACACGCAAGTGGCTGCAGTTTAGCAGAGGTGTCATGTCATAACCGACCACTTGAATGGGACCTTGCATTCCCCACACCCACGGCCTGAGTAAATAAAGAAAGACGTGCAATCAAGTCAGACGTAATCGATACCCACATTAATGAAGCGTTTTGTTTAATACGAGTGGCACGGATTAAATGATGATTTGTTGAAGTATTTGGAAGGTGTATGGGAGATTGTTATAAAGAAATGAGAATAATGAATGTGTCTTTGTAGCGAAATTTAAAAGATATTTAACAGTTTGTCTTTTCTTCTTCAGTATTTTTTCTTAATACATAATATATGAATTTAAAATGTGAAAATAAAGACAAAAATTGTATAGAGTAAACTCGGACAATATGATAAGAAGGCTCGTGAATTGCATACGTAATATATAAGACAAGCATATTCGAATAGTAGAGAGTGTA
Organism: Leucoptera coffeella; assembly: GCA_030578115.1. Lineage (NCBI taxonomy): Eukaryota > Metazoa > Arthropoda > Insecta > Lepidoptera > Lyonetiidae > Leucoptera > Leucoptera coffeella. The sequence goes on along the minus strand of JAMBLF010000690.1, from coordinate 133,669 downwards.
AATTAAGTCTGGAGAGATAATTATTTACATATAATAATTAAGCGCAGTTTGACATTCCTCTTATTCTTAACCAGTACCGTAACCAGACCTTACTATTAAAAAATAATGTTTTACGAAACCTAAAACCAATTTCTGGTCAAGGTCGAGAGTAACTTGACACTTGGAGGCAGCATGGAGTACTGTTCAAAACACTTGAGTACTTACTTCACAACTTAACCAAAAGTACACCTTAATACGCCTCAAATCTCATCTCAGATTTCAGTACACCAAAGCGCTGTGAAGTGTTACGAATGGTGTATGATTTGGTAAAAAAAATGAACTAACATTCTCATACGCAAAAAATACAGAAGTTTTACATACACTTAAGTTCTATTTACACGAAATCCGACTCTCTCTCTCTCTTCTCGTCTAAATAAGCCTTTTGCTTGTTTTTTGAGACAAAGAGTTAAAAAATTAAGAAAATTAGTAATATTTGCTAGTCTATAGTAAAAACAGACCTTTGAAAGGCTCTATTAAAGATACGGCGGCACGAAAGCATCTGGCTATAATATCCAAGTCCTATACCAGCCCGGGATAAGTACGTAGCACTGTTGCCTCAAGAAGAAAATAATGTAATAAATTCAAAATCTTTAGCCAACTATCGAACATAATAAATAATTGTTAAGAAGTTCATAACATAAACACATTCTATATTACAAACATCCCATTAGACTAATTGCGAGATCTTCTAAGGCGCTTAGGTCGAAAATAGAACGCGCGGCAATACCATAAATATCATAAGTCCAGACACGAGTCGCCGTTATTATGCAAGTCCTCAAAACCGTGAATGAACGAGGAAGTCAGTCTTAAGCCGAGTTGACAACCTACACTGAATATGCACAATGCGACATAACTCACAAATGCAATTTCAATTACGCTACGCTCTGGGCCATAATTATTTCCGCGTTTTATTATAGTAACACTTGAAATTCAAATACTAAATTAATTAGCAACTATAGCTCTTCGGATTCTATCTGTCTAGACTGGTCTTTATTGCTTCACATTCGAAGAAGCTTACCTCAATATAAGCCTGCTATATATACGCGCACATATGTATGTGTATTTATGTAAATTCTTTTTAAGAAGAACAGAAGAGCATATATGAGAAGGTTAGTTAGTGTGAGTGAAGAAAGACAGATTAGTCAGGATCATTCCAGATGGCTATCGATAGTGTCTGCCTATCCCGTTGGAGATGTAGAGGTGTGAACACATGTAAGTATGTACAGAAAACTTGACGTCGTCGGATAAGTTAGTTTAAAGTGGCTAGCATAATATGGAATATAAATATTATGGAATATTACTGAAATATTGTTATCAAATTACCTCATGTAATTCTTTTACCCTTATTCTTTTAAGCAACCCTTTTTAACATGAGATAATCGAGAGCTAGTACTATTCTATATTCCTTAGCATAACTTGGCACTCTATCAATAATGTCTTCATTCACAAAGTTCTCAAGACTTGCTTGCTGATAACTAGAGTATGTAATTAGGTAAAAATTACCCAGCAAACCAAAGGAAATGGAGATAATAATATTAGCATAGCGAAATGCCACTTTACAAATGGTCAAAACAAATATATTACATTACGCGATTTAACAGTAGCCGTTAGAGTCATTCGCGTAATTATAGCTTCCATACATAGGGATGGGATGGGTTTTGTACTGTGATTGGTTAAGATATTAGAGAGACTTTAACATATAATATACTAGGAGCCATATTAAATAAAGTGGATGCGGAAGCATGAAAACTTAGGTCGTAATGTCTTATGGTCTCAAATCTTGAAAGGAATGCAAAAATATATCTAACTAAAAATAAGTTTTGTAACCAAACCATTAACTTGAGTGATTTTGAGCAATAGGTATAAAAATAAATAATTGTATCAATTATTATTTGTTCTTAAACACGACTAAAGTGCACATAAAGAGCCTGCAAACAAAAATTTTACTTACAATTTACAACAAAACCTTCTTGTAAAATCCATACTACACGTTTGCCAAGACATTTAAAAAATCCAGTCCTTACAGCATCAGTAACTATCGACAAGATGTCCCATCACTACACACTTGTCAAGTAACTACGAGGCGGATGTAAAAAGTTTCTTTATTAACACTACGGGTGCCTTAATAAGCACTGGCACGTCTGATGGGCGCAATTGCTGTGACACAGAGTTATCTATCGGCTTTGATTAAATAATTAGGTATCGGATTGATGCTGTTTCACCGGCGAGGATGGAAACGAAATTAACAGCTGATCTGAGGGCTTATTGGGAAAAGGACTTTTATAGAATTGAGATATGATTCATGATTAAAAGAAATTGTAATTTTGGCAGGAGTTTAAATTAATAAGACATAGCGCAGTCAGATAGACATCATATTGAAAAAGGGTGAAGTTAGAAGTAAGTACCTATAACCACCGCGTGTGTATGAACAGGTTTATGAATTTTAAGGAAGGGAAATTGGTTTTTCAGGATCGGGAAGTTGGGGATCCCTGATCTCTGCATACCCCTCTACAGGGAAACGGGCGTGTATGTATGTATCAGTATAAGTTATGCGTTCGTATGTTGAAGAACCTTGTTAAATATAGTTATTTGCGTTCTCGATTTCTTTTGACAGTATTTAAATTAAATTCACGATCTTATTCTTCACGATGAAAAAGAAAACCCTTGATTAGACGGGAAGTAAGCGATCTCATCAACATATTACAAAAGTACACATGACACACAGACTCAAGACGTTGAACCTAAGATATCATTTGATGATAAATTGGTACATTTCTAAAACTACTGGCACTAATCTATTCCACGTATCTACTTATTAAACTCTAGACCTCTATCTAAACATCTAATTTAGGTTATATCTGCTGCTAAATTAGGTTTATTAGTCTAGCTTCTACATGACCATAAAACAAATCCTGCAAAATTATCTCCTATATTTAACCTGTCCATTTCACGCCTAACCCAAATAACGCTCGGCAGCTCATAAAAACGAACCATAAAATACATATCCCTAAACAGATCAGTTGCATCACGGTGATATAAACAGCTGAACGTTTCCTTCTGCCTAAGCCGACATCAAAACAAACTTCCTCGGCTAATTGGGTCAGACGTTATTAAAAAGCTGTGCCACAAACATTTTAGCATATGTGAGCATGATTTTCAGATGTAAAACACAACCACCTTTTTTTATTAATAACTGTTCAGTAATTAACCACTATCTCACCTGATGGTAAGTGACGATGAGATCGATGATGTAGCTCGCTGGTCCAGTAATAGCCTATTTACTCTATTACAGCCTATACACCTATTTACAGTGAGTAGTGTAGTAGTGAGCCATCCAAAAACTTACAAATCATACATACATACTGTATGCCTCTACGTCCCCAACGGGATAGGCAGAGACTATAAATCGCCACCTGGAACGATCCTGACCAATCTCTCTTGTATGTCTGACAAATCACAACAATACAATCTGCTTTTAATAACTTAAAGAGAAGAAGCCAGAAATTGTTTTCTGTTTTCAAAATTCCTGTACATGAAGTTTAATGTTCAAGACACTGATGTTCTGATAAGCAAGGGTGTAAGTGAGAATATAATTTACGATTTCTAAACCCACAATCTATGCACTAAGCATTATCTGTGCTGGTAGATAGGCACGACACTCAACCTGGAAGCGTCGCGGCCCTTCATCGAAATCGCCGCCACTAATGGCCGGCTCGTTAACCTTTATACCTCGATCATAAAACAAACACTAGATGGCAGTAAGTATCAATTTCATCGCGATTCCCGTGACAAAATTGCGTCGATACAAGAGTTATCCCATGGACAGATACGGTGCCGCCGGAGCCCCTCTCTCTTATAAGGCACTCAATAACTTTGTAAGTCCACGCTGTTGTAATAGACCACGACGTTATTATACGCTTTTGTTCTGTACTGCAGACGAGATTGCCAATGTTCCTTTAGTGTCTTTTAAACTAAAAAGCTAATTGAATTGTTAACTTTTATGAACTGAAAGAGACACGTAAATACGTATACATACTACTGTTCTATTTCCTGTCCACTTTTTTCAAACGTGTAAAAAAAACAACGTATGATCACAAAATCACGTTGATTACCGAGACAGGATCAATAATATAAGATATCTAGATAATTTTTCACTTACTCAAAACACCGCTATAACCGCTAACTGATGCTAGTTGCTAAGCAACTGTCAAGCGCGAAATTGAGTACATATTCCGAAAATTATAAGGGTCCCGTTATATCGGCGCCTTATATGGTAAATGGGCACCAGAATAGTTTTGGCAAAGGCTCGTCGGCCATACGGTTGCCCAACGCAGACTTTAGGGCCCTATTGTTGTTGTATGGACTTAATTGTAACCATAAAAGGTACTATCAATTTTCACATAGCGATGCTAACAAGGTAAATTGTCCACGACTTTTGAATATTAAGATTGGGAAGTATGTTAGGTTATCGATATTGCCTGTGGTGTGATTCCCAGGGCGAACAATGAATTGTAGAGCTTTTAGTACAGATTATTTTTTATTGTGTTTGATATGGGGAAACGGAAGAGACATGTTTATTGATGTTGTAGTTTAGGCGTACAAGAAAAAAATAGCAAACTATTTGAAACTATTTTTATCAAGCAAGGTAATACCACCTAATAAATGACAACACACAAAACAATCCATCTTTCTCTGAAAAAATGATTATAAAACAATATTATACAAATAACTCTGCTACTAAAGTTATTACACCACAATATACAACTATTAATTGCTACTTCATTGTTAGTTCTAATACATTTTTCACCAATAAATATCAACTTGTCCACAAGCACAAATAAATCAGTACAAGTTTAAGTTCAGATATATTTGACGACCTCCGTGGCGCGATCGGTTAGACACCTGAACGCTAATCGTGGGGTCCCGGGTTCGATTCCCGGTGGAGGCAGAGTTGAGAACAACGCTTTTCTACTGCTTTCCAGTCTGGTTGTTGATTATATATGCTATATATGTATTTATCTATGTATAATATGTATACATTTCTTAAATATACGTTGACTAGTACCCTTAACACAAGTCTTAAATGTACTTACCTAGGGGCTAGTTCAATTGGTGTAATAATGTCCGAATATTATTATTATTATTATTATTAATTCGAGCGAGATAAAGCCGCATAAATCACGCGGTGACCAGCCCAGCGCTTGCAAATCTAAATGTTCAAAATATGGCGAGCGAACGCAGATACTTTTTGGATTTACGACATTTGTAACACGATAATTATTGGGCCAGATAGCGACATGACACGAAAGGACCTAGGAATCTAGACAAAGGGCGAACCTAAGACTGTTATTATGTTATTCTCAGTTTGAAAACATAAATGGGATTGTAGTTCTAGCGCCAGATGTTCGTATTTAAAACACTGGTTATGCATATCCCGAAAGGATAAATATAGTGAAGTATATACGTATATGACGGTGATTCATCATTTTTCATAGTATCCTTAAGGATTGAGATCTGGGAAGCATAAGTATGCACGTATGTTAATAAATTATTGTGTATGAACTATTGGATGCTCACTTTAACCCATTAACGCCCTGTATACTCGTCGATATTAAATATTGTCATTCGGAGACACTGACTATTGCCTATTCAAAAGAATATGTAAGATTCCTCGCTGTGTTTTCCCTCTAGAACATACACAACTGAAACCTAAACACGGAAAAACATGCATTGTTTGGCTGCATTGACCGGATATCGAACCGGAACCCTTGGCTTGAAACCAATATTCAATAGCCAAGCCAACGAACGGTTCGGCTAGCAGCCAATATGATATTTCGTTTATACACAAATCAAATACGATACGATCGATCGCAGATACTTGTTAATCAATAAATAAACGGTAACCAATTATTGTTATATATAGTAGCAATATTCTTCACACCCCTATTCTCTCATCAAACAAATCAAGCTTAATCAAAGGTGAAACAGCTGTTTTATTTTGGTTATTTATTCACACACATATAATGATGTATTTCCGTACACATATAATGTGCTGATTTGAAATTTCAGTCTAAAAAAATACTTTAAGATAGCCAAGCAAGTTACATGAATGCGCAATAAAGGGCAAAGTGCCACTATTCTTGAAATTTAATCTTTTGTAAAAATAACAATATTTGAGACTCTATAACACCAATAGGCTATTTGACTGATTTTGAAAAATTGTTTCAAATTATTCGTTGGTATATGATTAATACACCACATGTATATTTCTGCAAATTTTGCAGTATTTTTCGTAAAATATTGAGTTAAAATTTAAATTACAATATTCGCGCGAAAAACGCTGTTTCTGTAATGGCGGACGACATATGATCTGCGTGACGTCACAGGCAAGTAAACACAAAGATCAAGTACGACAAACAAAAATAATAGAGTACCCGCCACATATGGTGGCAGTAGCCAAACTTGGAACTAAATTTGACGTTTCCGCCATTGCGTGTTATTTTGTATGAAAGGTAAATTTAGTATTACCAGCGTTGTGTTTTTTGCCCACTCTTTGTAATTTTTATGTTTGTTAAGGGTGATTATAATAAATTGATTTCTGGAGTTTCTTGTTAGTTCTTCTCCAAGGGTCTCTGCTGAACTTCTTCTTCTCAATCGTTACGCTCTTATCAGAGCGGTCGTAGTCTTCATGACGTGGCATCTTGAGCAGCCGAAATGGTTGGTGAACTAACCTCGGTAAAAATATGTAAAGACAATGCTCAGTGCCATGTTTGAAATAGTTTTTTTACATACATACATACACATCACGCCTGATTCCCTGTAGAGGGGTAGGCAGAGATCACGGATACCCATTTGTCCCGATACTGACAGACCACTTTCGCTTCATTGACATTCATACATTCTCTAATACACTCTCGGCGGTTATAGGTACTCCTAACGTCACCTTTTTTCAATATAGCGTCTATCTGACTGTTACATATATGTCTTATTAGGCCGGCCCCTACGTAACCGCCCTTCCACTTCACTCATATATATATTCCTTTCGTCAATCTGCTATCATTCATCCGCATAACATGTCCAAGCCATCGAAGCATGCTCTTCTCAATCTTAGTCACTACATCTTCTTTCAAACCGCAACCTTCCCTTATCACACTATTTTTAATTCTATACTACTATTCTATACTATTCTACGTAACCGCCCTTCCACTTCACTCATATATATTCCTTTTGTCAATATATAGTTTTTTTAATTTGTACTTAGATCATAAAATAACTTTCAAAGAGAGCTTATGATAGGGCCTATTTTGAATACAAATATTTTGACTTTTGACTTTGGTATATTAATTTGTTTTATTTGAGTTTATAGCTCTGCAACCAAAGATCGTTACAAATGAAACCTCAATATAATGTATCGAGCCGTATGGCACAGTGAGTGCTAGTTTTGGCGTGTTTACTGGCAACACTGGATTACGCGACTGTGGCGACGCCTCCAACTGCCACCTTATGTGGCGGGTACTCTAGCTAGTTTGCGGATTCACATAGAGTGTGTAATAAGGCGTATCAGAGAATTCCATATGTTTAAGCAACATTCAGTAATTAATTTAAATATACTTTGTGTACTTGACCATGTTATTATTCTTGCATGTGCACTATTTGAAGGGGATTAATAAACATAACCTATATATTTTGTGAAACAGCGACGGAAATTAATATAAAAAGTAGCTTTATAAATAAATACTTAGATGCTTAAATACCATCTTTTATATTTTTGAGCTCTGCAGCATAATAATCAGAGTTATTTTTAAAGAAAAGTGCAACCATAAATGCGTCATCTTAGGTAGATTTCTATTGTCGACTTGTACAAAATTCTTGTCCATTTTGACAGCAAATACTATTGTTTATATCACTGGTTAATAGTTTCCTGCGGAAATCTTGTAAAAATAGTACAAGAAACGATGGAAATACGATAAAATCACACTAAGTGCATAACAATAAACAATGTTTACTTGCCTGTGACGTCACGCGAGGCGTAGCCAATCACAGAGCGTTCTTGTGAAGGAAGAAATTCAAAAAATTATATGAATTTATTATGTTTATTTTGCAAAATCAATAAATATTTTCGGATAAAATAGAGCTAAATATGGTTTTTTATATTATTACCTAATAGGATGACCACATTTAGTAACATATTTTTAATAGTGTCAAATAGCCTATTGAACTACCCTCCGGCTTAGTAATTCAAAACTGGTTTTAAAGTAAGTAATCAATGTATATTTAAGAAATAAATACTTATTATTATAGATAGGTAAACATATTTAAGCTACAACCAGACTGTAGAGCAAAAGAAAAGCTTAATGAACTCTGCTTACATCGAACGAATCCGAGACCTCTGGATTACCATTCAGGCCGCGGAGATATTAATCCTATAGTCTATTTTAATTACATTGAATACAAAGGCGCCAATTCCAACTATTACGCACTAGAACAAGCAAACTGTACTAAATTACAATGACACTTAAAACTCGAGCATACCAACCATTCCAATTTGAGTAAACACTCTAAATCGATCCGAATAGTTATCTCCTTTAATGAACCCGTTTGGGAGAAAACCAGAATCCTATCATAGCGATTTACGCAACCGAAGTACGTGGAAAATGTCCGTGTTTTCATTGGTCACGTGCTATTATGGGAGTTTATAATTAAATAAGGTAGTTCAGATGAAAAGCGTAGCATGTAGTTCGAGATGACTATGGGTTCTAACCTTTTTGTACTCTAGGTTTTGTACCACTACATTGTTAGTTGGTTATATAAATAGTATTAAGTTGAGAGTTTATATTGGCCTAGATAAGTATTGGATATTCACAGCTCCAATTAGCATGGTACCATTTTTGAGGAATTTATACTAAAGATTCATTATATACCCTTTTTAATTTTATTTATCCTATGAGAACCTTACAGTATTAAATAACCACGTTTGTATGTAAACAATACAGTTTCCAAATGAAAACATATCTAGTTAACAACTTATGTTATTGAAGCAGGCACGTTGTCATGGCAACCATAAATCATTCCTCATCTCCGATTCCACTATCAGAACCCATTGTGGTTTAGACGACCTCGGCCCTTCACACTTCAGAAGGTCATCCGTTTAAAGCCATATGAAGATAGATTAATCATTTTCGGTAGTAAATGTCAAGTGAGATTTTTCTAGATACACATGAGTATCTCAATCAAGGTAGTGAAAACATTGCTTGATCATCGACGCATTAAAATAATCTTGTAATTGAAATTAAACTTTATCATTTGTTAAAAATTTGAGAGGTTGTGAACCAAAGTGTTTAAAAAAAAACACTTTCGACAAGCATAGTCATGCGATTATAAGAAACAAATAGAACTTAAATTTAACCATACAATCAATAATCACCATGGAAAACTACTCACAATTCGAAACCAAGCCTCTAGCATAAGCGTCATAAATAGAAAAACAAAAAAGGTATAATTATGTAATAAAAAGGTCCTGAACCAAGCAGGCGCTATATCACGATCAACCTTTTTACAGCCCAACGTGCAAACTCGTTGCGGCGATCAATTAAGCATTTAACTCGCCTCATAGAGCGTTGCATATGGTTAAAAACGTTTAACTTGTTAAATTAATTGAATTGAATTGATCGGCGGGAAGGCGCTCCCATTCTTTCAGTCGAGTGTTGACTGTTAGATAATTCTCAGGTCTTAGTATTGACTTACTTCACATGGAAACAAGGACGTAATAGGTATTTGTAAACACATATAAGTCGAGTTATAAATTGCTTGATAAATAAGTGAACAGTTTAAGACACCCGCACCTTTTTCTAAGTATGTGTAAACCCAAGATTGCCACATCTAACGATCCTGACCAATTTATCTCGTCTCATTCAAAAAATATCAATTTAACTTCAAAGCTCTTCTGATTTTTCACGCTATGTGTGTGCGTATTCGCCCCATATTATTGTGGTAATCCAAATCACTCGTCACTCATCATCACTAAAAAGTATACCTTACGTTAAAAACCAAAATGTTAAAATCCAATATGTACGAACACAGAATATCAATGAATACAACAAATCACAGAATTTATATTACAAAACCAAGTCACGTGTTAAGAATTGATTAACCCAACAATGTCCTCCGCTTGTCCTGTTTAGGACCTGAATCCTTGGAAACCTAGCCTTCTAAGCTAGGTATGCTAAGCACAATTGATTATTAACTGCGAACTATAAAGTAAATACAATACTGTGACACATGGGATACGTATGTTTGTAGACCTACAAGTTAGTGTCAAAAAATTACGTAACGTTACTATCATAACATCGTATAAAGCTACAAGGAGACTAATGGTTTTCTTAGAAAGTTTAGTCATATAGTCTACCTACTTAAAAATATATATTTCCATCTTTCGTCTAACAAACATGCTACATTTGACAAAATTCTGAAGCGTCTACCTTGTTACAATTATGTCATATGAACCTCCTTCTAACGGGTGTATTTTCCCAGCCCATCTCCAGACTCGCTAAACGAAACTTATCATTCCCATGTCCCTTTTAACATCTCTAAGAACGGGTAGAACCAAAACGGAGCCTATAAATTATAACATTTCACTCGAACCAGTGGTCTCGACAAATAAACTAGTTGCCGTTGACGTTATGGTATTAATCACTACGAGTACAAAATCAAGTTTAGGAATTCATGTTCTGATCGGAATCTGCTGCTTGATTTACGTGAGCGGCTTTCGCGGTTTTGTTGGGCTACTGTACTACTATAGGTACCGTGTTTAGTCTAGGATGTAAACTGAGTACTAATTAACTACCCTTTTTTGGACATAGGCCACGAAGGAGGATGTTTTCTTAAGTATCGAGAAATGATAAATTCTTTGCACAGTTATCCCTAAAAACATGCTCAGTAAATGGGATGAACGATTGTACACATTATTATATAGTATTAACGTTATCGATGTAAATATAAACTTCAAATATAATTCAGTGTAGTAATAAACTGTTAAATCTAGTTACGATTTATCAAGTAAACATTTCAAATATTCTAAATGTTGTATCGTTACATTCATTAGTCAAAATTAATGGTACATGTTTATTTATGCCGTCTCTTCATAAACATGTCGTAAAATTAATTAAAAACTCCTTATATCTTTGATCTGAACTTAAGCCGGTTTGATACAAAGAAATTTCGTGTTTTGTCGGGTTTTCTCATAAAAGGAACTGTATTTATTCTGCTCTCATCTTCAAGACAAGAGTTCCACAAGCTAAACATTTTAAGTACAAAATATATATCTGAATGTATTTCCGCTGGAACAAAATTGAAAAAACTTGAAATTTTCATTTAATGCGGATTTAATTTTCTATTCCTTATGCTGGTAAAAAGATTCTGTTTATAACTTCACGGGACATTGTCGTGAAGATTAGTACTTAAGACTCTGTTTATACAAGATGCGAATCTCGGTCTATCTTCCTATCTATGTAGATGTAGGTATTAAATATTACAAACGTGTCAAAAAGTGAGCACCTTTCAACACATTTGAGAAAGACCTTCCCACTATTAAAACAAACGACGCAACATATTAAAATAATGGAAGAATGCATTCATATAATCATCGATAACGTACAAGGAACAATATAGATGAACCCACTTAAGCTATAGACAGTAATATCAATAATACCGAAGTCCGGAAAGAGATGCGTCGTGCCTCGCATACTGATGATACGAGTATATAAGTAGATACATAGAACGAGTTGTATGAAAACAAAACTATGGGCCGATGAAGTCTTTATAATTCAAGGGGAGAAATTAATAGCCACGATAATGGATTTAAAAGGTACGAATCCGGTTCGAAAATTCATAAATCTTGTTTATGTGAATAAGTTTATTCAGTTGATTGTATTTATTAAGTATCAGGAAACTTTATTCGTTGTGGAGTAGTTTGTAATCTTGATCTGTACTTTTATGATACTTTGAAATAAGTGTATACTTTTCTTTCTTCTTCTTCTTTCACCAGATAACCAGTACCAAACGTAATAGATATAACCGTGTATAGGCGCTAACTATTACATATTATACTCCACCACTATCTGTTGTACGAATAGTATGCATGTTATAAAATACAAACTCGAATTAATTAAAAAAACGAAGTGACGAGGTAAAACCTTAAAGAACTTCTTTATACACAGTTATTATACCCATACGAAAACACTACAACCGCAGTAAACAAATATAGTACAAAACTAATATTGAGGCCAATCCACATGCAAATCGGTGCATCTATATCAATAATTACTGCAAATGCTTTCCAAGCCACTCCAAACCACAAACGCACTCGACTTGAGTGGATCGAAATAAACACTGCTTGCTTACGTTTATTTGTAGTACATGATACCATTTAAGTGTTTCGGTACTATTTGTATTATGAAAATACTAAGTGAACGTTTGGTGTAAAATTGAATCACTTTTTAAGCCATTGCTTGGCTTCTACGGTTCAGTTTAGTTCAGGATTCTCGAAAAGTTGTTGTTGAAGAAACAAATACATTTTTTCAAGCTCTCTCTATACACTTAGGTCGTAATAGAAGGCTAGATCGTTTTGGATAGGAACAGCAATTGTTTCTATCTAATGAAGTAGTCATATGGAAAAACTGGGCTTTTAGAAGATAAAATTTTCATCCCAATTTGGTAACTAAGCCTCTGCCTACTCATACAGAGATTATAATCATGAACTTTACTTACGTTTCGTAAATATTGGTAGAGTTACGAAGACAAATAGGCGGAGTTGATCTAATAACTGTATAAACTGGTTTTTCCTCTTTCGTATTTTTAAACATTGCTGTTAAAATTATTTACGTTCAAATAAGACGTAGCCTATTATTAAATAATGAATGTACTTGGTTTACGACTATTTCCTCTATATGCATTTAATACAATTCATGACCATAGACTTTGTTAAGAAATAATTAGAGATACTATGAAGAAAAGCATTAAATAATTAACAATAGTGTCCAATATTGAAATACATTTTATTATTACGTCCATAACATACTTCTAACCAATATTTCTAACTACAGTGTTCTTACAATCACATCTCTCAACCACCTTAACAACTATAACGAAACACCCATAGACATGTACGCATATATTAACAATTATCGATAGTTTTGTACAGTTCATCGACCTCGTTGCATCCTTTCAACAGGAGCACAGATAAAGAGGACTATTTGATTTATCGATAAGCGCGTTGTTAAACTTAATATGTTTACATCCGCGGCTCCGTTGAGATTTAGATAAAACGGATTACTACAAGATGCTGCGAAGGAATGGCTATGATACGAAGCAATATTTATTAAGAGCGGATATTTGTACTAAAAATAAACGATCGCTTATAATAAGATCTCAAGCAAATCAGTACTGTTTATTGAATGAGATAATGAAGTACGAGGAGAACTGATTGTGTATTAATAACGGTTTTGTAATCATTTAAAGGTTCTTGTTTGTCTTGGTATAGAAGATTACCATATATGTAAAGGTAACTACGAAAGTACGAGTACATGCATTATTACATACAACTTGTAAGTGTTTCCAAATCGGGTGCTGCGGAAGGACCAGTGATACAGCCTAGCTGCATCATATACCGAGACAGCACCTTTTCACTGTATCAAGGAATTCAATTTTAATGTTTTTTGTTCATATAAATATCTTGAACAATGAATAAATGGTTTCTCTCTTTCTTTCATCATAACTTAATGCCAATGTCACTCAAGGTTTCCAGTCAACATCAAAGGGTAAGGACCTAATTAAGGACCGATGAATGTTTAACGAATCGTAAAAGTTAGGATTATAATCGACACCGATATTGTATATTCTTAATGGACAAAACATCGAAAACATATCAATTTCCACGCTTTAATTTGTTTAAACTCGTTTTGTAACGGTCACGCAAGAAAATACACTAATTTCGGAGCGAAATTATTCAAATAGAAGATTAACTTAAAAATTTAATGAATCAATATTGCAAAGCATACTATTATAGGTAAAGCCTCATTTCTACAGTAAGGAAAAGTATTGAACAAAATATCCAATCCAAGACAATAATCAATATCTTTATACGGTGATACAGAAAGAACCTATGTCGCTAGATGCTAACTATAAGGTTATAAACTATTCTCAGCTTTTGCGGGTATTACGAGAATATATGACCACCTGATAATAAAGAGGAGTTTGTTACAAAATAATGAGAATAAATTACCATAGAAACGAAATTTGGACCTGTTTTTTTATTTATATTGTAAAACAAATTTGGCGAAATTATGTATGTACATCGTCGGCATTAGTTTTATGAGATTAGCGCCTTTGAGTCGACTGGCTAATTTTAATCGCTACTAAACCTTAATTCGAAAACAGACCATTATCATAATAAAGCAAGTTTGTTGGCCTTTTATTAGTATCTCACAGCAATAAACACGAATGTTTAGGGATCTAGTTCTTACAGGAAACCAGATCAAGAGTTTAAACTGCTAAAATTATATAACCGGGATTTTATGGTCTAGATTTTTAAGTAGTACTCTCAACAGACTGCACCATCGTGACGCCTAGGTACCCATAACCACTGTATATGTATGTGTAAGGATTTGAATTAAACTATATATAAATAATCTACTTCATAGTGGTATTTCAAGAATGGAATATTAAGGAAACAGACATGTATGAAATCTGGGGTATTATTCATAAATTATATTTTACTGAAGCGGCTGTAGCCTAGTGCGGAAAACCTCTGGCTTCTTACTAGTGTGTCGAGGTTCGAATGCCGGTTGAGGCATGTACCAAAGAATGAAATTTAAATATGTGTTTTTCATTTACGTAAATACTTTACAGTCGCTAACGGTGAGGGAAAACATCGTGAGGAAACCTGCCTATCCCTTGGGATAGGTTGCCACTGCCTGAATACGGCGATCTGGTTCACTACTTATCACGTTGGGTTCTGTGTATCTGGTGAAAAACGGGCTTTAAGCGTCTCATTTCTAACATGCTTTTGAAATTTTGGCGAAGGGCAATCCAGCCTCTGACTACTGCGCCACAACCAAAATGGAGTGAAAAGTCATACACAAGTTGTGAAGCATATGTATTACTCAAAACAATACCTCCCTAACAAACTTTAACCACATAAACACACGTTCTCACATAACATCAACATTAAGCCGCGGCGACGAGGCCCCGCAAAACCTATCCGCACGTCTTAAGTAAACTGTCACAATTCTATATCGAGATGAATTATGGTCTGTCTGTTTCACAGTTAGACGCATTACCGCTGCAACTTGATTTATTTTCCTAACTTAAAAGCACTATGGATTCGTCACAAGTTATTGTTATCAGTTTGTCTGCCATGTAAATAGTGTACGCCTTTTGCGAAGAGTTTTGAGTATGGTTATGGATTATTTATTTTATCCTAGTGTGTGTGTCTGTGTATAGTGTATTTAAATGTTAACTTAGATTTTTTATTGGCCGTAATAAGCTCGTGTACGTTTGAATAGGGATGACAACACACCGTATCTGATTTGCAAACTTCATGTAATTTCTATGATTCATGAGTCTTATAAAGAATTAAAGATTTTCAACTTATACAGGGTGGCGCATTCAAAACGGTCAGTATGGGAAAGTCTGAAACTATAAGAGATACGAAGATTTGTTCTTAGGAACCATGTCACCGATTTTGATAAAAAGAAAAACTGCATTCATACTTTCTTTGAAAAAATAACTGTAACCAAACAATGCATTTTATTCATTTTCGACATCATGTTTCTTAGAGATATTTACAGCTTAAGACCTACACAATCGATATTTAAAAAGAAAACGTGAAAAGGGCAAGTTTATTTTTTCAAAGCAACCAGGTTCGATTCCCGTACTGGTGACAGTTGTTTTTTCAAAGAAAGTATGAATGCAGTTTTTATTTTTATCAAAATCGGTGACATGGATCCTAAGAACAAATCTTCGTATCTCTTATAGTTTCAGACTTTCCCATACTGACCGTTTTGAATGCGCCATCCTGTATATGTAGATATATACCTAAATCACTATAGTCACAACATACGGACGAATCAGCTGTCTAATAAGCACATACATCTCTTCAAACAATCCTTAGTCAAGTCTAGTACTAACATTCTACTCCCATGACAGAAGGCACCATAAACAAGAATAGGTACAAAACCCCAAACAGTTATTCCAGCCACGTGTTTAGAATATTCCAAATTGCAATAATGGGTATCGTGACACACACTGACCCCATTGTGTACAGTTAAGTTATTACCATCATAATACTGAAGTTGACAACGTTGTAGCGAATTACCTCATGTATTCCCAATAGTTGGAGCTGTTGGTGTTGAGTTGAAGTAATATGTTAGTTTACTGACAACGTGCTGATGTTTGTTAACCTCAGTCAAATAGGGGGCACAACATTTCGTCGGTCACTTTTGGTTCTACTTAAATTACACGGTCATTCGAGTATATACACTTCTAATAAACTCTTTAGTTTGAAAGAAATAACAAATATTAATATTTTTGTTATTTACTGCTTTTGAGACATATGTACGTATGAACGTGATGACATAGTTTATATGATAGAAGTATATATACAAAATTATTTTAGTAGTAAATTAACATTATTAATTGTTCAATCATTTTCTTCCGGTTCTATAGACATACGGGTACAATATCACCATGAACCGAATCCGCAACCCAACAGTTCAATCTCTCGATTACAAACACATAAACTGTACATAAACTGTATTACAACACGATCCCGTCATTATTCACCACAAATTCTGTCACGGGCCAAATCTATCGATATAGATCAAGATATTTTAGTGACAAACCTCGTGTATTGCATGTGTCCGAATGAGATTTACCTAACATAATGGCTGCGCGTGGGACGACAAAGAGCGTAGATGACTAGCCCTGATATCGTGACCATAATGATTCATTGGGTGCCGCAACATGACATAGGGCAGGGACTTGCCAAAAACCAACGGTTTATACTAGTTATCGATGGATCAAAGTACTTAATCTAGGGAGTTTCGTGTGTGTGATAAAGAGATTATAATTTTGTATATAAAACGGAATGGAGAGGTTTCCCTGGGGTGTTTATTTCACTGTCACAACAGATATTTTTTAAGAGTTAATGGGTCGATCCACATCTAACGGAAAATGCGTCGAAATGTAGGTTCGACGCACTAACGTATTTGGTCTGTTTTTGCGTTACGCGACAGGCAATACGCGAAGAATCTTACGTTAGATGTGAACCGACCCTTAAGCTCTAAAAATGTTACCGTTCAATAGGGTTGTAATCGACTGGTAATCGAGTCCGGAACCTTTAGCGTTGAAACAACGAGCAATAGTCAAACGAGCCAATCAGCATCTTAATTGAGTATTTATAAGTAAATGCCAGCCCATATAGAGTAAATACACATGTCTCTACCAACGCATTTGTATGTAACAGAGGTATGGGTCAGGTGGAATTCCTCGTAGAAACGGCGATCCCATATAAGGCGGCGAGGCAGTTATTCAGCACCAGGATAACTTGACACTTCCCTGTTTAGGTGCCCGTGTTTCCCAAGGGCCACTTTTTGCTGGTACGAGTTTTTAGACTTGGGTTTGCGACGCTCTTGTCGTCTTCAATGATTGAAATGGATCACTGAGGCCAACCTGACTTACTGATGTTCCTGGTTAATTTATGGGGTGAGTTTGTAGTATATAATGGTAAGGTTTCATATATACCCTTATATTTCACACGATTATTTAATTATAATGTAAGCAATAAACGCGAAATAAACATAGTAGGGAATACTTCAGAACCTTCGTTTTAGTGGTCACTCAAACTCATGATTATCTTATCTTAAAAGGGTCAGTTTGACACTCAAATATGTAGCATAAGCTTGTCTTCTGAGATTTATGGAAATTTTATGTCTATATAATATGTCTACAAGAGAAAGAACCAATACAAATAACTTCCTACGGACCAATAAATATGTGTCGTTAGCAAAGATTACGATCACGATCAAGATTGTCTCAATTTTAGTGCGACATTTATTCACGCAAACGGCTGGGAAGTCATAAACACACATGAGTGAACAGAACCAATCAAAACTATGATATAAACAATTTACAATCGAGAACAACTATGTGTAAAACATTTACAATATTGCGCCGAGCAAGAGAAACGATTTCTACAGAAAATAGTTGAAAGGAAACTTATAGTATTAAGGGATACGGAATGAAACTAAATGTTTTTGGTATGATGATTTTAGTTGTAATGTATTGAGAATTTTCATCAAAATCTTTTCAATTTGATTAAGATCTTGAACTTTTCGCGGATTATGTGAAGCGTATTTGGACTTGAGTGGACGACATAAAGGTTAATCAATACGTCTATAATCTAAACCTCGGTGGATAAAGATGACCGGAGAGATATTATGTATTCAATTTCTTTTAAACACATGTTGGGCTATAATACTCGTACATTTAATAAAGCTTTTACCAAAAACCCTATAATTAAGCTCTATCTCATAAGTGATAGATAGAACATTACCTATAGCTTAACGCCTCATTTGCTACTTAAGCGATTCTTAGTACCATTATTACTTCAGAACCTAAATAAAAAGGATACCTAGTTCTTAAAGCAAACATCTGTAGGTTTCGCAACCAAGGAAGCTAGCGTCTACTTTCACCAATGTTATCTGGCAACAATCAAGAATACACAATGGCTAAACTTAAAAACACACCGACGGATAAAGATCGCGCGTGTGACAGATTTACTAATTTGGTTCAGAGTAGCTTTAACGTCTAGTAAGGAACACATAGTGAGATGACTGAACATGACTTATGGCTTAAATAGCATACCAAGGTATCATACTACTATAAATAATAAAAACAACCTGTGTTTTACTTTCTTAATTAGGATGGTAGGATTTAAGTATGTACATTCGATGAGAGGAAAAAAGTCAAAATATTATTATGTTAGTTAGACAGTTATTTTCTCGCAGTATTTTAAAAGTTGATATTATCACTACAGCGAAAGGATATGATAAATTATATTATGCATAATCGCTTTCATTTTAAATACCACTCACTGCCTTATAAATAATAGTTTTAGACAGCCGAACCTATCCTAATATTCATCAATTTAAGCACTCATTACCATCATTTAACTGTACCTGATAAATGAGCCTATTCACCAAACTAATTCATTTGGCACAAATAGGTAAAATCACTGCAAAAAACGAAGAACATCCCACGCCTTTAAAAGAAGTTCTAATTAAAAATCAGCTTTAAAAGGAAAACACACAGCCGCTAGCTTTGTAACGAATACTGCAACCTGATTGTACAGTTTCGACAATTAATCACAAACACCGATGAGGTATAAAAAAATGAAACTAACTATTTCAAAACGACTTGTTGATATCAATAAATCCACGCCTACTGGCTGAGAAGTCATTACGCACTTTGGTAAAAGTTAATCGAGTTTCAGGATTAAAAGATTATTTATTCAATCGCCTCACTGTTAATTTTCTATATACTTATACTCACGCCTCTATGGGTTTAACAAGAATAAATAAGTATACAAAACGCCCTTTAATCCCTTTGGACTACACACAAAACAAAATTTAATTACTAACACGATCGTCCGAAGGTCTAAGGTAAAACAATGTAGAAAAATTTACATTCGCGTCATGCCCATTTCTCTATAGAGAAAAGAATATGCATCCGTATTTTTTCCTAACTTTGCAAACCATACATACATTCACGCTCGTTCTCTGTTGAGATCCCTTTGCAAACTACTTTCGCTTTTTAGGCACCTCCTAATTTGAATGCAAAAGTGACCATAATATTAAAATTTAATATAGAAATAGAAAATCAAGTTCTTAGCAATAAATATCTAAATAAAGCTTCACCATACCGAGAACAATAAAAAGAAAATTATGCAATATAAAAAGACAATGCAATAAAATACTCAGACAACTTATGCATATATGAATATTAACCCTTTGACTGCCGAGCTTTTTCCTATAAAAGGATTACCTCCATTAGCGTAGGTCACCGGTGACCTACGTGGCGCCCAATGTGTTAAGATGACTCTTACTTTCTTATTCGGGAGAGATCTTGGCTAAACGATATACCTATCTCATCTCATAAGACTTGTGCATGTTATTTGTTTCGATTTGTCACGAACATTGATCGTAGGACAATCCAAGACTGATTAAAATAATTCACTGAACCTCCATAAGTTCATATGTATTATTAAAGTACATTTCAGAAATTTTGCAATATTCTTTTATTGATATTTGTTTTATATTCAACAATATTATTTTATATTTAACAATAGCCGCAACGAAATTTGTATAAATCTCGATCGATCAACGATGTTCACCGATGCTTTGTAGAAATCCATCGAATTGATTTACGAACTAGGTACATCGTGAACAGTTTTGACCAAAGACCTAATTTTTCATTAGAATCACATCACATTACGCATCGTCAAATTGTACATATTACTGCCTTAACATGGCATTTCCAAGTCAGTTGAATTTATTCCAGTTCCATCGAAACGCCGGTCTAATATCAGAACCACTAAATGGCAATACCACACGTATGTAACATTAAGTAGGCCTTAGCCCAAAAGTAAACAAAATGCAAATGCGTAAGGCTAAAAGAGCAAAACCTTTGCACAATACGATCCCTAATTACAATAGAGACTTAAATTCATTACGCGCCGATTGCGACAGTGTGTAGGAGCTCTTATTAGTACATTGTGTGAATTCGTTTGACATTCATTTGGCATTGCTAATCTGGGACTTATCTGATGTATTATAACCACAGATGTCTGCAGTTATAAGCGTTAAAAACCAACCACTTGAGAGAGTCCGTTCATATAAATACCTTGGATGTATGGTGAACGACCAAGAAGACCAGAGTGTAGAGATAAAATGTCGCATAGAGCAAGCCAGAGGCGCTTTTATGAAGATGAATCACCTTCTTTGTAACCGGAATCTGAAACTCTCCACGAGATGCCGCTTAGTGCGGTCTTATATATTTTCAATCCTGTTATACGGAGTAGAAGCCTGGACACTAACCCAGACGTTATGTAAACGGTTAGAAGCATTCGAAATGTGGATATATAGGAGGATGTTGAAAATATCATGGACGGATCGTGTAACAAATGAAACGGTTTTACTGAAAATGAATAAGAAGTTAGAGCTCTTGAAGACCATAAAAAGGAGGAAACTGCAATATCTTGGTCATATTATGCGCGCCGACAAATACAATCTACTGCAACTTATTCTGCAAGGCAAAGTTGAAGGTCGAAGAAGGCCTGGCCGCAGGAAAACGTCGTGGCTGCAGAATCTCGCAGAGTGGTTCAACACGAGTAATATAGAACTCTTCCGAGCGACAACATCGCGTGATCGTGTAGCCTCAATGATAGCCGACCTCCGATAGGAGATGGCACCCAAAGAAGAAGAAAAATCTGGGACTTGTGTAAATGCAGGCAGCTGTCTTCTGCATAATGTTATCGGAAGGTGTCATGAGTACTTAGGTTTCAATATGTAAGCTAATGTTTCTAAATCTATCGCTAATGTCTCTTAATCTCTTATTATTTCTCAATGAATGAGTGAGGGACTATAATAATATGGTTGATCTCCCCTGTTGTAATGGCGAAGGTTTTTTAGTCACTTTAAGACGTTAGTCTAGTATCCATTCCTACATTGCATATACACTACATTCCTATATTACCAACATAGCATAAGTATCTACTAACAAATTGAGACCAGGTTACTTTATGAAATAAATACTACTATTATTTTCCTTAATTGATGATCCCAACAAGAGACTTATCTGGACTAAAAATTCTCCGGATCCAGTGGTTCTATCTACCTTTTCAATGATTAAAAGCCTAAGTACATAAGTAAATAGTTAAATTCATGTCGTACCTATTGCGACAGGGCGTAGGAGATATTAGTACATTGTGTGAATTTGTTTGACATTAATTTATGTCGGCCTTGCGAGAATTTCTATTTGGATTGACTCACTGGTATGCTGATGAGAACCTATCAACACACTACTAATGCATATAATCATGCCCTTTTATACTGTACTGAGTGTATAGGACTTTGGTGATCAAATTAGTTATTGCTCGCATACATTCCTGTAGAGGAGTAGGCAGAGATCACAAATCCCCATCTGCCCCGATCCTGACAAATCACTCGCTTCATTCATACCCATACACCTCCTCATACACACTCGGCGGTTACAAAATTACATTGAAATGGACCATTTTAGTGTTGAAAATTGTATGCTACCCCACTCATCAATAGATTTCATTAATCTTAGTTGCTTTTAACAAGCCAATAATAAAGCATTATCTCTATGTCCTCGGGTCAGATTACAAAAATATATCTTCTTCATAAAACAGGATGAGTAAAGAGTGCAAAAGAAACTAAAAAAGGTAACTTGAATTAAATGAATGTCAGTAATCCAAGAGAGATTTGTCAACAGTTCAAGGGGACAGCTAATCTCTGCCTATCCCAATAGAATGTAAAGGTGTGAACACATGTTAATATATGGCGGCCTTGCGTGAATTTCTATTTGGATAGGCATGTTAATGAGAACCCTCGACACTTCTTACATAATCTTTAGAATGCCTACGTATATAATAAAGCTAATATATATTTATTCGTAATTTCGTATAGGAGTAAACTCAATCAAAACAATACATTAATAGAGAATCTTTAAAAGAGTCGGCAGCACAATGTGTCCTTAAAATTCAGATTATTTAGTATTTCGTTAACTTTTAAGGCTTTGATAAACTAGGGTTACTTTGTTGTGTTAATATGGATGGAAATTCTAATAAATATCGCGTAACTACTGAACGAGGGAAGCTAAGCTTTCATCGACTTATTGTTATAGAAGTATATGGAATAATTATCCAGGGAGTCAAACTATTTGAGACTATATTAAATTACGCATGCCTTTGTCTGAACATGTATTAAAACCGATGTCATGTCGAGTTGGAGGAAATCACCTTAGCATTTCTATCAACATTATGATTGTATCGATATTATAATAAAAAAGCATTTATTTACAGCAACAAAGACATACACAATACAAATATTTTACATATCAAACTTACAAACTAGGAGGTATAGCTTGTGCATGTTATTGTCGCAGCAAAAAGGTTCTAACTAGGCTGGGTATAAGTTGCAGATTGCTATCTCATCACACGTCTCTCAGTAGTTCGATTTATTCCTAGTCCCTTAGTAACTATCTTCTTACGACAATCGAGAGGAAAGGTAGCTATGTTAATATTACTTTGTCTCTTTAAGCCAAACCACTAGCTACGTATATTTGAATCAATTTCATAATATTTAATATTGACACACTAACACAGAGCGTCGCCCACTCGACATTCATCTGTAATTTAATTCAAAAGTGATTCACGAAATCGTTACGATATATGTACGAGTATGTTTGAGATAACGCAAGTATAACGTTGCAATAAATAGGCTTAAGAGCAGTATTCTGGTACATTTTTAACTTAATTCATATAGCTGTATACATAGGATAAATTTATTGAAATAAAATGTTTCCACAGTAATTCTTACGAGTAAGACATACGAGTATATACAAGTAAGACTAAATTTGTACATATCTTCTCATAACTACTGTCTCTCTACATGGGTAGACAGAGACCAGAGATCCATCAGTTTCCCGATCCCAATTTACTTCATTCACATTCACATACATGTGATTATATGGACTTCTAATTTCACCTTTACTTTAATATTTCGCAAATTTACAGAATAGTGATTAATCTGTCTATCTCATGATATCTTTGTAAACAATGAAGGGTTAGTCAAACCACTGACCATCCCGAAAAGGTTATCAGTCGCGAAACGTATGAATATGTGTTAACCAACCAGTGGCCACATATTACTCCAAGTGTCTTCCAAACAATGGAACAATATGACGTAACTACCAACGAATTCATTGTCATAATCGCATCATAATTTTATCTCCTACACACATCTTTTCTAAACACAGTGAGCAACACGGCTGTTTTATCTTACGGGGTTGGCAGAAGGCTGAAAAACCTTATTCTTCAAGTCAATACAATAGTTTTATTAATTATCTGAGACCGGGTCTAAACACGATAAATTTATAAAGATATGTGATTACCTTTATTTTTGCCCGACATTTTAGCACATTACACTAGACATTTTAGCTGTGACGGACTTCCCGCCAGTCTAGCTTGCTAGCTAGTCTTCCCGCGACCACGGCCTATGCAACTGGGTCGAAACGTCGGGCAAAAATAAAGGTAATCACATATCTTTATAAATTTATCGTGTTTAGACCCGGTCTCAGATAATTAATAAAATGAGTATAAAACGCGAGTGTTTAAAAATAACTAATACAATAGTTATTTTTAAAAAAAAGTCAACACAAGGCTGTTATTCATAATCACCATATAGGACAGATAAAAGCTCATTTTTTTGATTAATAACTAAAGGGACTTATAGCGTAAGTTTTTATATAATAAAGTTACCTTCATTAACCCGACGTTTGACGTTAGTTATTAATCATGAGTATAAATCGCGAATCTCTTAAAACTATACCTAAGCTTTTGTTTTGGAATTTCTAGCTTCTACTTATTTGGATAACCTAACGTGGTTATATATAACAAACACAAGTTTTTCCCAACTTTGTGCTCTGTACACCCCTTTGGGTAAAGTTAGTGTGTGTATAGCATGTTCCGCAAATGAGGTATTTAGGTGTCATGGCTATCAATTGTCCCGTAATGCCACAACACACCGCACATAAAGTTCTATCACTTAATTTCTAGAAAACACGATTGTGGTTACAATGAAAACTGTGTTTCAAACTGCGATTTCTCCACTGTATTTTCTAATTCTATTGCCTAGTTAGACCTCTGTGTCTTTTCTTTTATGACCAGCCTATGTTGTTTCTTCCCTTTTGAAAATGTATTGTTTAAATTTTTATTCACTAGTTGCAGGTGTTATGTCAACAGGACAATATAAAATTACATTATAATTAAACAACCACATCTTGTAGTAAAACATGTAATAAATATCCACCATGTGGTAATAAATAACACACACACATAAATAAAATTAATGTGACTTGCAATTGCATGTGTCGTAACGAGAAGCCTTCACAAATACTCAAGCATTACATAGTCAGCTCAATCTCATAGTTCACGACCTGCCGTTCTTTTGCCTTCGCCGAGATAGGATCGGCGCCCGCGGGCTTGCCTCCAAAGGCTTCGCAGTGAAAATCGAAACGGCTCCTGAACTTGGATGGCATCGGCAAATTACTAGGGAGCTCTGCAGATACGAATTACGCCTCCGCATAAGGGCAGGCCGCGCCCGCCGCTCGTGATCGAGAGCGGAACGAAAGCGAATCTGGGCCCTTAAAAAGCGCACACATTTGACGCAACCACTCATTAAACTCAGCCTGTCTTATCTAACGCTCGGGTAAATACAACTGTGTAGCCCCGTCGCGGCGGCAGCGTAAACAAAACGCACCGCGGCACCACTAAGGCGATAAGATTAAGCACAACAAACAGAGGGAAAGTAAAATGAAAAACAGTCGAGCACATCAAATAGTACAGTTGGAGTATCATTGGCAATCGTGCATAAGGGCAGTGCGCCCCTACAATCAAACGTTACGACAGCAAAGAGCATGAGGTGCTCGCGGCGCAATGAGATTGACGTGTGACTTACCTCGACATGCGGCGGAGGATGCTTCTGCGATGACATCTCGCTCCAGGGCCGGAGCAGGGCGCGCTCCGAGTCAGCGCCCACAGCGGCAAAGCTCACGCCGCACTTCCGCCATAACGAAAGTTCGTAGAGCTTACGCCACGGCACGCTGGAGCAGCGGCTCGTCTTCTTCCTTATGCTCCCCCGAACGGAGGGCGAGCGGGCAAAGGCATCGGGGGAACTGCCATTCTTGCCCACGCCTCGCCATGGAGGTTTACTTCCATTTACGGCCTGTTTCGATAGGCCGTTCGACAGTTTCTTGGCGATGCCATTTTTGTTCGTTATTTGCGCTTTCTTTTTCTCGTTGAACAGAACGGCGTTGGCCAGCTCCTCGTCGTTGTTGGAGCCGTCCGACTTCACTTCCTCGATGGTGACGACGGCCGATTTCCTCTCTCTGTAGCTGGTTCTCAGCGGAGTCCTTTGGAAGGGCTCCTTGCGTTCGCCGTCAATCTCGTCGTACCATGAGGAAATGATGTTGTCGTCGGTGTAGCGCATCCGCGCGGTCTTCATGAGGGACGCCCTGGTGCTCTGTGCGAAGAGGCGCTCGCAGGGGTCGGTTATCTTGCTGTAGGTCTTGGCGGTGCACTCGGAGTCGGTGTCGCTGTGGCCGTCGTAGGAGCTGGTGCTGTTGCTGAAGCTCTTGGAGTAGGAGTCGCTGGACTTGGCGCCGCTCTGTCGGTTGGCCTCCTTGATCTCGATGAAGCAGTCGCTGCGGAAGGACTTGCGCGACTGCAGGCTGGCGCTCGAGTCAGACTTGGCGAGCGGGTTGTGCTTGTGGTCTCCGCAGCCTAGTGCGTGCGCCTTCCCGATGCAGTGCTTGTGGATCTTGGCGAGGGCGGCCAGGGTCTTGGTGCCGTTGGGCGAGATGCCCTCGCCGGCCCTCAGGGACAGCTCGAACGGTCCTTGGGCTTGGAACATGGTCTACGCTCGCGACGCGTTCTCACATGTATCATCGGCCACCGTTGACATTTTCCGAGGTCAGGGTTAATGTTCAAACTGGTAACATCGCCGCGCTGCGACTGTGACTGCACAATGAGAGTATTCGGTTGAGTTATGTGGGTGACGCGGCGAGGATCGGCACGATAGCGCGACAGCACAAAGGCGCTCGCGGCGGTAGAGATATCAATCTGCGCTATTGGCGTCGGGAGTTATGTTTGGTTGGTGTTAGCGGGAGCTGAGTCATGGCGGGCGCTGGGTGGCGCGGGCATGGGTGTTCGGCGGGCGGCGCGACGGCTGCCTTCACCGCGAGCGGCGGCGCGGACGGGGGCACGACCCAACGATAATGACTATCACGTACTTAAGGCAGCCGTGTTGTTTCTACACGCACGGACGCCAAGTCGTGTGCGGGAGAAATCGTGCTTTATGCGTGGCCTATTACTGCGCCTCTGTCCGACTGCATGCGCGTTTACGGTGCATTTAAGAGTACATTACGAGTGTGCTTTGTTTGTGACAACAACTTTGTTTAAATTTCATGAGTAAAAGCTAAAGAAAGTTACTTAGAATCAAATATCATAAATTTGCCTGCCACCAATTAGTACACCATGAACCATTCTTGTTTCTATTCATTAGCCTTCTGTAAGGACGTTCATATTATGTGGTAATCTAAGTTTAATACAATCTTAGATTATTCTGTTACTAAATTTACACTAGTCGCTTTTAATAGCACATTAAAATCGCATACAACATCAGCACTGCCATGCAAATTACAAAATCCTTGCGGCACCAAGATAGACATACAATGAATCGAATACTAATGCCGAATTAACATACGAATAGCAGATATTCTTAAGGCTCCACAGGTAATTGTTATTCCGAAGTGTTTAAACGCCTAAACAGCGGCAAACTCGATGTCTCCCGCTGTCGATACAATACATTACAAGTTGCAAACTTTCGCGTGGCATTATTTCCTTGGCTAATAGTGTTTGTACTACTGTGTGCATATTGGGTTGATGCCGACAGTTAAAAGAATATATCGGCTAATTCACGAAAATATTCTATATGTTTTGAGACCGCTGGCCAACCGAAATTTGTTTTATTAGAAAATTTAGTACTAATGGATATGACTAAAACTCGAGCGAGAGAATAAGAATATTTGTTGTAATGTTGCATAGAATAAGAATGCTTTTCTGATTTTTTTAAAAAGCTACCTTTTCCAGTTTAATAATTAAGGCCATAGACTAGCAACTTACAACCAACTACTAAAAATATCGGTTTTAAGACCAAGACTTTAATCCAACCCTCTTTTAACCCCATACCCATACTATATGCACTATTGATGTATGCAAATTCAAATTGCAAAGTGTGTCAGTCCCAGTTGTGAAGCTGTGACTAAGTCCGCCCACGCAATGCTTAGCGCCTGTCTCGGGCTAAGCATTTGTCAAGTTAACAACCACTGTGCTGTGTAGTATGAGCACAGATAATATAATACTACAGTATGAGGTTGAATTTGTGATTGTACGGATATTGTTGGGTTATTTGGATGTGTTATTAAGGTAATTGTTTCTTTTTTTTTAAATATTTGATTCATAATGTAGATGATGTATTAAAAATTATTGGTTTAGCGGTAAAACTAAGAATTCTTGAAATTAGACACAGCACTAAAACTCTATTTTTAGTACCTACTGTCATTTTCGACCGCATATATTTTTAGAGTTAAAGAACTTCGTAGAAACCAAATACTATCAAACACCGTAAGCATAACTACGGGAGTTATAATGTGATCAGGGTAATATACCAAAAAATTAGTTGAACCCAACTCATGCAAGAAATATAGACCTTCCATTATTTCTCATCGTAAAATATAGTTCATAGTTTGCTAAATCCACTGGCCCTTTATAACAATAAGCCACGATCTCGTTCTGATCTTATTACAAACATTTGTTCAGCCAAGCGTCCACCTAAGTCGCCTAGGAAACCACTATTGCCCTCTAGGCAAATTAAAAGGGCAACTACGTTACAGCAAATTAGGTATCATTAAAACCTAATGCAATTTAGTATTAGCTTTAAACGTTGCTACATTTACATGCCCAGGAGATATGCCCGCCTAATGCAATGCCGCTTACGTTATTTATGCTTTCATGCTTCGTTATTATGTAGATGATGACTTACGTTAAATTTACGTGAATAAATATATGACATACGTAATATCTAATCACCGTTTTCCCTAATCATGGAAAAACCACTTTCGCTTTATTGATATCCATTTACTGGCACATACAGAGTCAGCAATTTAAGGTTCAACAATATTCATTGACATTGTTCCATACCTTTCTGAGAGAAAAGAACCTTGTATACATACAATCTACTTGGTCAGTTTTAGCATTCATATTGGAGTTGTGGTGGCATTAATATGAAACATAGGTAATAGGTTACTAGTCCATCATCCAATAGAAAGATAGCAACTCTGGAACTGAGCTATTACACTTTTCTTTTATCTCTACGGCCGCAAGATATGAATCTTTATCTTTTGAGCTGTTCTTATGTCAATAATACTTTTAGGTTTCTTAACAAAATCATCGTGAGAAATGGAAGTGAAAAGTCGCTCTTCCTAAGCCGATATCTATGATACACGTGACATGAATACTCTCATCTATAATCCTTAAAAGGATTGATAGAAACAAGAGGAACAAAATTCTTGACCGAATTAACAATTTTAATACAAATTTTATTTCAGCTATTAATGAAGCAATTAGGAATTACATTTAGCATGATAGTAATTATCAGGATGGTAAGATAATTTATATGGAAACATAATTTCATTTAGCTGTTTCACGAAGGTTCTGCACACCCCTCAAAAGCACTAAGGACGTGATTTTATACATCAAATTAAACATTTATTAAGGTAATCAAGCAGCTAGCTACACTGCAAATCCGAGACTCAAGTAGCATTTAGTTTTGACCATGTACACAAAACCTTATCTCACGTAGGTGGTCTGTATCTTGTCAGCAAAATCTAAGCCTTTAGTACATCTAGTCGAGCCTAATCAGCGGCACTTGGGCGGGTTATGCACAGCCTCGAGCGCCTACAATAAATAATAACTACGACACAAAATTGCAGGAAATCACCGACTGCTACAACCGTGTAGGACAACCTTAACTATGACTGCGCTTAATTGTCAAATAATGACGTTTTGGTTAGTTTGGTTTGTCAAAATTGATATGTCATTCTTTTGTTTTTAAGTTTAGATGTAAATTGCAATGATACGAGTTCGTAGTCTTTATTGTACAGATTTAGCAAGGTACAACGTGTAACCTTCTAGTCACTTTAGTAAGATAGGATATTATATTAAATAAACTGAATATTTATAAAAAAAATAGGTTTTATATAAGTAGTCCGTTATGATTGTGTTATTTAGTACGGAATCGATTTCTAAAATAATGAGAATGCTAATTATATTACCTCATTATGGTTAATTGTTTTAGAAGTTGTAGCTAAATTTATAAATATCCTATAATATGGATTAAATGCATCTTTCCATGTAAACAAGTCATAATATTTACATATCTACTTAGAAATGCAGCCTTACAAATGAGTTGCAAAATCGACTAATTTTAAGCAAATAAACTGCCAACAAAATGTAACGAAACCTAATCGATTCGAATCGATACACATTATATTGGATTTGATTTCATTTGCATAATTATCCATTTATAACACCATTTGCCTACGTAGAATGTCACATTATGCTTAAACAAAATTAATACTGCGAAACCAGCTTTCGTTTCCAAATATGAATAGAATACGATCTTATAATTTAATATTTTCCCAACAGAACCTACATACTGATATTTTATATGTTAAACAACATACGTTTTATATGGTAATCATTATAAGATAGAGCAAACTTTCTGTATCAAGTCTTAGGTTTTTGTAGATTGATAGACTATTTATTTACTTTCTTGTCTTTAGAATTTATTGTCTGTAGAATTTAATATTAATGCAACACGAAATCGCCAAAAAAGAATAAATCCAACTTTCAGTCAAATCGAGCAGACAGGCAGATAGTATCACTATATTTAGTTCCTATATTACATGAGATAAACATTGGTTTAGATAAATTCCAGGAAGGTAATTAACTTAAATCTGCAAATGTATTTGTGAGCGAGCATTGTACATTATTGTATGTATTCAGATCATAATTTACTTCAGAACCGGCAATTATGCACCATAATATATTTAAATATGAATGACCGTGTTTAGATTTAACAAGAATATTATTATACAAAAATACTGAGTTGCATTTGTATTAAAGTAGAAAATGTTTTTATTCCACTGGACAGTATTATTTAGTCAGAGACAGATCGGGACAAATGGTGATCCGTGATCTCTGCCTACCCCTGAAGGTACAGGGAAACGGGCGTGATGAATATGTATGTATAGTGTAGTATTATTTATTTTTGTATTCCTTATTACGTATCTTGATAACACAGCAGAATAAAGGTTGGTTTATCTGAGTAAAAAGTTAATTGAAAATGGAATTGATTTAAAAATTGCTTGAAATAAATCACGCTACTGAATTATGTAGGTATAAAGGTGTTTAATTAAAACCTTCATCATATCTCTGAAGGTTAATTAAGTAGGTACAGGAAATAACGAGCAAAAATATCACATAATCATTATCTAAAATTAAATTTGATAATGGATGTTTGCACAGAGAGTATACTACTAAAATATACTTATTATAAGCACCTATAAATGCTAAGTTTATTTAGTATTTAATAGATTGAATAACAAGGCTATGTTTAGGAAGTAAGAAGAAATATGCTATGTACCTTTCTTCTCGGCATGTCGAGTAAAGCTAAGGGATTAGTAAATGAAATCTTTTTAATAGCGAAGTACTAATTAATTAATATCAATGCCATTACAATAATGTTACAATTGTGTTCTTAAGATGGATATAAGTCTCTCTATATAAGGTTTTGTACACTTCAAAAGGAATAAAACAACCTATGTACCTATCTATACTCTTCAATAAAATGCGAGATTGCAAAATTAACAGTTTCGTATAAATTTTTTATTACATAAAATGTGTCAACTTTTGTCTCTTAAGATGTCTCTATTAGTAAACATAAAGATAAATATTTATCAATGTCCTTTTCGCAACTTTCTAACCACCCTTGCATCATAGTATCATTCACAAAACTATAGATGTCACTATAAATTCAACAATCGTCCTATAATCCTCTTTAACAACTTGATTTGTCCAAAGCGCGACAAAGGAACATATCAAGACATATTAACATAAGCGTCTTATGCAAAACTATCGAAAATAGATCTTGTAATAAATTAAACCGGTTCGTAAGCATATTCAACGGTTTTTGTAACCGGCTGATCGACAGCCGTGTAATACACAACATTCACCTGATTCTGACACAGTACCGAATCTTATGTGCAATTACAAATTCATTACATACGCGCCTACGCACGTCACAGGTACCGATTTATTAATACAGAGCTATATTCACGAGCTTCTATTCCTTTGTATAGAACTACAGATAGTATCATAATAAAATTAAATGAAAAACTCTGTATTGATTGTAAATATACGTTATCTTATGTTTAAACAGTAGTGATATATTATTATCATAATGTGGATTAAATATCAATGGGTAGGTGACTCAACACTGTCAGCCAGGAGAACCTGGAACAGTATTGTTCTTCCGTCACCGTTACTTGATAAATAAAATACATACATATTATAGTGCAAAAAAGATAGGACTTAATTATATAAGCGCACACGTCTTTACCCCTCCCACTGCCCGCTAATAAAATCGTAAAATATTCTGCAACATTATTACCCGAGCAGAATGAATAGATCCAGCTTTGTTAACTTCAAAAAAACAAAAACTGTTAACTTTAGGTAAATAATATTTTGTGGGGTTGTAGATAATGTAATTTTAAGGCCTTTGATGCAATAAACCGAAAATCGGAAAAATGTAGATCCCACTTTGTTAATAGCTGCGGTCGATATGTGTGTATATTACCAACTATAGTATATTTTTTATAACGAGATGTATGATTTAACCCTTTAAGACCCTTGGGTATGTTTATGTATGTAAGTACAAATTATAGAATGCAATACTTGACTACTCTATGTATCTTTAGAACGTCGTCGTGACTTGTCAAGGTTGGATAATAGCTAATGAGTATTGAGATGACACCTACATTATGTTACTATCAATAAATACTCATTACGCGGTATTTACTGGTAATTTATTTGTCTAAGCCTGTCAATAGCATACTCAAGTGATGGCCCCCCGCAGAGATCGTTCTTGAACTACTATTTGATAAGTAGATAGGAAAAACTTGGTGGATTTATTTTAACAAAAGTATACGAATCTGAGACAGTATTCTTTTTCTTTGCCTTCATTCAAAAGTATACGTATTTATATCTAAATACATATTACGTCTAGCTCAGTAATATATTAGATTGTGTTTCATATAATCCGCAGTATCAAAATTATCTCAATAACTTTTTAGGGTATCAAATCAATTTAATAAGATAATAAAAATAATAAAATATAAACCGTAACATTTATAGACTACAATAGCCAACTAAATAGCTACCTAAGTAAGCAAATACACAGTAGACAAATTAACTACCATTAGTCCCTAAACTGTGACACGTATAAAGGCAATAAATCAACCGATTAATTTTGTTGTGTCATCCAATCTAAAGACAAGCAACAAAAGAATCGAATCGGAGACGCATCGATACGTTTAAAAATCGATTGAGGAGTCACCGATACTTCGACTAATGGGTTGGACGTCACTGAAGTTGTCACTTCACAAAACGCTTTTCATTTGTCATTCTTTGGTTTAAGTGTCTTTTGATTGTACTTTAAAAGGAAGTTTGGGTGCAGTAGTCATTTATAGGAACTGTGATAAAATGGAACAACATAAGTTAAATGACTTATTGTCAAGTTATAACATTAATTACATTATAGTAACTAGTAGTTACAGCTTTAGATTACAAGAATTGTGACAACAAAAGTATGTATAAAAACATATGTACCGAATTAGAAGTGGCATACTAAGATACAGAAGAAGGGCGTTAAAATCTGCCTACACATATAAAGGGAAATGGAAAATATATCACTACAAACGTATAATTAAAATAACCCAGTCACAAAAGATATTCGAGCTAAAATTAGATAGTTATTAAGTAACGATAACCATAAATACGTTTAATTAAACCGACGCATCTACGCAAAAATGTTAATGAAAAAGAGAGAAGGTAATAAATAAGTATTATTACATTTTGAAAACTTTCTTTACGTCGTAAAGCACTCATCACGTATGGAGCAAACGTGTAAAACGCCTTATTGACATAATAATAAAAATAACAGCGAAAGTGCGGGGGCGGAATAGATAAACACCAATTTCACTCACAATTTAAAAGAAATTTGTATTCAAACAGACGAATATTGATGGAAAAATGCAACGTTAAGGGCCAATTATCTTGCGCATATGCATTAGTAATTTGGAATCCAGATCACAAGAAATAGCACGTTCCATTTCTCTATATACGAGTGAATTTAACTTTGTGATGTTTTATTACTAGGCATACTATCACATATATACTATATTCCATTTCTTTGTATATCAGTTATAAGTAGTAAAATGAAAAGAATTAAAGAAAAAAAAGCTAGGTTTATAATAATTTATAAACTTAGTTTTTTTTTTAATTTTTAACTTATATTAATTCAATATTTTTATAGCCAAAACTCGTTAGAATATTTTCGTCTTAGCTCTCTTTCGTCTTTAATTTTATACACTATAGCAATCCTTCAATAAATATTTTAATTACAAATTATTACCATAATGATACTGAACATTTAAAAAAACTGCCTTAAAAGAGAGT
This sequence comes from Leucoptera coffeella, assembly GCA_030578115.1. Lineage (NCBI taxonomy): Eukaryota > Metazoa > Arthropoda > Insecta > Lepidoptera > Lyonetiidae > Leucoptera > Leucoptera coffeella. Next base: position 98,913 of record JAMBLF010000690.1, on the reverse strand, counting down.
AGCCTTAACAAAACCCATGGGCGGTTCTAATAAGTTCTAAACACGTTGACAATATCAAGAATAAATTTATTACCACATCCGCGCGCATTTATTTATCATAATGACATCTTCATACTGAACCGAAAAGATGTATTCACACTTGACTAAACGTGCATAAGCATTAATATTTGGAAAGAAACTTTATCTATGTTAATAGTAAGTAGCCATGAGCTAGCTGTTTATCTAAAAGGCCTTTCGCAATTATGGGACCACACTGAAGTATTTTTGAATATCAATGATATGAATATTAGTATGTAATCACGTTGATATTATCCGAAGGGATGGACAGAAAGATGCGTAAAAGCCTTTTGTCGCAGTGTATATGAGGTACATGTTAATAACTAAGATCTATGTCTAATCAGAATAAATAAGAGTATTGGGGATGAAGAAGTCAATATTCAAATATTAAATAAATATTGTTGCGTATGTCTTAGTTATGGAACTCTTAACCGGATTCTGTACGTAAGTAAACAATAAAATAATAGGACTGTAACAAAGGGATATCTATAACTCCCTGTTAGCCCTTCGAACATAAATGGCGTGAAGCTTCCGTAGGTTTATATTTGTAGTACCATTTCTTCACTTCCGACGCTTCTATTTTTAAAAGCACGAATATTAATGACCGCTTCGGACATAGCTATTTAAAGACTTTGGACAGAAATTATCGAAATGTTAAAAATGTTCCATATGTTAGGTACGAGATAAAATGCTTTAAACGTTACGAAATATGAAAATACCAGTATGTTCCTTTTCACGTTATTTTTTTTTATCTAATCGAAATGCCTCGAACTTAGTTTGATAAAAATTCAGTTTCATAAAACCTCTTAGTCTGATGTCAAATTTGACAAACTCATCTGTATAAGACCACCGAAACTGAGCAAGCCCTCAAAGAAACCTTTTTCGAATTTAACCTGTTCAATTGAATAATCAAGTAAGATAACGGAGACTGCGTTTGCTTAAAGGATCCATGGTCTTAATCATCTCTTACGAAATAAATAACAGCTAGTTACATTGTATTCAAGTTCCAGACCAGCTCAAGACAACATATACTTTATAATGGCATATCGTTGAAAGCGACTAAGGCACTAGGGGTAAATGGGATCCATTGGGCGATGGGCTAGCAACCTGTTTCCAATATTCCATATGACATCACAACTCGAATATTTATTCTAAAAAGACCTAGGAAATATTATGTCTCCGAGGTTCATTCCACCCCAAAAGTCGTTAATACATATATGTATTTGTATGTAAATATATATATCACATTACTTCCAATGACTTTGATTCACTCATACTTATACCGAAAACTCCATGGGTGGGTTAAGTAAACAATCCGCCATTAACAAGTTCCGATAATTCGTCATTTCACAACTTAGAGCTTGCAACACTGAAAAATATGAATGCAACAGCCTGTTCCAATACTCATTATGCAATTCACATATTTATGACCCGTATGGTCAATTTGATCGTCATAATATTTATAGTTTCTTAATGTGTGAAGTAGCTTTTGATAAGCTGTATGTATGTATGGTTTATGAAATATAGAACCCTAGCTAGAATTAAAATAATATGAACCCAGTCGCTGTTTGGTTCCTAGCAATTCCGTAACTAGAAGTTGTTTCGGTTTATATTACAAACATTATATTACAATTAAGTACTTAATTAAATATATTTACGACCTTTAATACTTATCGGTTCGGACAGAACCTTAGAGATAATATCTCCTAGGTCTAAATATCTTAATTCTTGATAATTGAATCAGTGTGATCGTTTAGTACTATGTATATTCACCATTCTTCGCGTAAAAGTCAGAAAAACATTTAAGGCTTTTCGTTGTATGTCTTTTCTAATTATTAGGTAATGACGCTATATTGAAAAAAGGTGACTTTAGCAGTACGTATAACCGCCGAGAGTGTATGAATATCAATGAAGCGAAAATGGTCTGTCCGGATCGGAACAAATGGGGATCCGTGATCTCTACCCACCCCTCTACATGGAATAAGGCGTGATGTGTATGTATGTATTAGGTAATGGGGTGAAGGTAAACGAAGGAATGGATAACAGTATACTGTCTACGCTTTTGTTGTTTATCATAATTGTACAAACACTTAAAAGGCAATAAAAGGTAGTGCAGAAAAACCACTCACCATTTCAGAATAAATACTTATTCTTTTTAAACTACATGACATGTCCTCTTTCCATTCAGCCACATAATAGTCAACTATTTACTTAGTAGACATCAATTACTATCAAAAAGATCTTTAACTTGGACGTTTGGTCAAAAGTAGTTTACGAATACGTGGGTGTCGTAGAGAAATTCAACAGAGCAAATAGACTTTAACTTACTGGGTTACTAATACGCTATTTGCCTTTTTAAATGATAGTCTGAGCTGTAAATAGAATGCTTAGTAGATGCCTTTTTTCCTTGTTAAGGAGACGTCTATAGAAAAGCGCTAAATCGAATCTATTGGGCAATGGATCTGAATTCATCTAGTAAACTGACAATATGCCATATGAGTGCTATGATATTACCAATATATGCTCGATTTTATTGAAAAAGATTAAGTATTGTATAAAGAGACTTTAAGTATTATTGAAAAAGCTTCAAGTATTGTATAGAAGCTATATTTCCACTAACTGTATGCCTTATATGCTTTGTTGTTTTAAGAGAGTTGAGACAAACAATGCGTTTGTTGTTTGATTACAGTCAGAATGTCATTGCGTACAACAAACATAAAGTGACGTTAACTTTCTTTCACGAAGGCAAGTGTCTGTATCTTATATTGTTATCACTAGGTGTCACTAGTAATGTTTGATTTAGCGAAGAGCATTGCGTAATTACATTCAACAAACACAGGAGTTTTCGATGAATGAATTCAAAATTTATTCCTTGCAATTACTTCACTTAAATCGTATTCTTAGTGTCAATTGATTATAGGAAATTAAATTGCGGTGATAGAAAGCCGTAGCTTTAGCTATGCTTTTCATTAATCTCAGCAAGATACATCTGTAGCTAGGAACATTTAGAACACAGACTTCACTCAGACAAGTACAGAACGAAAATCAAACGCAACGAAAGTAAGAAAATTTCTTTACATTTAGCTTATCACTGAAATTATAGATGAACGAAATATAAATGTTTTGTTACCAGCCGGTCACTACCTAAGAGTAGTGGCTATTTTGTTATACATATATACACATATGTTAAACCAGTCATATGGTCTAGCCACTTCCGTGGAGCTGTGACGGCTGCCCATCCATCAGCGAGCCCAAAATAAGCAACTATTCCGACAATCCTTTTATAGAATGGCCTCTTAACATGAAACGGATCCGATTACCAAGTAGGTTGACGATCTCTTTAATGGCCAAAAAGAAAGAAATTAAATTTATATGACAGGATTGTTTTAGAAACACTAAACGTCAAAATAAAGTCGTAGCTAAGTAGTTAACATTTATCAAATTCTAAACGTGATAGATGGTCAGTCATACCGTTTTGATATCATATGGTTTTGATATCGTAGTGTGAATCATTTTTGAAAATGATATATTAAACACCAATTTTTTGATCCATTTATAATACTCATTACCCTTAGTCCCTTGTTTAATATTATCTTAAAAATATTCGTAGTAGTAATTTATTAAATTGAGGATTTTTGTTTTAAGTTCGTGGTTCAGTAACTTGAAAGTGTGTCGTCACTAATGTTGATCTAGATTGAATCATGAGCCTAATCTCATTTAAGCTAGCCATCACCTAAGAGACACAACATCCTCGGATATCTTAAGCATCACTTATAAGCTTGTGATGCCATTGATATGGAATATTTACGACAGGTTGCTAGTCCATACTCTAATATAATTATTTCATTTTCCCCTAAACCCTTAGTTGCCAGCTACAACAAACCAAGTACCTTAATAAGCTAAGAAGATAAACGGACTAGCACGGGACTAATAATCTAAGATATTGCATGCTGTATGATCTGTCATCCATATGTATCAGACATTAGACAGACGCGTTCAGTTTCACCGATCACTCTCGCCGATTCGATTTATTAAATGACATCGATTATATCGAATCGTCATTTGCATTTATCATAAGAGGATACTTTCTTTAAGTGCGCACACTCATGACAGATGTATGGATTTGATAACGATTAATGATAACATAACATACGCTTCACGACTTGCGTATACACACTCCCTTTTTTTATTCAGAGTCAGAGGCTTGAGTGCCCATCTCCGAAATTTCGAAGACATGTTAGGTATGGGTCACTCGAAGCCCGCGTATCACTAGATAGACAGCATCCAACTTGATAGATAGTGTACCGTACCGTCATATATAGGCACTGGCTAATACCTATCCCGAGGATAGGCAGGTTCCCTCACAATGTTTTCCTTTATCGTTAGCGACTGTAAATTACGTATTCCTAACAATAAAATATAAAAGCACAAAATTTAATCGTATTATTATAATTTTTATTAAATTCACTAACCGTACCATATTTTGTTTTTACACTCTACCCTACATTCGCACACGTAAACCATTCAGACGAAAGTTAAGCAACAACATGTAATACCATTTAACCTAGCCTGTTACTTCGACACACATGTGTAAGTAATTTAAAACCTTTAGGAAGTTGCAAAACATTCTAAATGTAGGCACCATCCATCCATCCCACTTGAGCCAATTAGATCACCCACAAATCTCCGCCAGAGTTGCGGAACGCGGAAATATGTACATCTTTCCAAGCATACGTTATGGGCTTAAGCTATTGTAACTCTATCTTTAAGTTTAAAATTCTGTATATGATGACAAATTTATGTATGGTTACTATATGGTGACATGGAGATAACATGGATCTTAGTTAGGTTTAGTATGTTACTTAGTGTGTATACGTACAAGAATGAAAAAGTGAGGATATTATCAATCTCCAAATAGCATAGGGGGAATTTATTCAGGGGAAATACACAGGATAATTTATACTGTATTAATTGCTTCACAGATGACTACAGGACCAACAATTATTTATAAACCTCACAATATTAACGCCATCTTTACCCTGAAAGTTATACTAAACTATGACCGATAAGAGTCACTACGTACTATCTAGTATATACTCGAAAAGGCCTAAGCTACTTAAGAGTATCTACTCTAAAAGGTCTAAACTACTTAAGAGCATGCATGCAAAGAGACAGGTCATTCCTCTCCCAATCATGTAAAGACCATAAATCTCCAACAACATCTCAACTAAATATGCGGTAACAATAAAACGTACATTTCATTGCATTTCCCCAATCATAATGCGACGCTAACTAGGCGCGGGAAATCGCGAATTTCCTAACGGTCAGATGCGCGCGCACGACAAAACGCGACTATTCAAATATGTGAAAACGCAATAAGCATTCTTTGACATCTGCCAAGACACATTGTAGGCGATGTGGAAATCGTTACTGAAATACTACGTACGTGAAGAACTGTTTGTGTTGAATTAGTGATGGAATTCTGAGTTACGACTTTTCCTATTGTCGGGTTACGTGAATAAGGCATTTAAATGTGTACAGACATAGACATATGTATATTCACACCTCTACTCCCCTAACGGGATAGATAGAGACTATCAATCGCCATCATGAACAATCCTGACAAATCTCTTTTGCTTCACTCACACCCTCTTTCTCATACATGCTCTTCTGTTGTTCACATAAATTAAAATGTGTGTCTCAGATTTCAAGAACCTGCATCTATAAGGCAAATGTAAAAACAAACAAAAAAAACATCGTTAGGATTGAGATGAATGCCCTAAGTTTACACGTTGCTATGTACTCGTAACTTTAGGGAAGTATTTATGCTGAACCTAATCTTCGCTGTGCATTTGCAAATTTTTGCAATACGTTATATAATGTGATCTAGGATATATCATGTCTCCGAGGTTCTTTACATCTCAAGACTGCGTAAATTGCATTAAAAAGGAAAAAAGAAGCACTGTGCCATTTGCCAATTTAAATAATAAATGTTTATATTATTAATAAATTAGGTAGACTAGTAAGTTGAAATTAAAAAAATATTTTGAAATACATATATAAAAACCATAGACCGGTCTTTATATACACATACTGGTATGCACATACTCGTTATGCAATAAATATGTATATTTTTTATACAACCAGTTTTTATTTGATTTCGTATGCCACAGACATGTTACGCAAATGGCTAATTAGCAATCTTTCTAATCAGTATCGACACCTCCTTGTTAAGAAGAATCGGGTTTTTATACATATACTTATGGATTAAATAAACAGTTATGGGCATAAAAGTGCGTGTTTTCAGTTGGAGCGAATTTCAGGTATTAGTGTAGACTTCCTAAGCCGCCATAGTGTATATTTTCCTCTCATTTTTAAATGGCTAGAGTTAATAAAGTAAAGAGTAAAGTTTATAATGATAAAAATTAAGGCACTGAATAATCAATCTTATATAAAATGATAAACAATTTTCACGAGCGCAGAAAAACTTTTAAGGTGCGAAAACCGCTTTTCATCAAAATATTGATATCTCTACCGCGAACTTTTAAACGCAAACGCCAAAACTTTACCAAAACGAATCTCTACCGTAAATTCGATCCTCACTATATCACCCAACGCACCACAAAAACACAATCACAAAACACTAAGTTCATATGAATTCGTTCAAACTATCCAAAAGTTCGTTAGCAATTCGAATTTCGAAGACGCAATGACGTCGCGTGCGCACGTCCCGCGGCTCGACAAGTGACTATCGCGAGACGCGTCGGTTTGTTTACGTTGCGCGGGAGATAGGCGAGGATTGCGACTTTTCATGTCAATTGTGATCATTTACAGATAGGCTACGATTTGGTATATATATGCCTTACTTAGCATGTAAAAGAATTAAAGGACTACAGGATCATTGGGTAAATATTGAAAGATTGTTTAAGTGATTTTGAGTGGTTATACTTTATCAATAATAATTAATTATTTGCAATTATAAGTTTATGAAACAAATATACAGCATATAGATCATTTATTCAGTGATATCTAATATTCAGAAGAAATAGGCGAGTCACCTCCTGTCCCAGTGGATATTACGTGAGTCTTACACCATACAGAAAATTCGTGATTACGTATGTAACTCTGACTACGAGTACACTGTAAAATCTCACAGCTATTTAAACGATTGTTCATGTATATTATATTCCATGCTGAGTACAAATATATGCATTTCTATATCCCTACACATGTGGAATTAATTTCACACTTATTTGCGCCTGTACCTTACTTTAGTGGTTTTAAAAAACCAGCCCTATATTACTTTGAACGATCCAGTCGACTTCACAAAATGGGGAGAAGTAACCAATGTAGCGTATCTCCGTGTTTTAAATGTCTTTCTTTAGTCGTATATGATTTGCACGAAGTATCTATAAATAACCTTGCTGTTATGGGATTTATAAAAAGTAAGCAGCTGGTATTTTGATCAATGTTTTGTATGTGATATGAAAAGTCGATACAGTCCTGAATATGGTAAAGACGAACCAAAACTAACTTAGAAGATAAGACACCATTTTCATTAGTGGGACTTGTGACGTAAATTTAATGCCAACTCTGCGCTCGTTTTTCCAATACATATATTGCAGAAAGACAAGATAAATTGGGTCCTTATCATTGTGAAATATGGCATTGAATAGCCAAAAAATTTCGTACTTAAGTACTACTACTACAACAGGGTTAACGGTTACGAAGCGGATGTATCTCCTCTGACTCTGTTTTGATAGCATATAAAGCATCTACATCACTGTCACAAAATAAAGTCACCTTTTATGGCTCTCACACATGCACGTAGGCTCAAGGAATTAACACACCGCTGATGATGTCCCACATTCGCGGTTATCTCGCTGCAACAGTAAACTGTGGCAATATTTGTCCTCCCAATTTAATCTCGACGCATTCCCTAGATAAAGCTAATGCTGGCAACACCGAGCTTTATGACAAAGGAGGTCTGTTGCGCAATGAGGTCTAAGTTCAACGTACATTTCATGTTCATACTCCTTGGTGGGCATACTCTTTACAAATGAATACCCCTTTTAATTCATAAACTATCTATGAGCACTTTTTTCTAAAAACTCAGAATATAAATCTATTACGTTGTATAGAGATGCCGACTATTGCCTAAGAATAAGCAAGTTCCTTTACGAAGTTCCTCCCCACTGTAGGATATAATAAAGGCTATGTTTACTAACGCAGGTTTTACGTTACGTGAAAACCAGAAGAACATTTACTAAAATAGTTGTTGGAAGAGCACGCATGAATAGGTTGATAAGTGTGAGTGAATGAATAGAGATTAATCAGGATTGTTCAAGGTGATCTATAGTTTCTGTCTATCCCAATTGGGAAGTAGACGCTTGAATATATATATATATTTATATATATATATATATACAAAATGTGCCAAGTTGCAATGATTTATACGAAATATAATTACTATTTTAGGGTCTACTAAGGTTATTTAAAATACATTTCTATTGCAGTTCCTTTTCACTATACATTGATTTATACCATCCCGCGATAGTCAGGAACCTAAATAGAATGCTAACTGGCTTTAAATGCCAACTTTTCTTTTCAGCATATCGGAGGAAACGACGAAGGCATAAGGATATCACAAATTTATTTATAACTTAACATAATATACCACATAATTGACATCGTAACCCCAATATTATCCTAGAAATCATTAACGATATGGTGATATAATATTAAATCTTTAAATTTCTAAACACTCCGAAAGAAATATTATATTTCAAAACAACGCCATCTAGAGTTGGATAGTTACACTTTCTCGCGCGCGATGCTATAATGCGATGCATCTAGCGAACTGTAGGTGGCGTAGCGTGGCTTCATAATAAAGACGTAATTTTACCATGTTATTATGTAAAATATAAATAAAACACGACAAAAATATTAATTATTGTGTACAATTATAAAAAAGTCTGTACTTATAAAAAATAATATTGAATTATCTTTTTAATCATATAATTAATACTGGCAACACAAACGATTTCACTGTAGAGTAAATAAGGTGGCAGTTGGAGGCGTCGCCACAGTCAATCCAGTGTTGCCAGTAAACACGCCAAAACTAGCACTCACTGTGCCATACGGCTCGATACATTATATTGAGGTTTCATTTGTAACGATCTTTGGTTGCAGAGCTATAAACTCAAATAAAACAAATTAATATACCAAAGTCAAAAGTCAAAATATTTTTATTCAAAATAGGCCCTATCATAAGCTCTCTTTGAAATATTTTATGATCTAAGTACAAATTAAAAAAACTATATATTGACAAAAGGAATATATATGAGTGAAGTGGAAGGGCGGTTACGTAGGGGCCGGCCTAATAAGACATATATGTAACAGTCAGATAGACGCTATATTGAAAAAAGGTGACGTTAGGAGTACCTATAACCGCCGAGAGTGTATTAGAGAATGTATGAATGTCAATGAAGCGAAAGTGGTCTGTCAGGATCGGGACAAATGGGGATCCGTGATCTCTGCCTACCCCTCTACAGGGAATCAGGCGTGATTGTATGTATGTAAGTAAAAAAACTATTTCAAACATGGCACTGAATTGTCTTTACATATTTTTACCGAGGTTAGTTCACCAACCATTTCGGCTGCTCAAGATGCCACGTCATGAAGACCACGACCGCTCTGATAAGAGCGTAACGATTGAGAAGAAGAAGTTCAGCGAGACCCTTGGAGAAGAACTAACAAGAAACTCCAGAAATCAATTTATTATAATCACCCTTAACAAACATAAAAATTACAAAGAGTGGGCAAAAAACACAACGCTGGTAATACTAAATTTACCTTTCATACAAAATAACACGCAATGGCGGAAACGTCAAATTTAGTTCCAAGTTTGGCTACTGCCACCTTATGTGGCGGGTACTCTATAAAACATCGAGTCAAACGAAATTTGTATGGAGCGTTCCCATTGGCCAGAAAATCATAACCACAGAAAAGAACACACTTGATTGGATGGCAGACATTTTGATTCTGAAGTATCGACGCAGTACCAATAGTATTTACTGAAATAAATTTATAAAAACAACGGAATATGTCTTCGGAGACAGAAATATCGGAATCACCAAACTGGACATTCGAAGAAAAAGAGAAACTGATTGAATTGGTGAAACCCCACATATATTTGTACAACCCATTGAATTCCTCAAGAAAGGACATATTAGCCAGGGAAACCACTTGGCAAGAAATATCACAGCAATTGTCGAAACCAGGTACTTTAGTTGGTTTGTTTACATAGCTACCTCACCTATTGTAACATTTCATTGTTTACATTGCATATAAAAAGAGAATTAACGAAGTACTAGACAGATACCAACACTTAAACACACAATTACATTACTCATCATTTTCTAAATACTACTGAAAAGCTAAATAACCTGTATGCATAATAAAACCTTTACTTCATAGCTATTTAATTTTCCCTTTGTTTAGCACCATTACACAGTCAGTATAGTAAACCTAGCAGACATTTAACCTTCCTTTCTGTAAAAGTTTGTCAAGTGAAGAATAAGTTTAAGGTTTGTCAATATCAAAGGACCCAACTTATCTTTTGGTATGTAAATAATTAAAACTCAATTTTTATTCACTTTCAGTATTAGAATGCAAGAAACGCTGGTGTGGGTTACGAGACGGCTACATGAGGAGCAAACGCTTGGGCGCAGTGCAAAAACCAAATGGCATTTACAAGAAACTGAATTTCCTGGACAATTACTCTCTCGATCAACCAGAAGTTGAAAATGGCGTTATCACTGAGACTATACAAACTAAATGTGAAGTTACAGAGGAGCAAATCAACGACAATCAGGAGTACTTTGAGGTGAGATTGTGTTGTGTCTTAAAATAGTCCAGGATGTAAGGATAATGTATTAGTTAATGCAAAAGCTGCCTTTCTTCCCAGCAAACAAGCTACTATGACATAAGAGTCCAAAGGATTGGGTCATAGGCTAATAACTTGTTACATGTATTTCATACACTAATACTGTAAAAGGTCAGTAATGCTAAAGATGGTTAAAACATTGTAATTCATGTTATATGTTTAAAACTTCAAGATAATTAATACCTATGATATGCCAGGATGAACGGTACTTAATCAGCAGTCTTTTTACATCCCAGACTAGCACAGTATTAATAATAAATGTAACTAGCTAATTTGATATTTAACATCCTAAAGAAAAACTTTCTAAATTCCAGGTGACAGTAGTCCAAGATACAGTCCACTTGGGCCAAAATGTCTCGGCACCACAGTTCCTAATAGACAAGACAGGTACTGTGTCCCAAATAAGCTCAGACGAACCTCTGCCTAAGAGACGAAACCTGGGTAAGAGAAAAGTTACCCCCATACCTAAGGTTACCCCAATAAAGATTCTGCCAAAACCAATGCCTGTGAAACCCAGTATTATGGGCTACTTTGAAACCAAACCTGCGGCAACACCGACAGTGGAAAGAAAAAGTGATGTACTAGACAAACTAATAGAAAGAGTGCTAAAGGAGAGTGTTAACGAAATAGATGTGTTCTTTAAAAGCATGGCGGCTAGTGTTAAGAAACTGCAACCGAATTTAATACCGAAAGTGAAAATGGAAGTGTGTAATGTGATAGCCAAATATGAGATGCAGAGTTTCGAGAATGAACAGGATTATATATTGTGAAATGTGAAGTTGTTGAAGCCAATACAGTAGTTATGACAATGGTTTCTTGTTTCATCTTTGACTTTGTAGGGAAGGGGGCATGAAATGTATGAATACATACCATCTCTAATACATAATTTCAAATACTTGACTCATGTAAACTTAGATTAGAGTGGGTATGATATTTATTATACATTGTGAACTGAAGTGGTGTCATAATAGTCATGACAGAGATCATTCAAGCCTCTAAGTACCTTAAAAAGTTTAATACTAGTGAAGCAATTGTTTGAGTGCTCACTAAAGTAAAACAAATCTTTGTCATAACTACTCATACGAATGTATATTTCAAAGTAATTTATAAACTGTTATTCTGAAAATAAAGGCGGAAATGTTGACACGTAATGAATTGTATTATTTAGCATAGCCAAAATATGCTACCTGCTCTGTGATAATTTAGGACCTGGTAATGTAACCAGCTTTCTGCACTTGCGGGATTGCAAGGACAGATCATAATATGTATGCTGCCTAGTAAGCCATTACACACATATTTTTTATTTATTTACATCATTAATACGATACTATCATTAGATGCTAACCAATATTATTAACAATATGATAGTACAAATATACTGCATAAACTTTCCTTTAAGTACTTATGAAAAAAATAATGTATTTGGTTATGTAAATGTTTTTTTAGTTTAATTACATAGCTGTCGTATCTGCCGATTGAGTAAGCAAGACGCGTTGCAATTTGTGTATAGTATTGTTTGTTAGTTGCTATTAGATAGTACACTAGTACGTCACAACTAAATTAAAGAGTTTTACACAACATTTGATGATTTGAATCGTATAAAGGATTCGTTTATACAGAGTCATAGAATAAGCAAAAAACTCAAAACTTATAAATCCTATAAGAATGGTTTAAAATCCATCATTTGGACACTGCAGTCATTATTTAATAGCAGGAGCGGAGGCGGGGTGTCTAGACTAGTTATTTGAAGCCCAATTTAACTGCCGCAGTTTAGTCCTTACGGTATGATAAAAGTTCTTGTTGAATTTAAAATAATTGTTTTTGTAGTATGTGATGAAGTAGTTACTTCAGTTATTTCCAGCATCAATTCCGATTTTCTTATTCGAAAATGTGATACCTTGTTCGTATGAAGTGCTCAGCATTGAATAAAAAAGTCCAAATCTTAACTCATAGATAGAAGAATCACATTATAATTAGATAGAAAACATACATACACATGACACCTGATTCCCTGTAGAGGGGTAGGCAGATATCACGGATCCCCATTTGTCACGATCCTGACAGACCACTTTCGATTCATTGACACTCATACATCTTCTTCTACACACTCGGCGGTTATAGGTACTCTTAACGTCACCCTTTTTCAACATAGCGTCTAACTGTCTTATTGAGCCGGCCCCTACGTAATCGCCCTTACATTTCACTCACAGATATAGAAAACATTTATAATATTATTACAAAATCACAAGGTAAGGATAGCCTAACTATGCAGTCTTATATATTAGACATATTCATTTCAGTCATACTCCTCTAGCGAAAAACTAATAGCAAACCCCTATCATCATTTCAACAACAAGCTAGACAGACAAACTACACACCCCATACGCAGCTAGGGTAGGCAGAGCTTACAATGAGGCTAAGTGCCTACTTTTGTTAAGCCCCCAACGTTTGTGTTTCGAGTTGTGGATGCCTTTGTGTGAAACGCTATTCAGAAACGTTTTTAAAACTTCAATTGTACTGACGTGTTACAATTTGTTTTTTTTTTCTGTTTGTAGTTACTCATATTTTATTTTAGTTTACAAATTCATTTATTCTGACCTATAGGCTCTTTAGTTACTAACACCGCTTCCTTATACCTAAGATAAGTATTCCTGCTTCGATTTAAGGCTATTTATAGATTAATACAGGGTTATTTCCAAATAAGTAAATATTTTTCTTATAACAAAACACGACGCCTACCGAGAGAGAATGTACTGGGTGTGAGTGTAGCAAGAAATATTTCTCAGGATCGTTATAGGTGGTGATCGGCAGTCTCTTCCTATATTATCCTATACTTCCTATATATCTATACATTTAGGGACGGAGAGCAGTCAATATTTGCATGTATATACCGAAATATTGACACAATACTATTAAAAAATCTCATTCAAAATTAGACCAGACTAACCAAAGTTACTGCATCACTGAACAGAGCCTACTTTTATGTATACCCTACACGTCTGTCATTCACTCGTGGCTGCCATCAATTCGGTTGAGTAGCGGTAGCACTAATTTACAAAGGGCGGTTTTCACAGAGCTAGCTGCGATTTTTTCACCTAACTTATGCACTGACACGGAGTCTAACGAACTGGGACGTCAGTAGCGGAATACATACATACACATCATGCCCGTCTACAGAGGGGTTAAGAGATAACGGATATAGATGAGGTATTACGGATAATATAGGTACAGGGAATACGTAATCATATTGTATTTTAGTTTATATTGGACGATGAGATTAGAACCTATTCGAACGAACCTCCTTTTTGTGTTTACAAGTAAACACGAAGTTTCTATGCGGTTTTCTCCTTAAATAAATGAGACGTATGAATTTTTCTACCAGCTATCATTGATGTATATGTTTGTACTACACACAGATTGCGCTTGTTTCAGTAAACATTGTTCTCGACCCTGCTATACAACTGTATACATACTCCATGCTTGGCAGTTATAGGTTTAGGTAGTAAAACACATCTCCACTATATTCTGTTATTAGTGAATCACTACGACGGTTTGGCAAACAAACGAACAATACTAGCAGGCAAACATTACGTCACTTACACGCATCGTTCACAAGATTAATGCACTTGCACACTTCCAGCAATTGTGTGCAGAGTAGGAAAACGGAGGCCGGTCGTTTAATGCATTTCACGGATGTAAGGAGGGGCTATTGTCACATCGCGAAAGTCTTTACAAGCAGTTAGTTCATAGGTACATATCTAAGTAGTGGACAGAAAATCGGAAAATCCTAAAATCTTTAGAGTTAATTTCTAGTTTGTTTTACACGGTGCTGAATGATGTAATTTTCCGAATCCATTTATGTATATACATACATATCACGCCTGTTTTCCTGTAGGGGATAGGCAGAGATTACATATACCTCTCTGTCCTGATCCGGACAAACCAATTTCGCTTCGTTGACTCATTCACCTCCTCATACACACTCGGCGGTTATAGGTACTACTAATTATAGTCAGTACTCAACGTTATAGATGGTTAGGTTAGAGGAGTGTTCTTCCTTCCCGAAATTACCATTGTATGTACATAAATATCCCATGATCCTTAAACGTATAAGCATAACAAAAAGTGGAACAGAATGGACCGATACGTAAATACGACAAATATAATAATGCAATACTTCCAACACTATTAACTAAAGAGCGGTCAGTATTCTCGGTATTCATATTTTTCGTAATAACTCAAGGCAAATCTAATCCAAACTATCTCTGCAAATCCCAGTCACAATAGAAAGCCCTGCTTACATAGAGTACCTTGTTGAAAATTCATAGAATGGCCATTGTAATCCAACACCGATAACAGATCAATCGATGAGCACAATAGAGATACGTGACGTCACACATTAATCCTCATTTTGTTTAATAAACACACATCTCCCCTACAATAACATTAGTCCCTACATGACTCATTTCAGTCGTTCAAGCTAAAATTATTCTTATTAATGGGCCATTAAGAACAGAATATCTTGGCAAGTTCACTTTCTGGTTCTTACATTGATGTATTGCGGCTTGGGGTCAGTAATTAGTTTTACATGAATTCGGTGGTTTTGTTTAGAGATATCTTTATCCGTCTATATGTGAGAAAAGGCAATGAAAATGTCAACAGTAATGTATAATGGAGAAAGTATCTACGTTTATATTTTACAAATTATCATCAGACATTTTTTTATAACATTAACTATCTAAAATATCTCCAATATCTATTGTTTCAGAATTATTTCACTTGATAAAGAAATATAAATAGTTCACGAAGTGTATCCTCATCAAATAACAACCTCATTTGACCACCAACAACTATTACACACAATCCATAATGTCATCAAATATAAAATGCCCCAAACGCGGGTACATATAAAACTGTTTACAACGCCACCTACCTTAGTATTGACGAACCGTCTGCTGCCAGAGCGGCTGAGGGTGCCACAACGGACGTTGCTGTCCTCAAGTTCCACGTCACCACGGCCATCCACCGCTCGTCTCCGAGATAGCTCACACAGCTCTGCTATCGGCTGAACCTGGGAATTTAATTACTAGGTTACCAGACAGATTTCTAACTAGTTCATTGCTAATGTCCTTAAAATACATACATTCACGTTCATTTATCCCTTTCGCGATGGACATAACCTTGGAGGTATGAAAACATCTCCTTGGTCCAAAATTAGCATGAATATTGGGGTTATAATGTTATGGACCATTGGTGACAGGTTGCAAACCTATTGCTCAATAGATTCGCCTTTTACGACTTGAAGAACGGCATTTAGCTTTTTTTACGTCCCAGACTAGCACGGGACTAACATATACTAACAAAAGAAATATATACTCATTACACATAGATCAATTCATATAAACAAGGACTTGACTGAAAAACAGAAGAGAACTATTACTCTCATCCCTGCCTCCACTGGTTCCCACCCGGGAACTCATGTTTAGTAGCGTTCAGGTGATTAATATATAAATAATTAGTGTTTTCTCTGTTGATACATAATACTAGAAAGGTTAAATATTATTGCGATGGCGACGCTTATCCTATTACCTAGAGAGTGTTTTTGTAAGTTATCTTAGCTCTAGCTCTTATATCAATCTTTATATTATTAATCCTAGTAAAACACATAAAAGTCTTTGATCCCGTAGAAACTTATCGTCTCAAAAACCCTTCGTAAAGTTAAAACAAATTAAGGAATATTGGTCATGAATGAGCCAGCGAAAAATCAAAAATAGAACTCGTAATACCCTATAGCAAAACAGATATTTCCCACTAGAACTGGACGAACAAATGAATAGTAAATATAGTGTATATTTAATAACATATACATAACACGTAAACATATGTGCATGCAGTGACAAACATACACATTATATAAAATAGTTAACATTTCTCAAGCAGTATAATAGTAAATAAAACTCTTATTGTGAGTAACTTTAAAACAATTACTACAATGGGAAGATATGTATGTGTGGAACTAAAAATGCTTACGTATCAAAATAGCCAGTCATTACAGCATTACAATACGAATTCCAATGGTTTATTGTTACAACTCAATACATAATAAAATGTTTACTATTTCACACTGTTACCACGTCAAATTATTAACGTGATTGACGAACAGCGTTTATGTTAGAAGTGAAGAGTTTTTAATGTAAGGAATAAATATAGATTAGATTAAATTGAAGCCTAAATAACTCTACATACATGTGAATATTTTTCCAGTTATACTTTTTGGCCTAAATAGGCTCAGACGATGGTACCATCATATGAATTGATTATTACTTACTGTTATAATAAAGGTCATGCCTGAATTAATTTTTACATTCTTAGATTTTCTCACGGGGCAAATAACTAAATAAACAAGTCTTATATACATGCTAAGACAAAAGACAAAAAAACGCGTTCCCGACCATTAACCCTTTGCGGGGTAGTCAGGTATCCATCTCCGCAATCGCGGGGGTAGTAATTCTATGGCTACTACGAACCCACGTGTTGACCAGATAGTACTCAATGTCACAGGTGGTAAGCCATGTCGCCATTTACAAGCACCATCTATTACCTGTTCGGGGAACAGGTAGGTTTTTTCTCGATGTTTTTCCTCACCGTATAATTCGATGCATTTCGTAAATATGTTTTTATTACATAGAAATTCAGAAATTTTTAGAAAGAAATTTAGAATTAAAATGTACATAGAAATTCATTAAACTTCATTTCAATTAACACATGCTCAAGCAAGATTGATAATACATAATATTTCAATTGCAATTGTAGTGTCCTAAATAATAATACATTATTAACAACAAGGATAATGCACCTTGCCCATTGATAACTAACCAAAGTAACGTAGTTCATTGAACTCTGGAGATTAGGATCATAACGTGACATGACATTCTATGTCGGGTTAAGAATAGAAAACTCGTGCCTACAAATGGCTGAATATGGAACTAGAATGTAAATCCAACTAAAACCGAAAGTAGACAGGCAACTTCGATCTCGTTGTGTAAATGACATAGAATTAAAAATACAAGAAACGGAAACCTTAAGAAAGTGGTGTCGCAGTGGAAAAAGTTGTACGTGTCACAGATATGCGGTGTCTAATGTTTAATGTGAACTTGTTGGATATTGGAACGTATTTGTAGTTCAATAAGGCTATGATAATAATAAGGCTATGACTTCAGTTCGTAAGGATGGTAAGGAAGGCATTTGTGAAACAATCGTAGTGGTTTTCTAGGATTACGGACGTAAAAGAATGTTAACTAGCTGCCATTCTTCCCGGCATGTCTTAGGAGACGATTAATGGACTAGGGGTAAATGGATCTATTGAGAGATGGGCTAGCAACCTGTCACCAATGTGCCATTAAGAATTCACAACCTCAATATTCATGCTAAAAAGTAAGCTAGGCGATATTATATCTCCGAAATTCTGTACAACCCGAAAGGGATTAAAGGACGTAAATGTGAGTATGTATGTCTGTTATGTCTATTACTAATTTACGAGAAAAACACATGAGATGTGTAATTAATTAGGGTCCTAAGACATAACATAAGGTTCAGAGACTATAAATATTTTGCCAGTTATTCTGTAACTAACATAACAGTGGGTAAGCCCATTGCCTGGCCGTGAGAGGCATAAGTATGTTTTCCCTCACCGACTTAAAGGCCAGATTAGAACCGTGAGTGAAAACTTGAATCGAAAGTATATTTGCAGCATTTACACTTGATATAAGTAGAAAATAATTGCTTAACATTTAGTTAAATGGACACCCAAAACAATTATTATAACTACCTATGACCTGGGCTAAAAACTAAAGCTCTCACGTTTTGCAAGAAAGTTTAAATGTATGTTCTCAAATTTCTTTCCAAAATTCTAGAGAGGTTGTGTTTAGTAAGCCCAGAGGTTGTACCCACCGTCACCAAATTGTAGTACGACAGTATTGAACATGTTTATATTAAGTTCAACGACTACATTAAACAAACACACATACGCCTAATATAAAAAGCCATCAAAAATTTACCGCAATCTTAAAGAACTAAGCACGAGCGAATTAGCAAATAACTGTATACGGCAAACAGTTGCTAGCATCTCGAGAATTCCGTATACGCATTATGTAAATCGTATTTTTCAAGCTCAAACAATTACGGTTCGAGCATGCTAATAACTGTTATGTGTATAAACAGGATTTTGTGAAATTCTCACCTTGACAGTGACGGAGTCTTGGCTGCCTTTGATGAGGTCAATGATCTCCTCGCGGCTCTTGTCTTCGACGTTGACTCCGTTCACCTCCAGGAGACGGTCACCTGGTAGCAGCCCTGACTCGCTGGCACCAGGATAGGAGCCGGGTTCGGCGAGGACGACGGCCTTGTAGGTTAGCTTGCTGCTTAAACCGTTAATCTCGGTCAGCTTATCGCTTATGCCATTCCCGTTGGGCAACTTTCTTCGCGCCTCAGGGTCTCCGATGAATACTCGCTCCTGAACTACGGCGCGACGTAAACTGAAGCCAAAGTCGTTCCTGGGCGTCTTTTGACGTTGAATCGTTAGTACCCTTGGCTTAGGAAGTAGAAGCGGAGTGATTTCTGGTAAAGGAAGGTGGGCATCCTCGAAATTGGAAGTCTTAGACCATCTATGGAAGCCTTGGGACTCGCCGACGGGAGATGTCGAGAACGGCGGTGTGGCGAAAGACGAGTTGGTCGTGGTGTCGGTTAATGAGTCGGCGCTAGGCGAAGTGGATGTTACGCCCTGGTAATTTCCGTTCGTCTTAGACGCCTCATCGACATATTGAGTCGTGATCGTCGGCGGGTTGATGTTGTTTTTATACGTTCCATTCTGGATATCAACTGGACTATGAATCACTTTTTTTGTGAAGTTTTGCATCGGTAGCAAGTCATCGCTCGACGACGTGCTTTTAGAAGCCGGTATCCCGTAAGACAACAATTCATTCTGATGCGTGTTTTTGAGTAAGTGGTCAGTGACGTCACTGTCGTGCTCTTTGATGTCATACATGAGGGCGCCGTTCTCTTGGGAGTTGGAGCTGATGTTGCTGAGCCGCGGCCCTTTGAGGATGCCACGCTTGGGCGGCCGCGGGGGCACCAGAGGTAGATTCGGCTGATTGTTCAAGTGATTAGGATTATTCAATGAGTTCAAGGAGGTTTCTGAGCTGTCAGACTGCAACACTCCGTCCTTCTTCCAATTATTGGTGGAATAGCTAGGAGATAAGTGATTGTTCTCATCGCTGAGGTTAGAATTGGAGCCGGAGATGGGAATGACGGGGTAGTTGGGATCGTGCTCGAGATGGGCGAACAGTGAGGCCGTGTAGTCAGCCGTGATGCCGGAGGGCAATTTCTCCTTTTCCTTGCGTCTGCCCCGCAATTTGAGGGAGCGGCGGACCTGCGGACAAAAGTTAATGTTTATTATAAAATACTAGGCAATCCCGTCACGGTACATCGGCAAAGACAATCGCTTCGAAAACATAAACCGAGCTATTTCCTGAATCGTGAACCTATTCATTTCAAAGTGTATCAGATGACAGCTTTGCCTGAATTCCTTGAGTCTTTTTTAGTTATACAAAAAAACTGTTCACAGACGAATAACCTATTAGAAACTACTAATTTTTTGTCTTTAATAAAAAATAAGGTTACGAAGAAACTCTTTGAATGTGCGATTTGCAGCAGGAGGATTAATGTAGGGAAGCCATACAAATTCTAGTGGCGAAAGATTACCCAACGTGCTAGTGCGTCTTCTAACCGCATATACAAGTTATAATGCATCACACCACAAAGAAAGACCGTAGTTAACGATAGCATAATTTATAACGAACTCTTCAACTTAACTACGTTTCCTTTACATTTAAATCATTCAAAGGTAAATTGTCTAAACATAAAAAGGGTCCAGAGTACTTTTCGACATATTTAACTTGTCTTAGGTGACAAAGATCTTTGTAACGAAGAATTTCAGAAATATGGATGATCAGCCGTAGGTACCCTATTACGAACATCCCTATTTATGAGATTAAGATACGAAAATCCCTAGGTACATGTATCTCTCACAACATGGCGAGAAGAAGTATACTAAGTCTTATCAAGTTCAAGTTCTTAATTATCAAGTTCAATAGTTGCCCAAATTTACATAATTAGTTTTAGGATTATTACACCATTATTCAGTAACTTTGAATACCTCTCATGCAGAACACTAACTACCTATCAGATTTTACAAGCAATTTAATAAATTTATAAGCTATTAGTTTGTACGAGCAATTAATGTTTCAATATTGATCGTTGTTTGATTTATTCTGGTTCATTAACGGTGAATCACTTTCATTATTGATCTTGATATCGATTGACGACGTGCGTGCGAGACAACGTTCGATTTTAAACGCACTAAACATGCAATCTTATTAATAAGATAAAACTAAGTGAACATTCGATTTAGTTGCATTTTACAGAACAGTCCAAGTCACTAATCTCATATGATATGTGATCTATACGTAAATTAAAGCCTATTAACTATACCTGTTTTTATTATAATTATATCTGTCTAACAAAAGGATTTTTTTTTTAATTTTATTCTTAAGTGTAACGATCCATCAACTACATGATAAGTTATGACATCATGTCAATAGGTTATATATATATATAGCAATGACACTACTTAATTGTCATTTCGCAATTCTTTTCATTCGTATTTAGAGTACCCGCCACATAAGGTGGCAGTAGCCAAACTTGGAACTAAATTTGACGTTTCCGCCATTGCGTGTTATTTTGTATGAAAGGTAAATTTAGTATTACCAGCGTTGTGTTTTTTGCCCACTCTTTGTAATTTTTATGTTTGTTAAGGGTGATTATAATAAATTGATTTCTGGAGTTTCTTGTTAGTTCTTCTCCAAGGGTCTCCGCTGAACTTCTTCTTCTCAATCGTTACGCTCTTATCAGAGCGGTCGTGGTCTTCATGACGTGGCATCTTGAGCAGCCGAAATGGTTGGTGAACTAACCTCGGTAAAAATATGTAAAGACAATGCTCAGTGCAATGTTTGAAATAGTTTTTTTACATACATACATACACATCACGCCTGATTCCCTGTAGAGGGGTAGGCAGAGATCACGGATCCCCATTTGTCCCGATCCTGACAGACCACTTTCGCTTCATTGACATTCATACATTCTCTAATACACTCTCGGCGGTTATAGGTACTCCTAACGTCACCTTTTTTCAATATAGCGTCGATCTGACTGTTACATATATGTCTTATTAGGCCGGCCCCTACGTAACCGACCTTCCACTTCACTCATATATATTCCTTTTGTCAATATATAGTTTTTTTAATTTGTACTTAGATCATAAAATAACTTTCAAAGAGAGCTTATGATAGGGCCTATTTTGAATAAAAATATTTTGACTTTTGACTTTGGTATATTAATTTGTTTTATTTGAGTTTATAGCTCTGCAACCAAAGATCGTTACAAATGAAACCTCAATATAATGTATCGAGCCGTATGGCACAGTGAGTGCTAGTTTTGGCGTGTTTACTGGCAACACTGGATTACGCGACTGTGGCGACGCCTCCAACTGCCACCTTATGTGGCGGGTACTCTATATTATAGTTTGAGAACCATAGTGCAAATTGATAGTTCACGATGCAATTTATTTATAGTCATATTTACGTAATATTTGTAAAGACACCAATATACATTATATTGAATGAGATATTACTTTCATTTATGCCTATGATTGAGCATTTCATATTCACCAAACAAGGCCAGGTCAGGGTCGTCTACTTCAGTCTAGATATAGGGGTTAGGATTTAATATAATAATCCAATCAGTACTCAAATGGAATAGTAATTAAATACATTGCTTGGTAACAAGACTGGTAACAACAACAAGACTGGTAACAACAACAAAATGCTTGAATCTATCCGAGTTACACTAAGTGAAACTAACATAATAATATAAATCAAAAACTAACTTTTGCTAATATTTACATGCTTACATGTCTTACATGCCTACATTCATAGGATATCACAAATATTCCCTTTCCGGATTTTAATTAAATGCGTGCTTTTTATGAAAATCTATACCACTTTACTTATTCTTCCACCCAAAATATGTGTTCATCTATCTAGGTTTTATATGCAAATTGGTATATTTTCTTTGCAATCATAACGGCCAATAGAAATAAAAATATATTTAAAACCATTTTATACCATTAAAACCTTCAGATTTTTTGCAAACCGCTCACATTTACAAGTACTTAGCAGTTTTCCCTTATTGTTGTCATCGTAACCAAACACAAATTAAGGCGAGTACACACAACCGAATTCGTGGAACAATCACCGTGGTCATTGGTCACGGTTCCACTGCCTTTACGCATCGCGGCCTCACAGGCCTTTTGGGGAAATAGATTCTGTACATAATCTATTATACAACGAATAAGGTGTAAGAGGTACTTTACAATGTCTACGAGATGGTAGTTACGGTAGAATGGATCGAAATCAAGGTCCACGAGAAAAACAAATTGAATTCCAAATTTAAACTATAACAATAAATTGAATACAAAACTCAATTACCGTAACATATGTTGACCATTTTTGGTTTAGTATTTACTATCTGAGACTCTAGTGAGATTTGGTTAGTCCATGGCCATTACGTAGTGATTTTTATGTCTCCTTTAACGAGGTGAAAATCGTTTGCAATAAATAACTAAATGAACATCAAATTTTACACCAAAAACTATACGATTACAGTAATCTACGAATAGGTTTCGTTCGGACAGTTTTATTATGGTATACGATTCAGTATTATTTATATGCTATTTCATATGAATGTAGTGAAGAAAGTTTATTCTCTTAACTCTAGACGTTTCGAATGTTTCTCGCCTAAAAGAAGTGGCCTTTGCAACAGCTCCAAAAGGGTTGACATCCATGACACACCTTTCCCTAACTAAATCCACAAGTGATTGATACCAAGCTAAGGCCTAGACAGCGGCTGAACTTTTGTAACGAGTGAAGCAATCGGATGCCAAGCCGCGACCTATTGCGCACCTTTCGCCATAGAGCCAATGGCATTCGCTTCTTTGCATTCAATGTTTAGTGAGTTGACGCGTTCTTATTTAGGAACAAGGAGGTTCGAGTTTTAGAGGTTGTGTCCTATAGCGGGACAAACATATACGTATGTAAAGACTTGTATCAAAAATCAAGTGTTTTAGTGGGTTCTCTACCTAGTAATGTATACATATATAAAGTAATACATGCATATTTGAACAGAAATCATAAAATTACAATGTTAAACACATTTCAATAAGAAGCTAGATTCTTAAGTCCCTAAAGATCTTACTTAGGTCGTGTTCTGTCCAAAAGAAAATTTTACTGCATGCCTCTTGTTGCTGTTTAATTTTTATTAACTAACTACTTTATATTTAATTTATTGTAACAGTTTGAGGTGTCAGCTCATATATTTTTAGAATACCGTTTATGTATATTGATCACAAATACCTTCACACATATATCAAGTAGTGAAAGTTACACCTAACGGGCATATAAGGTCACGCAACTGATTCAGATTAGTTTCTTTGGACTTTTACTGTAATTTTATTACTCACTCATTTATAGACTCAATTAGCATATTTTTAAACGCTGTATAATCTTCGTATTTACGTATATAAAGCGAACGAAGGAAACGAAAATATAGATATATGTTCTATGCAGAAAAGAATGGCTCTTAATTAAACATTAAATCTAAAGAATCTTCAACTTGGTTAATGGTTAATTGTCCAACGTGCCGATCGATAGTCTCTACCTATCTCCGACAGATTTAATCGTAATATACATAACATACTATGCCTTCTTCTCAAACTATAGTCGTAATATAATTAAATTTGGTCAGCAATGCAAGCGCTCGCCGTCATAGTCTGTTAATCCGATTCACATGTTAATTGCCGCATACAAGCGCAGTGGAAAGTTATTATCAAATAACGCGCCGTTTACAGCGGACGTAACTTACACTGAAAGTTATTCATCGATAGGAAATGTGGGCGTGTGTAAGCGCTGTCTAAGGCTTGAGCTTGTGGATCATTGTGATCTCTTTCGGGGTGGCAAGAGATTCAATGAAGACTAATCAGTCAGCATTAAGAGGAGCTTCGGTTAGTTTTTACCAGACAAACAACACGAATCAATTTTATAGGACTAGGCCACGTCGTCGCTGTGTTTATTACATGCGACCATAAACATCATTATACCTTTTGGCGTAGCCAGATATTCGTACCCTATACGCAATTGGGAAGAAAGTTATAATGGGTACATGGTCCCATGATAAAGTGAAGTACCATATCACCGAACACACGCACTTGACTAATCCTAATATTAGGACCATTCCCGACGAAAACATTCGTTACTGTAATTAATTATAAACCCCAGAACTCTACCCACCTCATCCAGACGCAACGGCTCTTCCAGTCCAGCTGCGATCCTCTCTCTTTTCTCCCGTTCCTTTCGCTCCTTCTTCTCTTTCTTGCGACGCTCCTTCTCGGCGTCCCGGTCCTCGCAAGGGTCGCTGCCCGTCAGCACCGACGACTTCTTTATGAAGTTGAACATGCCTGCAATAGAGGGAGCTGGTTGGTATATTGAAGTTAGAACATAATTGTAGATTCAAGTCCTTTAAAGATAAAACCAAAAAATTATATAGAACCAAAAGAGGTGAATAGAACCTGACACACGGTGATATCTCCTTGGTCAATTATTAGCGTGAATATTGGGGTTGAAATGACTTAGAAATTTGGTTATAGAATATGAAAGTAGAACATATAACTACCGGCTTATTTACAAGAAACATTGATCAATAAAATTCCAAGTTTCATCAGATAACCAGTACATCATGTGACAGGTAGTGAGTGCATAGACATATTTAGACCTATCCGAACATATCCTAACCAACGCCCAATAGTTTCCTCTAACCTATAGTTTCTATGACATATAGGAAAGCAAAATAGCTACTAGTTAGTGCTAAGATTCTATTTACATCCTAGACCGCGGGGCAACCATAAACAAACAAGAGATGAGTATTTTTTATTATTAATTCTCGCGTGGAGCCAAAGAGTCTAATCCGTGGAGCAACGAACATCCTCCGGTCATTAAACCGGCCGCATTTTTAAAACGAATTGAGAACTCTATTATTAATCTAAACACGTAACACTGAACGTAAACACGGCGAGCATTTCAATGTCTCTGTATACCGTAGCGCCCTATTTGGCGTGAACATAATTGGCTAGGTGTTTATGACTCATTATCTATAAATCTTACTTTTAACTTTTATTGGTGTCGTATAGTACGTGACATGGGCTATGGACATTGCTAATGAATGTCTGTTTTTGCTACGTTTTCCACCATTATTTCTAGTATTTATTGGCTTATGTTTAAACGCCTACAAAACATACTGTTTTGCACACCAAAATAAAGTTCCAACCCGAACCTTTGTAATATTTGTGTGCGTTTAGCTATATTTTGGTGTAACTAGTTACATTTCATCCTTTTTGATGAGCTTTCAATTATTTTCCCTATTTCTTTATGTATTATTGTACAGGCTGCTGGGAAAGACACATGTAGTTTCTACTTTTCATTACGACCTATTCATATTAGTTAGTTATCGAATGTAGGTAAGTTAAAAGGTAAAGAAAAATTGCCGATATGTTCCGAATGAAATGTGTTTGGCTTAGTAAAATTTCAGTGTCATTTACATAGGGCAAACCTAGGGTCACCTCCTACGACATGCCGACCCAACAAGCATGTAATAACATAACATTCACGACCATTACCCTTCACTGAGACAGCAGAGATTGGCGTGCCTGTCTCCCTAAGACGTAAGTGATTTACGACCCCATCAAATGATATTTAGCACCCAACGAGACAGGTGGTGTTAAATGTCACCATCCATTAGTTGAAAGGGACTACTTATATTAAGTACCTAAATTATTTACGGGCCGCTCAAACTCACTTTACCAGATACTCATTCAAAGTAATATATGATTTTTACAAAGAAAACAGGATTTAACGCGTGTATTTTTTAAAAACAGTAACTATTACCTTGGTTACCCGACGTTTCGGCCATATTGCAATGTACATGGAATACTTTAATTATAAAAAAAAAATACTAAATACATCATAACATAATACTTTGTTTATAAAAACGAATATAGTACATCATCATATAATCCCGTTTTTCTTGTAAAAATCATCCATCACGTCTTTGAAAACTGATATATGACGTTCCTTATCACCGTATAGTCTACATGCATTAGTCACCTTAGGTCCGTTATTGTCGCCAGCCTAACTGTCAGTGCGTAGCATGCACCGTGTGTAGAATGGATGATGAGAACGGATTCTGCATACCAATTGCATTGGGGAGAAATCGCCAACTTCTCTTATTAACATCGATAGTTAAGTCAAATTTTCTATTGCAAATAGTTAAGAGATCTTAAAGACAGGTGTGTGTAGTGTACGCAATGGAAGAATAGTTATGAATGTGGATGTGGAGGGATCTTAAAAGCATACACATAACTAACAAAAATAAACATACAAGTCTTTTCTATAACTTTTAAGATGAGAAAACTTAGAAGACACTGTCTACCCAGACAATTGACTAACTACTGAAGCATGTTTGTTTATGACATTAACATGGAATAATGATGACAGGTTGCTAGGTCATTGCCTCCAAACCGTGATAATGTAGCTCCCGGGGGAAGAACTGTATTTGAATAGATGTATTCTCAGTTCTTGTAATATTATAGTATATATTAGTAAGAATGTATTCAAATTGAATATGAAAGTGAATAGTTCCTAATTTGGCCACCGGGTCAGAATGTCGCTCTACGTGTGCGTACGCCTTAATGGGCGTCGACCTGCTCCAGATACCACGCAAATCGATCGAGTGCACTGACAATGAATCAAGGCACGTCACCTCTCAACGTCACTCTTACTTGGTGCAGTGTATTAGCTACATTAGAGTACATCAAACGCAAGGGAACTGAAGCTTTCGGCCAAACGAAAATAGATCTGTTTTGACTGTTAAAAGCTTTTATTTTTGACTCATGACACACCTGAAGACAAGGTATTGTTATGTCCGTAATCATAGAATATAAATAGAACTTGGAAGCAACAAAGTCCTAGTTATTTTGGCGTTACAAATTAATCTCATGTGTAGTTATGCACATTTTCTTTTCGCTATTGGTAACATAAAGGTTATAACTAACTGCCATCTTCTCGGCATGTAAAAAGTGACTAAATTTCTGTAACTATCTAGATCATCTTGTTCATCTAAGGCAATAGGCTAACCACCATTGCTATTAAATAATCTTGGTGTCCAATAATAATCTAACTATTCCAAATCCGGAAGTTATACTGAGTCCATACTTAGCCTAATCATAGACATAAGCAAGTACAAACCAAAAATAGTACTTTAAACCCCACGTGGATAGTTAACGAGATTAATTTAGATTAATTAGATGCCATTTGGCTAAATGTGACAATTTGCCAGCATTAAGACTATAATGAGAAACACAGGTTCACTAACTCTGTACAAGGTTATGTTATTGTCATGCCTATTGACTGATAATAGGCTAGTAATAATATCTGCAAGATTCCCATCTATGTGAAGAACAGAAGAGCATGTATGAGAAGGTTAATGGGTGTGAGCAAGAGAGATTTGTCAGGATCGTTCCAGATGGCGATCGATAGTCTCTGCCTATTACGTTGGGGACTTAAGTATGTTTGTATATTCCCATCCATATTTCCTTGCAGTAAAGGTTCTTTTGTCCATCTTTGTTAATGTGTAATTAATGGTAATAAATCATATGTGTAAATAAAGCATATATATTATATTCAGCACATAACGTTTTATACCACTGTATACAGACGCTGACTATTGCCTATTACGAAGAATAGGAAAGTTATTTATTATATTCGGGTCTAGAACCAATAACTAGTACTTTTAACAATGTATAGTTACTCTTATTATGGTATAAATTAACTACAACGATTTTAACCCCATGTACATCCGAATTCGGATATCACTTACTTGATATGTATGTATGTATTCACCGCCTATGAAAATATAAGTGACTAACGTACCTTAAAAGTCAATTTGCAACACCATAATTAAAACTAGAAGATAAAGATATCACGATAAAAAACACTAACAAATAATGACTCATTGAATAAGTAGTTACACCACGTAATATTCCTTGAACAGTAAAATGTAACCTTCAAGTTATATTATGAGAAAAAGTTACCACGCCTCAAATTCTAACTTGTGTCAGGTTTGGTACGTAGATAGATAAAAGGAAAGCAATTTAGATTAATTTAATGATATGCAGTTTTTGAATAACTATTGCGATGAGGGAAAATTTCAGCTTCACAAAGTAACTAGGATTGAAAAGACTGATACAAATGCAAAAGCCCTAACCATTAATCCTCTACATACAAGAATTATATTGAAATAAAGTCTGCGTTCCCCTTATGGAAAAGAACGATTCAGGTCAACAGACACTTAGATTGAAAGTTCTTGGCAATACTTGGCATTCATCCAGAAACAACAATATTCTCATTCAATACCAGAGAACCTCATCTTCTATTAACTGCCAGTACTTGCATACACCTCACGAACATATCACTATAACGAGGTAGCCAGCACGGATAACGATTCTACTAGTTGTTTACTACATTTTATTAGAAGACCTACATACATGCAACAACCAATATGATCTAAATAAAATAAGAAAGTCTATTCCGTGTGAATTGACATCTACTCGGTCACTAACTAACTATTAAGTACGAAGGAGTAAGTGGAAAAGTTGTATCCAAAATCATATGGGATGTTGGACACAGGTTGCTAGCGCATCGCCCGGTATTCTGTTACCCCTATTCCTTTAATTACTCATGACATTGACCACGACAATTACCCGCATATCATCAATTTTCTAGCCGTCACAAAACTTTTATTCGATAAAACCATGTCTTAGGGGGTGCCATAAGTTATAGATAGTTTTGAGTGATGTACTAAAAACCATTACTTATATAACTATACATTAATCTCTTGTACCTATATTAGTCTTTAACAAAAAGGCAAGATGTAACTAGAGTTAATCCATTCGGATTTAAGTCTATAATTACAAGTATTATAATAATAGTCTGTAATATATGTTTGTATATAATATTTTACGATAACTATATTATATTTTATATACTTAACTAATATATAGTCTATATTTACGAGACATATTAATTAGTTAATTTAATATATTCATATTTTTTATTATAGCATATTTATTTTTATGTACTAATGTTCCATTTCCATCAATTATTCTTATGGAGGATCACGTGATAATTGTGTAATATGCTCATGACTTACGTATAGTTACATATACAATACATAACCCATTATGTGTGCAATTTAACAGTTGATCAAACGTTCAATTACTAACTACAGTAATGTACATAACAAAACTCTGAATCGGAAGTTCTGTTACGGTATGTACTTCCTTAGTGTATCTCGGAATGTATTTCCGATATAGAATCTTTTTTCTATGAATCAATTTCCTGTCGACACTCTCAAAGAATTTTTATTGACATTGCGATTAAGGTTAATCAATCAATAAGTTAACCTGCCTATTTCTGTAATAGTCAGTATCTGTATATAGAGGCTTGCCTTACTACAGTCATGTCACGATGGCTATTGATGATCGGGTAAAAAATACATAATATAATAGGCAAAAACCATTAAAGTACTTAAGAGATGATAGACATTCAACATCTGTTTACCCCTCAAGGATTAATAGTCGTTAATAAAATCAATCAGCTTATAGCAGTCTACTGCTGGATATAGGCCTTCCCAAGGGTACGCTTCAAGACACAATCACTCATGGCCCTCATCCAACCACTACCAGCGACCTTCTTCAGGTCATCGGTCCACCTGTCAGGAGGGCATAAATACAATAAGTAAATAGAAGACTAACTAGACCCCATTTTGCTTTTATTGCAGATCTATTAGTTGGAGAGCCAGTGAACCCTGGGAGTAACGGTCTTCCTGTAAGGTTAAAAATTTGCATACCTACAATTTATGGCATTCTAAAAGCAATAGCCATGACCTGGCAGGCGTCAGCCCTGCACGTCATCAACCCCTGTATTTTTTATACTGTTAGATAAATTAAATTTTAAAACTTGTTTCTGTAAGTTTGAAAATTTTAAAGGATAAAGTTTATTTATTGTTCATCTTAAAAACAAAATGCCAGGCGATTTCAATAAGCAGAAGTACATGACAGGTGACTTAGAAAATGCACATTGATGAGGTAAAATAAACTTTATCCTGTATGATTAAAACTTTTATATGTTTTTAAGTAACCGTCTTAGAATATATATGTACAATGCCAGGCGGTTTTGACCAGCATAAGACCTTGCCAGGCGATGGTACAGCTGCTAAGGGCGCGCGAGTGAGAGGTGTTATATGAACGCAAACATGTTTCTGTAAACTTGAAAATTTTATAGGATAAAGTTTATTTATTGTTCATCTTAAAAACAAAATGCCAGGCGATTTCAATAAGCAGAAGTACATGACAGGTGACTTAGAAAATGCACATTGATGAGGTAAAATAAACTTTATCCTGTATGATTAAAACTTTTATATGTTTTTAAGTAACCGTCTTAGAATATATATGTACAATGCCAGGCGGTTTTGACCAGCATAAGACCTTGCCAGGCGATGGTACAGCTGCTAAGGGCGCGCGAGTGAGAGGTGTTGCGTGAATGCCTATAGTGCGAGTGAGACCATTTATTTAATACGAACACATATACATATATAACACCTCTCACTCTCACATATAAAGTACAACAATACACAATATCACTGCACAATTGATAATAATATAAAGTTTGATTCTTTGAAAATTCGAAATCACTTAACATAAGAAATGTTATAGCTCAAAGCATCCACACAAGTAAAAATCGTTGGCACAACTGACGAAATTCTTCTCTGTACGTTGTTGCTCGAGAGTAGGTATACGTCCCTTCGTATTAAATGAACAGTCTCACTCGCACTATAGGCATTCACGCAACACCTCTCACGCGCACGCCCTTAGCAGCTGTACCATCGCCTGGCAAGGTCTTATGCTGGTCAAAACCGCCTGGCATTGTACATATATATTCTAAGACGGTTACTTAAAAACATATAAAAGTTTTAATCATACAGGATAAAGTTTATTTTACCTCATCAATGTGCATTTTCTAAGTCACCTGTCATGTACTTATGCTTATTGAAATCGCCTGGCATTTTGTTTTTAAGATGAACAATAAATAAACTTTATCCTATAAAATTTTCAAGTTTACAGAAACATGTTTGCGTTCATATAACACCTCTCACTCGCGCGCCCTTAGCAGCTGTACCATCGCCTGGCAAGGTCTTATGCTGGTCAAAACCGCCTGGCATTGTACATATATATTCTAAGACGGTTACTTAAAAACATATAAAAGTTTTAATCATACAGGATAAAGTTTATTTTACCTCATCAATGTGCATTTTCTAAGTCACCTGTCATGTACTTCTGCTTATTGAAAACGCCTGGCATTTTGTTTTTAAGATGAACAATAAATAAACTTTATCCTATAAAATTTTCAAGTTTACAGAAACATGTTTGCGTTCATATAACACCTCTCACTCGCGCGCCCTTAGCAGCTGTACCATCGCCTGGCAAGGTCTTATGCTGGTCAAAACCGCCTGGCATTGTACATATATATTCTAAGACGGTTACTTAAAAACATATAAAAGTTTTAATCATACAGGATAAAGTTTATTTTACCTCATCAATGTGCATTTTCTAAGTCACCTGTCATGTACTTCTGCTTATTGAAATCGCCTGGCATTTTGTTTTTAAGATGAACAATAAATAAACTTTATCCTATAAAATTTTCAAGTTTACAGAAACATGTTTGCGTTCATATAACACCTCTCACTCGCGCGCCCTTAGCAGCTGTACCATCGCCTGGCAAGGTCTTATGCTGGTCAAAACCGCCTGGCATTGTACATATATATTCTAAGACGGTTACTTAAAAACATATAAAAGTTTTAATCATACAGGATAAAGTTTATTTTACCTCATCAATGTGCATTTTCTAAGTCACCTGTCATGTACTTCTGCTTATTGAAATCGCCTGGCATTTTGTTTTTAAGATGAACAATAAATAAACTTTATCCTATAAAATTTTCAAGTTTACAGAAACATGTTTGCGTTCATATAACACCTCTCACTCGCGCGCCCTTAGCAGCTGTACCATCGCCTGGCAAGGTCTTATGCTGGTCAAAACCGCCTGGCATTGTACATATATATTCTAAGACGGTTACTTAAAAACATATAAAAGTTTTAATCATACAGGATAAAGTTTATTTTACCTCATCAATGTGCATTTTCTAAGTCACCTGTCATGTACTTCTGCTTATTGAAATCGCCTGGCATTTTGTTTTTAAGATGAACAATAAATAAACTTTATCCTATAAAATTTTCAAGTTTACAGAAACATGTTTGCGTTCATATAACACCTCTCACTCGCGCGCCCTTAGCAGCTGTACCATCGCCTGGCAAGGTCTTATGCTGGTCAAAACCGCCTGGCATTGTACATATATATTCTAAGACGGTTACTTAAAAACATATAAAAGTTTTAATCATACAGGATAAAGTTTATTTTACCTCATCAATGTGCATTTTCTAAGTCACCTGTCATGTACTTCTGCTTATTGAAATCGCCTGGCATTTTGTTTTTAAGATGAACAATAAATAAACTTTATCCTTTAAAATTTTCAAACTTACAGAAACAAGTTTTAAAATTTAATTTATCTAACAGTATAAAAAATACAGGGGTTGATGACGTGCAGGGCTGACGCCTGCCAGGTCATGGCTATTGCTTTTAGAATGCCATAAATTGTAGGTATGCAAATTTTTAACCTTACAGGAAGACCGTTACTCCCAGGGTTCACTGGCTCTTGGACTATATGGAATAGGTACTACCCAGGCCATAATTAATTTAATTATTATAGTTTATCTAAAGGTGGCGTGGAAATATTATTAAGGTCACAGAACGACGTTATTTTAGGGTATTCTATCCATTCTGGTAAGGGAAAAAGACGTAAGTATCTATATTTTAATGGCCAAAACGTTTCACACTAGTCACTTTAACCCTAAATCCGAAATTATTATGCACCGTTATTCTGACCACTCTTTGGGAGATTATAGACTTTACTAACAGCTATGTATCTATAGAATGCTTTAGAAATTTGCATGTCAACTTCGACCTACATTGTTAGTACATAGGAAACACAATTTAGGTCCATCTAGGTAATTAGGACATTCAGCTCTGCCTAACCGGTATTGGGTACTTGACAGGTTTAGGAATTTCTCAATTGGTTTGGACACTAGACGGTTGGATTAATTTAGTGTTGGGTTCCTTGTTAATCGGAGACTTATAATGATAATAGATTTCTGTCTATCTTCTCGTTATGTATGAACATATGTTTAAAATAAATGTGGGTTGTGTTCAAGTAACTAGAAGGTAATATATGTATTTGAATTTCTATCTATTACATAAGGAAACAGATCGCTAGTAACTATCCGAATTATTTTTAACATATGAAATATTGGGGACCCAATGCTATTTGACTAAAGAATAAGGAACATTTAATGTCAATAACGAAATAAGTATTTAAAATGTAAGTAAATGTAAGTGTAGTATGTAAGTATTAAATATAAACATTTACGCCCTTTAACTACACGCAGCAATCTACCCAGAGGTAAGAATGACCTCTACAATTGCGAAGCTAATTCTCCTAAGACCTAACCAAAATAAATTCTACTTTGTTAACTAACTATAACTAGTTAACGATTTCCAAGGTTCTGTTCACCCCGAAAGGGATTAAAAGACGTGAATGATATACATTTACGTATTAGGTTCTTGCTATGTATGGAAATAGCTAGTCCGCCGCCCATTACAATTTCCATGGAACAAGTGAAATTCAATTCGGTCGGAGCGGAAGCTGCGCTAATTGCCATACACGTGCCACGTACCTAGAGGCCCCGGGTTCCATTTCCTGCTACGGACATTAAGATGTATAGGTTATAGTACCTATTGCTGTGTTATTGCGAGGGACTACCTGTCACGATTAATGACATTTGGCATGAGTGGTCAAAGGCCGTCGTAGATAGGAAGGTGGATACTCCAGCCTCTGACTATTCTGAGAGGGTTTACAGTCGTGAAGCATATGTGGATGTAATATATTGGATCTTGTTGATAAATACGTTACCTGACTATATAGTGTTTGAAATAGGTCCTAATATGGGCTTAAACTGATACAATAAACACCTAAAGAGTAACTAACTAGTTCTATACGAATATTTTAACCAACTAACT
Organism: Leucoptera coffeella; assembly: GCA_030578115.1. Lineage (NCBI taxonomy): Eukaryota > Metazoa > Arthropoda > Insecta > Lepidoptera > Lyonetiidae > Leucoptera > Leucoptera coffeella. The sequence continues at coordinate 63,438 of JAMBLF010000690.1, read as the reverse complement.
AATACAGGCCTGATGTGTATGTAACTATCCTTGAAACAAGCAATCTGGCTATATACTCAATTCCATGTACTCGCACTATTAAAAACAAACGCGAGCGCTTCCGATGAGGCAACAAGGAGGTCGACGCATGAAGTTCAATGCGCGGCACAAATAGACATTGCTGTTGCACAGATTCCATAATGGCTGCCTTACTATGACGCTACAACATAATTAACTAAATAGCATAAGTACTAAGCAACATAAGTACCATAAACCATTGCGAGGTACACAGCGGTTTAAGTACCCATGTCTGAAAATGCGAAGTAAGTAATTTTATGGGCACCTCGACCCAATATATTAAATACAAAAAGTGTCTAACTTGATAGGTGGTGAACTGTGTCATAAGCATTAAAAGTAGGTTTCATCAACTTAGAACTTGTATTATTTGTCTTTGCGGATTACGTAATAAAGTCCCCAAACATCACTGGATAACGGATGGACAGAAGAGACTAAACATTTACAAATTTCTTAAGCTAACCTCGTCATCATTTAGATTTCTAATTTAACTATTACACCTTAAGCATTTTACTCTACTCTTCGCGAATAGATTAAAGCCGTGAGTAGCTATGTATAAACTATTTTATAAAGTCAACATATGGAAAATACAAACATACATAGAAATTCTTCATAGATCGTAAATTATTACGATCAACATCACAGACATTCAAACATACCTACAGACGTAGGTAAACAGTAAACAGGTGACTAAGCTTATATAGTCTATACGATAATCTATATAACATATAGACTAAAGGTAAACAGATTAGCACTAACTACAAACAAAATTAGTGAAATACGAGAATTCGATTAAGGTCACGTTAAAAAATTCCATTCCGACTAAAATATCTAATTACAATTTAATACTAACTTCTAAATCTAGTCAAACATGAACTCAGGATGTCCATAATATAAATATGCTGTAAAATAACTATATATGGAGCAATGAACTAGCAACCTGTCTTTAAATCTATATTTATGTCATGCTAACCATGACAATATTATGTCTCCAAGGTTTTTATTTGCTAAAGGGATAGAAGGACTTTAGTTTATGAATTTACATGTATATACTTGCATACATGTTTTGTTTAAAAATGTATGTAACTATGAGGAGGTGAAAAGTTTAAATGAAACAACGGTTTGCCAAGATTGAGTGAAATTGGTATCCATGATCTCTGCATACCCCCTTTGTAGCCAAACGGGCGTGCGTTCATATACAATTGGGATATGTACATGTTTATATACATATTTATTTACGTCCATATAACCTCAAGGGACGGACAGAGTAAAACGTGCCGAAGAAATATAATCAAAGAAACATCCCGTACATTGTCCTATTGGGTATGATAAATGTATGAATCTGTGCCGGTAGTTGATTTATGTCACGCCATCCTGCCTCGCGATATCTCAGCCGAACTATAATAATATGCACCGTACTAGATTGGGACTTACATGTAGTTACCAGCTGCTAAACAGTTCAAGCTGTGGTAGCTTAGTGGGTCGCATGTTACTTCATTTACTTTCGGTGAAACGGATAAAGACGGAGTAGTTAAAAGGTTTAATTACAGGAGCATACATACGATATACGATTATATACGATATTACGATATATGTACTTAGTTACTAATAATAGTTAGAGATTAATTTAGAAAATACTACAAGGAAACTGCCTATTTTTCGGAATAGGTGACAAACAGGGCTTGTAATAACAATCACCTGTCATATTGAATACTCGGTCAACACGTGGGTTCAATATCGCCACTAACTCCGAAATTTCAGAAACGGCCACTTGAACCTCTGACTACCCCACATGAGTTAATAGTCGTGAATATGTATATTATGTATATGTCTAACAAATAGCGAAGCATTGTTACGCTACTCCCATAGGCCTTTCTTACACGCGTTGTGTTGCTTAAAAACGTGTGAACCCGATCGTTGGTAAAGAATGCGAAATATCGCTAGGTCACCGTATCTGTGCAATAGAGTTGTTCACTGCGTTTTTATAATAGATGGCGCCATATAAATCGATCCCATAAGATCGAGATTTATTAAAGCAAAACACAACTGATATCGATCACATAGAGATTTTAAACAATAATTAAATTACTAACTAACTAGTACACAAAATTTGTATTAATGCAAGTGCGCTTGTCAATTACAAATGTGTCAAAATGACGCCATAAATATTAAGAATCAGTAACGTCACCAAATAAACAAACTAATATAGTTACTTAACTAAATATAACTACTTATGTTAATAAATAAGTATGTATAGTTAATCAAAAAGTGCTTTCCAAACCGAATCCAACCCGTAAAGGTGCCGTATACCGACCGGCCTCCTGTATCCGACCATTTTGTTTTTTTACCTCCTAAACTTATAAAGTTCACCTTAATATTATGAATTTGCGCGCAAATAGTTAATAATTGCATATTAACTAACTAGTTACCTTTAGGATATTGTGTTGTAGCTGTTAAAATAAAGAAATCGAAGCGTATGAAAGTTTTAGGTTATGTTTTTGTTTTGTTGTTATACTTATAAGTCGATTTATTTTATCATAGTATTAGAACCTTCGATCAGTTTCGAGTTGAACAGAACTTTAATACTCTAAATCGTCGATCATTTTAACAAACTACTTACAACAATATATCAACAGCTCATTGAACTTTTCATTTCGAAAAAAGAATAGCTGGCTCGTTACGAATGATATTAATGCATTGTGCGTGCAAAGAGGAACAAAAGCATGATTAACATGTGTACCAGAATGACACAGATGTACACGGCTCGATTCTGCTAACGTAAACAGTTTCATTGTGAATGAATTACTAGGAACATAGTTTTTCACAGAACATGTTACTACGTTCGATACAAAAGTATTATTTTTGTTTAGCTTAAGCACATACTAGTATAGGAGTATTCTTATATCTGTGGGTATAAGTATTGGGACTGAATATTAGTAGTAAGTTGTTAGCAATTGTCCAACGGATCCAGAATAACTAGATCCTTAGTCTACGGACTAACGCTTAACGAAGAAAGGCACTCAATTATCAGTCTTAGAAAGCACAGGACGGAAAAATAACATTTTGTTCGCATTGTTTTAAAACTGAATTCATAAGTCTATTAGACGTACTAGATAGCAATAAAAACATTACATTTATGATACACATTATACCCTTTTTATGTTAGGCGAATTCCCAAAGATCACATTCCTCTAAATTTACAATTTCGTTACATTGACATCCATACAACTCTGCACAAACTCTGCATTTATACTTCTAACATAACTTCTTACAGAATGTCGTAGTTACTTTTACAGTATTTGTTCTTTAAAGATCTCAGTACACACTAGGTAAACAAGCTTACATAACATTACACAATATTATAGTTCTATGACACAATATTATCCAATTTAAATTCAATTATCATTACAACACGTCACATTACACGTCGAATAACAGCCCAGTCAATAGTAAGCTATACACTATGATTTCGTCGAAACACCCATAATTTCACTGACACAGATTCCACAATAAGGTTGTTAGTGCGTTAGGAAACCAATCGTGATATTGTTACGTACATGCAGTACAGATACTTCTACATTACGAGGTAGACAGAGTTTAAGAAACGAATATTTCAATCTTTATAGACATCAACAACTATTTAGCTTTGCGGTGTAGTCATAGGTCCGATGTAGCTCAGTTGTTTGGGGCTTGGCACTGTATCAGTGGGTACAGGGTTCAAATCCCGCTTGAGCATATACCAATGGAAATGAATTTTAATGATTTTCTATGTACATTTTCGTAATAAAACCACATTTACGAAATGCATCGAATTATACGTTGAGGGAAAACATCGTGAGGAAACGTCGAACAGGTAATAGTACTTGTAAATGACGACATGGCTGACCACCGGTCACATTGAGTACTGACTAATCTGACTATCTGGTCAATACGTGGGTTCGAGTTGTCCATAGAATTACTACCTTTGCAATTGCGGAGATGGAAACCTAAACCTCTGACTACCCTGCAAGGGTTAATGGTCGTGAATGCGTTTGTCTTTTTGTTATAGGTCCCTGTGTCAATGTCCGAAACAGCGGAGACAGTGGTTCTATAGCCAATTAATTGTAATCTAACTAGTAAGTGTCCCTTATGAGTATTATCTAGTGAGCTAATACCATTCATAATGTATGATTACAAATAGCAACACCCAATAAGACTAAACCTTACGGGGTAGAAAGACGTTCAAGTTGCATCTCAGAAGCCGCGAAGTAAGAATCCTATTACAACATTGAACTATAACTAACACATTAGTCAGATGGTCAGCAGTTAAAGTGTCGTGTCGCCATTTATAACCTTCCAATGAATAGGTATTTATTCTTATTTATTGTATTTATTTATTCCAAGGAATAGGTAGGATAGGAACTGGTGTGGGATCTAATATCTATTTAAAGGTGTACATTCTAAGTCTAGATCGTAAATAGAATGATAGCTTCCTTGTACATGTTAATGACATCATCAATTAAACCGATAAATCTCTTGCAAACCTAATCTCAATCATCCTTAACCAACCTATCTCAACTAATTATAACGCACACCCAACAGAACTACATCCTCCTTTTTAAGAAAAAATAGTCCCAAACTAACACGGTACGCGTTGTTTGTAACAATGTTGTTACGTAACAAGCAATTACTCGATAATAAACGTCAATGGCCGTCAATTGAACGACTTTTTTCGTCCGCTAAGTGGCTACGTGAAGTAGATCGAAAAAGTACGATTATGAATCATCGCATTCGAGTATCTGCACGATTATGACGTAAGAAGTTGTTTTGGGTAGTAAATGAGTATTTTTGTACCATTAGGTATAGGGTATGAAAATACTATAAATCTAAGGATAGCGTAATAGGTAATACATGCGTAAGTATACTAGGTGTATAAACTTACGAACGTATTACCTCATACTGGACACGATGATTTAGCTATTGGGTGATGAGCTAACAACCTGTCACCAAAGATCCATAATAGAGATAAACATTTATTTACGAGTGCTCGAGACATTTAACAGTTACAATGCCCATGTAGCTAAGCTGTATCACTGGTCTTCCAACACCCGTAAAAATGCACTTACATCCACTACCAATCCTATTACTACACTGCACCTTCACTTTACCTTCAAGACCACAACCATCCCTTATCACGTCATTTTTGATTAACCAATAGTTTAACCAATTTATGCCACTACATTCAGCTTTCATTCTTCATCGTATAACGATTGCATTTGGCAATGAATTGCGAAAACGTACATAGAAATGCAGACAATTTGATTGCCATCGGTACGTGCTTGGAGAGCATTGGGGCCGGAACCTATTGTTTCCGAAGTATACTGTGGTATCAGCGACAATGCAGTTTTCCTATGAAGGTTTAGCAGTATTAGCGAATTCCCTAAGGAGTTACTCTAACAAAACAAAAGAACTACAACTTTGTCATGTTTTCGAATTAAGTTACCGAAAACTCTTCAATGTTTATCCCGATAGTTACGTTGTATAATAAATCGCTGTAAGCATTATTAAATAATTAAATTATCCGTTAGGTGTCGGAGATTTATTCGACCCTTTTCTACTGTCAAACCTTTCATATTCCGGACATTATCAATGTATTTCTATACACATACCTATACATATATACCTACAATATAACCACAAAGAAAAGCACCTTCCCCTACAATGACTCGCTCCTTAAAAGTGAAACTATCCCGTCACTTCGCGTGTCCATTAATCAGGGCTCAACATGGAAAACGTTCCCTAGGTCATTCGCAATTGCACCCTTATTACTTTGGCCATAAGGTGCATTGGAAGCGCCGAACAGCTGTCTCGCCCGGGGGATGGTTATCGATTGTTCCACACGCAAAGTTCGTCTGGGGCTTAGTGGTTGAAGGCGAAAGGGCCTAAGAGCCACTTAAATGCAACTTTGGGATTTAATTTAAATGAAAAAAAAGGAAAAGTATGCATATTGTTAATGGATGTACCTGAGGTTAGAGACATTTGGCATGATAGTTTAAAGTAGTGATGGATTGTCTCTACCTTTTGGGAATTAGAGGCATGAGATATCTAATATAAGTAGCTAATGGTTAATATAGTTAATTGAGATATTTTATCAAACATTTAATGACAAGAATTCAGTCACAAAACTAGAAAGTACAGGTGAATTTTAGTGCTTAATCTAATGGTCTATGGATTTTAGGAGGCCATAGACCTTTGCAATTAATTGTAATATCTGTAGTATACTGAATACAAGTTGCCCTTAACCCTAGCAGGGTAGTTAAAGTTCAAGAGTTGTTTCTGAAACTCTGGAGTTAGTGATTGTATGGCCATCTCTAACCCGCTTGTTAACCAGATAGTTTACCTCCAATTTGTCAAGTAGTAAGCCAAATAATAATAAACCATCATAATTATGACCTGTCAATCACTGAGTCTTTATTGTAAATGAAAAGATCATAAATCTAAATAACGTATTACATTCAACATACCCATTACTGATAAGTTAAATAATGCTATAATCAGATGATGAATTACTTAACTCAAATGCATTAATTTATAGGTATCTACCAAAACAACAATGATCTAAGATATAGCTAACCTTTCTGAGTCAGTTACAGAATATGATAGCCCATGTTGTGTGTAATTGTTGTGTAATAGAATGGAACCTCCAGTGTTCTTCCTATAATGTTAGACTGCAAATCCTCAAAACTATGTGTGGTTTTAAGGTATTATGCAAGTACGTGTGTTTTAGGTAGTGTTGGATTGGCTTTATAACAGATAGTTTTAAGTTTCTCACATATTAGTCCCAACTACAGGTAAATTTAAAAGTTTTGAAATAATTTGTATTTTCTGTTTCATTATATTTGATTTTTATATTTCATTATAGTTTGTTTTAAATACATATAGGTATTTCCTCAAGGTAAGTAATAAACAAGACATGCAAGTATTATATGGCCTATCAAGGACCTATAGTAACCTCTAATCATCCTTTATACATAGAGGCAGTCAGGGTTCATTGATCCCTAAAAAGTATTATGACCCATCCACGCTAGCCACTTTTCCTTCATGGATATTCATACATGTCATAAAACACAGGAATTAAATTTAAGTACACCTAATATTTCTTTATGAATCTCAATTTGATCCTATTGGTTTACCAATCGCCTTAATGATATTTGATTGAATGTAACCAAAAGAATATAACAACTATTTGATCATCTTTAATAGGATGGTCAATAGAAGAAAGCTTAATAGCTTTGCCTTGGGTCTCAGATCTGTTTATTAGTTGCCTACCCTACTCTGAATTTTTACCATTGTTGTGATCCGTATGTATCTTTATATCTTTATTATTTCAGCAGCACATAAGCCTAACTTTCTCTATGGGAATCATCTAAATAAACTTTAAATCAATAAGTTCAAGGTCGTGTCTCTCTTCCAGCGAGAATATATTACAGTAGTATTATATAGATTTGTAAGGTGGTCAGTATCTGGTTCACATGTAAGTTTGAGGTGGCTTATTATCACTAGCTACTCAGTATTAGGGATAGACACATGAACCCCTGACTATCTAGTAAAGGTTAGACTCTTAATATTTATGCTATGATTATATAGAACTGGTGTAAAGGTGTGTAGAAGCAATCATCTGAGATTTCTCATAAAGATATTCTATCAGAAATGTATTACTACTTTTATTATTTCAATACGATAGATTTATTTTTCATATCACTTTATAATTTTTTTATGAAAGAAACAAAACTCATTATATCATGAATAGTTGATCTGGTATCTATTGAAAAACAAAGTGAATAATAATATTCATAAACTTACTTCAATTTATAGTAGTGGTAGTATTCTCAAAATACGATGTTTCACATATAAAAACAAGCACTAAATACACATAATAACTTTACACTGCATTCCAGGCATTGTATAGTTGAGTAATTACCACATAACACTTAACATTTTTATGATTACACCGTGTTTTCTATTGTAATTCGTATAAAAGTATGTAAACAAAGTTCATTACACTACGCGCGCTAAGATGTTTTTACTACAACACACGTTTTTGTAAACTTGATTTTTTGACAGTTCCGCTCGGCTTTACATATCGATGCATTCAAAACAAAATAACAATCCAATATCGATATTTGGTAAAAATGCACTGCGATTTGCGTACTGTCCGTCTCCTTCGTACGACTCGCAATCGGTTTGAACTCGACTGACAATACAATGACCGATTAGTGGCGTTTGAGATTCTACTCTGTTGAACTTGGCAGAAATCCTGTGTTGCCATATTCAAATAAGAAAGAAAATATCAGTGGCAGAGACCTCTGTTGTTGAAGTAAAGAAGTAGTTGGCAATAACGACATCTGCTAGTCACTAGTCAAAACTTTAAGTAAAATGTTAAAGATATAGAGGTCGGTAGTAATACCCAAAGACGTGGAAAATATATTAGGAAAGCGGGATGAAATGCGGTTTGCACATGTTACAATTCTTTGGCACCAAAAATGAAGAATACGGTTATTATTCCTACATCCGCCGGTTTTAATTTGATCTGATTTGCTATGTTAAAAAGGACCTCCATCGTCCGTCTATATCTGTCTGATATCGCCCTTGTTACCGGCCTTTCGGGATGGACAGATATATTTCCTTGGTCACTTTTTAGCATATTGGGCTTGTCATGTCATATGGAACATTGGTGACAGGTTATTAGCCTATCGCCCAATAGATTCCTTTTATCTTTAGTCGACAGCTACTTAGCATTATTTTTACGTCTCTAATAACATAGCATATTTATTATCTGTTGTGTCGTCCCTCGACCATTTCGAATATCTCATAATTGAGTAGAGGTTGCAAATTGACGCGTCCTTTGATCATAAAGTAGCTTTTTTTTCTTCAGGCGGGTGACAAAGTGTAAAGAACAGAATAGCGTGTAAAGGTTAATGGGTGTGAGTGACGCAAGAGAGATTTGTTAGGATCGGTCGTTCCAGATGGCGATCGATATCTCTGGCAAAACCTTTTGGGATGTAGAGACGTGAATTTCTTACGGGGTGGACTAACCCCCAGAAGTTGTTTTGCTTTGTACCAAATCTGTGTTATCCTACATTGTTAATGTACGATATGTCATATTACATTCTTGCCATTAACCAAATATTTTTTGTCATTATCTATTTAAAGTTTTGGGAATTAAAAAGCGTTGTGAACTTTCATTGTCATTTCTCGAAATGTTACAAAAATATAGATGTATATTATTCAATATTTACTATCCGATTCAAATACGTTCAGATAGAAAATAAAAACACAACAATATGTGAAAGCAAATACTTTATTAAACATGACAAGTACGTTTGACTTAACACTTTCGCTTAACCTTTCATATTTCACGAAATAAACCATGCTTACTGCTGAAACTTAACAAAAATACAAAAAAAACTTTTTGTGTGATGGAACCTAAACTAAAAAAACATTTATTGTTTTTGCGAAAAATTACTATAACGCTCTGCATTATAGTTAGATAGATAAGTAAAGTATATAAATACTCAAAATCCACATAGATCAGCTTAACAATACAAGTAGGTATATTCTCATCCTATTTAATGCCACGTACACACGAACAATGATTACAAGGATACAAAAATGTTGAGGAGTTAAATATTGTGATGAGTTGCAGTCTTAATTTAGGTTTTTACTGAGTTTTGTACACTCTGGTACATGTGACGTCCTTTGCTGTCATCACCTGAAACAAAGAGATAATACTAAATACATATATGTATTAGATGGCATATTTAATACTCTTTTGAGAGGTGCAGAACCTTGAAGATATAAAATTCCTCAGTTACAGATCCCCTAGTCCCCTAGGTCAATTTCCAGCATGAATATTGGGGTTGTGATGTCTTATGGAACATTGGTGACAGGCTACTAGCCTATCGCCCTATTGATTCTATCTTCCCTTAGTTGTCTCTTATGATATGTCGGGAAGAACAACAGCTAGTTAGCATTCTTTTTACGTCTCATACTAGCACGAGACATAATATTCCACCATTCGTAACACACCAAGCTGACAGAACCTTTTTTCATGATTAATAGCAAACGGGACTTATCGCGTATGTTTTTAAATAATAAAGTTACCTTTATTAACCCGACGTTTCGGCTACGTTGCAGCAGCCATGGTCACGGGCAGACTGACGACGCATATTTCTTCGCCTCCAACGCAGCGCCCTGTCAGATTCTTCTCCGACTACCCTCACTGCTTCGTTATTATTAAACACACGCGACCTACACACTACACTCACAGTATCTTGTGGCTTCACACGATCATGCTGAACCGAATGTCGATCTATCACGGTATTCCACGCCGAAGACAGTTTGTAACCTCCTTCACGATTGAATGTACTGTGCTTTTTTATTTCAATCGCCTCGCGTACAATTCTACTGTAGTATCGGCGTTCATTAGAGAGCACAGTGGGTTTATGAAGCTCAATCCAATGATTTGAACCCTCGTTTAGTAGATGTTCGGCTATTGCTGACCTATTGGTATCCAATTTCTTGACCGCTGCAATGTGTTCCTTCACTCTGTCCGCTATAGACCGTTTGGTCTGTCCGACGTAAGATTTCCCACAGCTGCAATCAATCTTATACACACCCGGTGTTTGGTACGGGATTACATCTTTAGGTGTTCTCAGAAAGTCTGTTACCTTCGAAGATGGAACGAAAATAGGCTTGATCGAGTAGTTCTTCAAGACTGTTCCAACTTTGTCTGTAACACCCTTCACATAAGGCAGGAACACCGGCACGCGATCCACACACGGGGGTTTCTCTCTTTTGGATATACGGTTTACCAACTTAGTACCTACGTAATGACCATTTCTCCTAAGTACATCCCGAACATACTGCAGCTCCTCGTCCATATGCTCAGGGTCGCACAAATCCCTAGCCCTGCTTGTGAGAGACGTCGCCACAGAAACCATGTGTTTTGGATGATGATGTGAGGATCCATGGAGGTACCGATCTGTGTGTGTAGGTTTTCTGTAGATAGTATGTGAAAGTGTGCCATCAGGTCTCACCATAACCTTAACGTCAAGGAATGCAAGTGATCTATCAATTTCCATCTCACAAGTGAACCTTATATTCGGATGAATAGCATTCAGGTATATCAACCACTTATCTACTTCTTGTGCGCCTCCTTTCAATATACAAAAGATATCATCGACATATCTTAACCACAGTTTAATATTCTGAGCTCCACTATTCAAAGCCTTCTGCTCAAAATGCTCCATCCAAATATTGGCCATCACTGGGGCTACAGGACTACCCATAGCCACGCCATCAATTTGAAAAAAGAACTGTCCTTGGTATATGAAGTAATTCCCAGCCACACAATTTTCAAGCAAGTCAGCATAATGGATAGGAAGATCATGACTCACAAGCAACGTTCTAACAACATCAAGACAATCCCTCACTGGAACGTTGGTAAATAATGACTCGACATCAAAACTCACCATAATTTCATCCGGTTCCAACTTCAGATCATCAATAATGGCGACGAAATGGCGAGAATCCTTCACAAAAGATGGAGTTTTACCCACTAGTGATTGCAGTACAGATGCAACGTGCTTTGCCAAGTAATACGTAGGTGAATCAATTTGACTCACAATAGGACGTAGTGGCATATTCGTTTTATGCACCTTCGGCAATCCGTATAACTTAGGTGGTTGAAGAAATATGCGTCGTCAGTCTGCCCGTGACCATGGCTGCTGCAACGTAGCCGAAACGTCGGGTTAATAAAGGTAACTTTATTATTTAAAAACATACGCGATAAGTCCCGTTTGCTATTAATCATGAGTATAAATCGCGAATCTCTTAAAACTATAAGAACCTTTTTTGCACCGCAATGGCACACGCATGAACTACTCGCATGTTCGTCTTCAAATCAGTGTTATGTACAAGTTGTATTATGTCTTCGTGTGTTCTTGTAGTTGCAAAATAAACGTTTTTATCATTATTATTAGTCCCCAAAAGGAGATAGGTATACACTGAAGTCTCATACTAGCACGAGATATACCTATAAAGGAGGAGCAAAGTGCGTATACTCACGGCCTTCATCTCCTCGGGGCCGAATTCCCTGGTGTAGGTGACCTCGAGGCCGTCGGGCGCCTTCTGCACCTGCTTCAGCACGTTGCCCTCGAAAGTGCACACCGACTTCACCTGCAATCAACAAACAAACAATTCAATCAATTGTAGAACAACCTCGTTTAATTCAATGCATTGAATATTCACCTGGAATCAAATGACAAACAAATCAATTATTGCAGAACAATCTCATTACATTCAACGGAATACTAATGGAACTTTTCTAGCTGACGTCGCTGACGAATTTCCTGACAGATGCCGTTTTTCCCCGCATATGGTAAGAACTAAGAGACCCAGTCGTAAACGATATGTATTAGGCGATGTGCTAGCACAATTTGTGGGACATAGTATGGTAGTGCATGTCGCAACGTATTTTTTTTATGGCGAAAATTTACATATAATATAAGACTTCTTAACTTCAATTTTATTTTCATAAATATGTGCTACTCGATTGGAACTCTAAAACAATTCAGGCAATTCCCTAGCGACTGATGAAATCCAAACATTTTCCAATTCCTAGATTTCCTTCACCGTAGAAGTATATGTATGAAATGTAATTATGGTTATTATATAGTGACCTTGGCACCATCAGCCCTCTCCTCGTCGAACTCCTGGCCGGGCACGAACTTCATCTCGGTGGTCTTGAGGGTGGAGGAGGTCACCAGCACGTACTGGTCTCCGTCCTTCTTCAGCTCCACCGTCGGGGTCACCACGTTGGCGGCCTTGCGGGTGATCAGACCCACGCCTAGAAAGAGGAGGTGTGTGATGTTAATAATAGGATAGAAGCATTGAAAACAGATTTATAAAGAAAAATATATATCATCATAGTGTCAAGGTCATCTTTGGTATGTTTCATACGTTTTGATACACTTTCAATCATATTGATAGTGTTCGAATGATGACGAAATTATTAAGTATGGGAGGGCCTCAAATCTAATGTATATTTTATTTAAAAGGTATATTATATTGTATTTTTTATTTAGGATTAACAATATCCGTAAAAATATAGATGATTGTCCGATATAGAAGAAAAATATTTAAACGTGCACTTTACAATTATTATATTTGTACAATGTTTTTGTTTATTAAAATAGTGCAAACACGGATATTTTTTTAAGTCTTGTATATTGCTTAGGACTTTCACCCAAGCTTCATTTTAGATCACTATCTAACTAGACAGATGACAAATGCTTCACGATTCTCAAAATAGACCATTGTTTATCAAAAAACACATTGATAGGTTTCCTCACGGTGTTTTTGAAACAAAAAACTCAATTATGACATATCACCATTTCCGCTCAATATTACGTACAACTCAATCAGTACAAATCCACAAACACGCGTTTCTATGTGCCAGGGTCCAGTGTCGGTTGGCTTATTGGCTAATCTGTGGTATGCCGGCCTAACGGGTTCGCGTTGCATGTTGCGAGCGCATATTAATGCGGCGACATGCGATATGGGATCCAATTTAGAACAGCTATATCAAAGCTAGATTTTATCTAGAACAGGACTGCGGACCTAATTTGAACTAACGTTTTATCTGGATTCTGCAAGCGAAACAAGAGTCAGGGGAAAGCTAGAATATTCTAGGATTTAACCGACATATATACATATATTCACGGCTCTACATCGCTAACAGTATAAGCAGAGACCATGGATCGCCACCTGGCATTATCTTGACAAGTGTCTCTTGCTCCATTCACACTCATTAACTTTCTCATACATGCTCTTCTGTTCTTCACACTACGTACGTACTGAGAGTTACGCATATGTTATAACTATGTGTAATTTAATGTATTAACTCATGATGATATGTCCATACTGAACCCAAAACAGGATTAGTTCAATTAGTGTTTTGTTAAAAGCAACGTGTAACTTCCGTCTTGTACATTAAAACTTATTACTAACTTACTTACAGGTTGCCTACTTGTTTAAGATATTACGAATTATTAAAGGTTTGTACTAACGTTAGATTATAGCATTTGTTAGTGATACTATGGTTCATTTTCATTCTTTATCTAATTCCTGTATATCAATATTATGTGCTCGTATTTTAATTTTATTTAAGTACATACATCAAGTATCAGTTATACTCGTAAACGAGTAAGTACAATTAAGTACTAGTACCTACTTCTACATCTTAACGAAGCTACTTGTAACTAAATGGGTTCTCTTGAACTAATATGAAGGTCTTTTATCACACGAAGTCTACTTGTACTACTTGTTTAAAGAGGATTAAGAATTACTATAACACTCATGATTACAATTAAATGGTCTTATAAAAACTACATAGCTCACGGCCGATGATTCAGCACTTTTTGCAGAATCAGTCTAGTATATTTTTTACTACTCTACAGATGAACACCCAGCCTATTAAAATTTAGTAGTGAACAAGCACACAGGCTTGTAGACTGTTGAAATTATGTAAAGGTATTTCGATTCGATTCGATTATTTTATTGGAGCTTGCCATTGCTGAATATGATTTTGAATCAAACATATCCGGAATATCTCAAAAGTATTCGGTATGCTTGAGACTAAAATCAATATATAAGACATCAAAAGCATGTATCGCCAATTCGTTTCTTTCAACTTTGGTCATAACGGCAACTAAGAGATACGGAATCAAGGACTTATTCTTCTAAATCTATTGTTTAAAAACTATTAACATTAAAAAAGAAAAAAAGCAAGAAAAATAACTGCATTATTAACATTAAGTTACAATAGAAATCCATCCATCCAAATTACTAACTGTATCACGAAACTGTACCAAAACGAAATTAGAAAACTCCTCAAATAACCCTAGACATCCTTCGTTACAAATAGACATCTAGTGACTCATGGTATGGCAAGTGCGCAGCCACTTAAGCTACCAGCCTGCCTGCAACGGATATTGCCTATTTGCCTGCCATATCAAGTCATGTATTGCCACATCTAGGCCTTATGCAACTAAGCTCGCAGATTATAAAAACTAATTAACATGTATTTACGTCATTAGTGGACATAGACACTTAACGTAAATCTTGATTGAAACTTGAAGACAAGCTACGGAAATGAATAATGATACAACGACTGAGATGCTATTGGACTCGGATAACAGGAAGAACATGTATTCACTGCACGTGGATTTTAAAAGTTACACAATAATGAATTAGTAACGTGCAGGGAATAGGTACTACCTTAGCATCTGATGCGGTCAGACTACACTGCTAGGTCTCCCCCAAAACCCGAATAAACAATCAACCACCAATAGATAAATATCTAGCATTGAACACAACAGTTCGTGACTCTTAAGTAATAAGATAATACTGTATGAAGTGACTAAGTTCACGGTTGTAGCAATTTATGCAACAGAAAACAATAAAGGAGCTGCTAATCTCGAGATTAATGGCTTAGTAACAAAAAGATTCCACGACACCAAGAGGTCACTTGTTGACGCCATATTCACGCCACCCCCGCCAGCCAATCGGAAGGAAGCTGCCGATGAATCAGCCAATGGAACGGCTGCCGTATTATTGATTCCACACCGTAGTCTTGTGATTATTAATTAGATACAAAAAAAGTTCCGACGACCGACGAAAAGTTAGCCACGGCTACTACATATCCATTTATTATCGTAAAACGGACAATGGCACGGGTGATTGGCGATTTTATAACATCTG
The DNA here is from genome assembly GCA_030578115.1 of Leucoptera coffeella. Classification (NCBI taxonomy): domain Eukaryota; kingdom Metazoa; phylum Arthropoda; class Insecta; order Lepidoptera; family Lyonetiidae; genus Leucoptera; species Leucoptera coffeella. The sequence goes on along the minus strand of JAMBLF010000690.1, from coordinate 47,580 downwards.
TCTATTTGTAGATGTAATTTAAGTGCGGTTATTGAGAAATACTTATAATATACACTATATAGAAGTGAAATACAAACTAAAATTTATGTGATAAATTATTATACGTTTACAGTCTCCACAAACAAAACGCTGATAGTTATTTTGGCAAAAACAGACGCGTCTAGCGAAATCATAAATAAACATAAGCTGAGAATTGCCTTATCAAAGAGACGATTACCTAATCAACGCTTACCGCGTTATAAATATAAACAAACGTCCAAAGTGCAATTGCCCCGTGGACTTCAAACCCGGTCACGGTCATGACCGCAAAGAATACAAAATGAAAACAACTTGACAATTTGCCAAAAGATGGCGATAGACGTAATCTCTGGAGCAAAGGGTGTTGGAAAATAATGATATGCAAGATCATATCTTTGCACACATCACGCTGTTACGTAGACACGTATGCAAATATTTTGTTAGTGTATATGCCTACATGTTATGCAGTGAAATCAATCACTGTCGTACTTTGGATTCTCGTTACGCATACAATGTTCAATGCAAAATTATTAGAAACAAAGATTAGGTCAATTTACTTTCAAAAACTTTCTCAATTATGTATTTTAACTATAAAATATGCCGTGTAATCTATCATTATATTTTGCAGTTCACAATAAGAACCTTAAAATTATTGCAACCATATTTAACATGTAAAAAACACATTGAGTAACTTCACGAATTCACACTATTAACTGAATTCAAATATAGTATGAATCTCTCTACATCACGTAGCTCAAACCATGATTGCAATTAGGCATCACTGCAAACGTGACTTGACTTACATCGCGAGGCAGGTGGTACTCTCACCGTTAAACAAATTTGCGGTTACTCGCGAAAGCCTTAATACGGTATGTTAACGTGAGTCCACGACGATTTTAACTCATTTGAAGATAAACTAGGTACATTAATCTTCTACGTAGTAACACAACTTCATAGTAATAGCACAGTATACCTACTGTTGTATATATGTACATACATATGACGTTTAATGTGGTAATGGTTCTGGCTGTATTTGTAATTCCAAAGGATCTGAAAGCCTTGTCATGAACTAAAAATAATAACATATAATTTACTCTGGCATCAGGTCTGATATGCATTATTATCCAGTATTTCTTTTAAGCTACCGAAATAGGAGTTGTTCCCTTTACTACAAATAAATTGAAACACAATCAATTATCTTTTAGTCTTTAAAACACCTAATACACTTACTAATACGATATTCTTTCGCAACCCAGTAGCAGTTAACTAACATCATTAGGTAACAAACAGACAACTGTAAACATCTATTTTCATCGTTCGAGAAACGGAAACAGGGACAATACGACTTAGCTTCCAACTGTGTGTAGAATTCGATTGAAAAACATGGATATGATATGATACAATACCATTTGTTTATAAAGATGTTAATGCTAATCTATTGGCAGCTTGCTAATGTATTACATTCACAGTTGGTCGTCAGTTTCACGTATTATATCGAAAACTACTGCCACATACATATCCATGAATTACGTGCAGTTAGTCAATGTATTTTACTATTGTTGTATTGGACTATGCATTATGTGGTTAATTGTGCATTGTAGCATTTATATCGACTTATTAGTTTTTATTTTCCATTAGATAAACAGACCATGTTCGCTTTTCATTTACGACAATAAACATATGTATTAAATTACCAATGCATAATTCTATAACTATTATTATAGTGACCAAATCTAAATATATAAACAGTGAAACATAATCCAGTCTCAAGATTAAATGTAGCCATCATCAACTATGAGCCTAATTAACTTTTTTTTGCTTTTTCTTCATATTTTTATTAATGTCTATGAGAGAGAGGGTTTCCAACTATATAAATCTAAATTAAAAATCCTTTTACATTTTTCCTCACACTACGTTTCCCCAAAGACTGCCTGACGAATTACGGCATCGGATTGCAGATTCAAATATCGAATCAAATATAGCTATTAGACACTAAGGAATGCCAATACCTCACCATATCAGGAGACGGGCCTCACATAAGAGCTTCGCCTTCATTTATTGGCCACAATTGATAATGATTGAGTTCAATTCGTCCACAATTGCAGCGCTTCAGCCGCTCCACTACCGCGGGATATTCTCATGAGATCCCTAATTAGGTTACAATTGGTCCTTTTGTATGCGGTTGCCGTAGGTCAGGCTAGCTATTCTACGGGTAACGGTGCAGCCACGCTTCATCAATATGCAAAGGGTTAATGAGATTGACTGCTGCCGCGATACTGTCAGAATGCCTTTACATCCTAGGTACTGACTAAACTTTAAAGCAACGAAGCAGCAGAGACTTTACTAAATAAATATAGCGGAGGTTTATGTTTAAGAAGGATATAAATGTTTGGGACCCTTTGGGACCCTTCTTCACATATGGATATGGATGACAAAGATTTTATTCATAAGTGCCTTGGAAACAAGAAGCAATGCCATATAAGTTAACACATTAGAATTATCAACTATAGATTAATAAAAGATTATGTATGTATGTAGTTTATTTGTTCAATAATCGTTTAATATTATAATACTATAAATGATTGTAGGTATGAATGACATCCGGATATTCACCAATGCATTGCGATAAGTTATCTCAATTAAGCATTATCTATAACATAAGCAATACTCAGATAATCCTAATTGTTAATAGTCATCAAATTCTTATCATCGGCTTAATAAAATCATTTTCAGATTATCATGCTTATATTAATGGGCGTGACTCTGGATCGTACGTTAAAAGCGATGTTCCGGGTTCAATTTCTGGTGGAAAGTTATCTAAAATGGAACTTCTTAATGGAATAACATTGCTATTAAATCTAATAGTTATATTCCAAATCATATTTTAACTTTTTTCCAAGCTGATTACGACTGAGCTTTAAAAAATAATAATAATTCTGTTCACTTGGCAATATAAATAAACGGATCATTACAACATTTCTGAAATATACCATTCAAATCCATATTAATACTACCATAAAACTATAAGCTGCACTATCTATAGCCCAAGCTTCCTTTTTGATCCTTATAGATTATAATTGACTTACGTAACCATATGTTACGAGTATGTATGTTAGCCTGTACGTTTGTTATGCATGTTTTTTCCTGAAAAGTGGAATAACACCGCTATCAGCTAATGAACACTGAATGTGCCCATTCACGATCGGTTAGTCTCCATAAAAACAACGGCGTCTTTGTTAACTCATTACGCAGGGCGATAACAGAATAACTACGCACGTAATCACAAATTCCTGGACAGTTTGTCGCCGATAAACAACGCACTAAATGCATATTATGCAGTATAGTTTGCTAATCCGGGACGTGAGGAGAATGCTAACTAGCTGCCTCTTGTCTCGAAAGGATATATATATATCAAGACCTCGATAGTTTTGGTATTAATGTCTGAGGTGATATTATGTCGTCAAGGAATGATCAACTTTGAAAGGGAGTGAAGCAGTGAATTTAAGTATAACTATTTTAGATAAACGTTACAGGTAGGTAGTCTATGTCGACGAGTGCAATCACTGACTATTAACCATTTGAAAAACTAATCAGAAACCCTGTGATGGAAAAGTGTATGCTGTCATACTAAACATAAAAAAAATGTTACGTAAACCTCTGACTAAAGGATAGATCGCGATAGTATATGCATCCCATTCCAATAACCTCTGTCATATCTTTGAACTTGTCAGTATTTCTCAGAAGCACCTTTTCAGATATTGGATACAGACTCACTGCATTCTTGAGATTAAATTCTATCTTAGCGGCCTTGAATTTGACCTCATCGAAACGAAGGACATAGGTTTTGATGATTTTTATATAGAATATACATAGGTTACAGGAAGTTGCCCATCATTCATTAAATAGTTATTAGTTATTTTAGCGGATTGTGGCAATCTACGTATAATAGATGTTCACAAATATAAAACAACTATTAATCGGTCTGCCTGATCGTCTATTTACATTATTTGACAGTATTGTCCAAATATGATGGATTATGTGCCAGTTACATATATTTTTCGGTGATCGCATTACTAATCTTATTACATATGTTGATAAATATAAGATAATAGTCCAAAAGCCGATAAGTTGGATAGCGGATACTCAATAGATAGGGTTATACATAATCCGATAAGAATGAGTCAAAAAACCAAGAGTAATAAACTGATAATCTATGCTGTCTCATGCAGTTCTGGGACTTAAATACAGATAAATCAACTGCCTTCTTATCTTGTCTTTTTGAAAGCTTATTTAGAGATACTGCTCATGTTATACATGTTGTGTTTTATGACTTATTCAGATACTGGTCACTAGGACTTAAAGCTATTCAGGGCAGTCAAATTATGAGTAACTACCACTCTCTCGTCACTCTGACAACCTAAGGACACAGTTGGTACTCCATTTGCGTATACTGTTACCTATATCCTTACTTATAGACCATACGTAATGAAACAGACAATACAAATTATTCGAATAACTTTTAATAATTACCTGTAGTTGGGAATAATACGTGAGAAACTTAAAACACATCAGTGATTAGAATCAGTCTAAAAAATAACCCGGGTATATTATGAGTCATAAACCCCTGGTTATACCACACACGAACTAGTGTAAATAAATGACCATAATTTCACTACTACCGTCAACAAACATCAAGCACTGTGGGTAGACACAATTAAATTCAATAATGTTTGTTGACGGTAGATATCGATGAAGATCGGACAAGATCGATGGAAAATATTTATTCAACGCGGTACAATCGACACGAAAATGCTTATCGAAAAAGCTGTATATTCCTACACTTAATTACTTTAATGGAACAAGGATAGATTGTTTTATAGACGCGTAATTTACGATTCTCGTTCGAGATTAATGTGATTTAGTAACGAAAGGTAATTTGAACGATACACTGTATTTTTACTGCTTCCATTCTGGCAAAGAACTGACTATATTATTGTTTAACTTTACATTGAGTTCAATATTATGTATGTAATGAACTATTTGGTATTACTGAGTTTGCTATTATAAATGTCATTGTTATTTCTTATCGGTATAAAATATACTACACAATGATTCATAGTTGTTCATTGTTGATTTTAACTGTTGCATTGAATAAGTAGATACTTACTATTCTATGTATATTACAAAAGGTATTTGAAACTATGTTGTGGCTAGTTCATAATAATTTCAAAAATAAAATCACAAGCCTCCTACGAAAATAAAATATCAAAAACTCAAATACATTATCCCTGCACAGACGGAAAATTATGGCTTCGAGAAATACAAGATTCTGTAAACATGTGCTATCCCATGAATCAATTTTAGTGTAACATCTCCATAGTAGGAAAAGATCTTCATACTAAGCGAATGTTATAAAACAAGAAAAATACGAAATATTTATGTGAACTCTAATGACGCCCACTGTACTCATGCCTTTTTGTTCAACCACTTGTACGATAATTCGTTTTTATTCGGTAAGAGGCTACGAGACTAAACAAATATTTATTTAACACATGATGACAATAGTTCCACAATTGCAGTATCTTAATCAAACATGAAAACCACAAGGACACTTTCATGTGAAATCAGACGGACAATTTTCCTCACGCAATGCGCGCGGCAATTTTAATATGAAATTTACTGTAAGTATTTATTATTCGAAGAATAGTTATTGCTTAAAATTTATAGTATGAACATTACAAAACTTGATAATTAGGGGTATTTCACATAGAATAGAAAGTAAACCAAAAGCCGACCGGAACTTTGAGGTTATAGAACGCGGGCTTACAATATTAAAGAAACTTACCCAAAGTCTTCATGAATTCGTCGAAGTTCTCAGATGAGACCATCTTGTATTTCTTGCCAATGAATTCCATTTTGTTAAATTTAAGTAGGTTTTTTTTTCTTAATTAACACACGTCCGTTGTCGGAGCTATAACGAAAATAAATAAAACTTGCAAAAGCAAAACCCGGCTTAACGATTCGGTGAATGAATGAACGAGTGGTTCCGGTTCTGTCAACTGATACATGAATTGCAAGTCACGGCATTAAGCCAAGGATTTAAAACTTGCGGCTTTTTTGTATACTTAGTAGTGATAGTACATTTTATCAAGATTTTTCCCAGACCAATAAAAGAAACAATTTAAAAAAATACACCTATACATAGTCAAGTCCTTGAATCCCCTTTGGAGTGGAAAGAACCTCGGAGACGCTCTAAAATTTCCTAAGGGTATTTCCTAAGGAAAAGGGAACTTTTTAGCATGAATATTGGGGCTGCGTTGGAATAGGAACAATTAGGGACTGTTTATCACAGTTAAATATATAACAGGTTCCCAACCCATCAGCCAATAGATTCCTTTTAATCTGAGTAACCTTCTACGTCATACCGGGAAGACTGGCAAGTAATTAGCATTATTCTTACGTCCTATTAATATCTTCAGTAAATAAACATTATTATTGTAAGAATAATTTGCATATTGTAAGAATAATTGCGGTTAAAGTAAATCGTAACAAATTCTATAAATAAAAGTTTCATTCCACGGTACAACTCCTCTACTGAACCGATTTTGTCTAAAGATTGATTGTAAGATAAAAGACCATTAATCTTTTTTTACTCTCTGCTTCATGTGTATATTGTTATTGTCAAGTACTTATTTATAAAAATTAAAAAAATTATTTATAGTAATTTATAATTTCGACGTAGCTCAGTTGTTTGGGGTTTGGATCTTTATGAGTGAGTACAGGGTTCAAATCTCGCTTGAGCATGTACCAATGGAAATGAAGTTTAATGAATTTGTATGTACATTTTTGTAATAAAAACACATTTATGAAATACATCGAATTGTACGGTGAGTGAAAACATCGTGAGGTAGCCTACCTGTTCTTCGAACAGGTAATAGTAAGTGCTTCTAAATGGCGACATGGCTTACCACCTGTGACATTGAGTACTGACTATCTGGTTAACACGTGGGTTCGAGGAGTCCATAGAATTACTACCTTCGCTATTGCGGAGATGGAAATCTGAACCTCTGACTACCCCGCAAGGGTTAATGATCGGGAATGCGTTTGTCTTTATTTATAAAATAAGTATATTTGTCAAGTATTCATTTTAGAATCTACTTATCATAGTAATACAATGTAAAGCACCTTTATAACATATAGCTATAGCATCTAGTATCTATATCATGTGAAATGTGTTATATCTGCCAAAAAAACGAAGCCACCATATTCAGTTCCTTACTCTAGCCGTTTTATTATCGAGCGACCAGCATAGAATGAACGACACAGGGGGCGACCGAGGCAACGACCTCGTCTACTAGTGATGTACACCAAGTACCTATGTTATACTCATTCATTATCATTTGAGACGGGATGATTCATGAACGCATTGAGATGAAAAAATATTGACGTGCCTTTGACACCGGCATAAAATAAATAATAATTACTGATAAAAGAGCTTACATAGTATGATCTTCACCAGTTGAAGTAAGTAAATAATATTTACCTGCAGCTTTTTTATTTTAGCTGTACCAAATAATATTATAAAATTTATAATGAAATATTTATAGTAAATCGCAGTTCACAACGTAAAGTTTTTGTCAGGATAAGCAATTACACATGACACATAGTTTTTAAATATTTATTTATCATGTGTAAAAATATAACAAAATAAAAGTCCTTATTGCTTATCTTGTTTATTGTGCAGGGAATAAAAATATAATATATTGGCATAACTAGCATTTATTATTGATTTCTTTATTACTAATATATTGCTTACCTCAAAGTTTATCAGGTCTTATCGACACTCTTTTAGGTTTTTATGAATATGCACTGACTAACATTTTGTACTGCAGGAATATTATCACCATAATACAACTATAGCTCAATTATTGAATGTTGTCATAAAAGTATTATTAGTCTATGACATTATACAATTCCTGGGAGAATTTTTGAATGATAAAAATATTACGTTTTTATCTTGTACTAGATCTTTTATCAACTATGTTCGTTGAATATTGTTACTTGTGGACCTTTTTTTAAAAGTATGGAAACATAGTTTGGTCTATGGCGTTTGTGTTAACGACATACTTGTAAAAAGTAAGTGTATGTTGGACCGAAAATAGTTTGGTATTGATCACATACATTGGGAACCACGAAGTCTGTCTACCCTTCTATATGGATGTGGGCGTGGCATTAATGTGGATATAAAACCTAAATCTAGTATAATTCTTTCATATGTCGAACAAAGCTAAGTTGACCTTAAAAACACTTACATCATAATATAAAATTGATAGTACATGTATGTACGTCTGTTCAAGGTTTTGTCCACCCCGAAATGGATTAAAGAACGTAAATATAGATTATGTGTTGACCACCACAATAACGCAGATTTTTGACCACTCCGTTATACCTACTGCCTATGTATGCATTATCACATTATCAATCTTTTAAACGATCGATCTTTTGAACTTACATATGTATTAAGGAAATAATTATTTTCTGCTTTCATTATTACATTTAACACGAACCAAAAATACATTACTTTTAACTTAGGTTAGGTGAACTGATTGTATGATACGTTAAACTTTAAAAATTCTTAAAAATATCTAGTCTAAATTCGTGATACCCATACCTAAACATCCTTTCTCTTTCACATGTACTAGTGTCGTATATACCCATCTCTGTCTCAGATGTCGTCTTTGGCCCGTACTGACACATTAGGAAATTGTTTGGAATGAAAGTCATTGAATGAGTATCAATGAATCCGTTTGCACCTAGAATTTTATTTTCTACCATTTTCTAATAACATTCATTTCATACATATAAACCATACATACACACAGTCTGTATGTATGATCTGACCGATCTCTATCGTGATCGTGCAGGGGTAAGCGGAGATCTTACTTTTGATGAATCCTGTGCATAGGTAGTAGTCCTCTTGTCACGTTAAGTACTGGCTTAACGTGAGCTTTTAGTGGCCCAAGACCAATCTAGCTTATCACCTAAGCTACTGGCTATATGGAATCTCTTACACCCTGTAAGGGCGTGAAGCTTGTGTATGATAAGGGAGATTGTAATGGTTGTGAAATGGTCTTGAACTAACAGTAATACTGCGATAGTAATACCCGTAAGTGTCACAAAGGATATTATATTTCTGTCTACGCTGTAAGGACTTGATATATTATGTATTTATTTCAATTGATACGATGTTTTGATCAATGCTGTTTGCAGATCGTAAATCCTGCTTATTATACCTACCTACATATGGACGCTTCGCCGCGCCGCCGCCGGTCTATCTTTCGGGTTGAACAAAATCTCATAAACATTAAAATATACTAGAATATATAGTATTATAGTAATCATATGCATAATTGATAGTAACTTGATCACCTTAAGCATAAATACACAGGCGACAGTTTCCCTTTACATAATTTTAGTGTCACAGGTCCAACAAACATTAAAAGCACAAACAAAGAAAAGTCATCGATAAGTGATGACTTATTTATGAATATATCACACTTATGCGCTTTTATTGCTAAATAATAACTCAATGTAACAATACAGACAAGCATCATAAAACTTTGGCATCCTATTCTCGCAAATATAAATGTTTGGTTTAATTTTAAGGCGTGTAGAAAATAAGGCAAAAATGTGTGTCATACTTGTATTTACAATTACAAATATACAATTATGTACGTACATAAATAATAATAATATCTTCATTAAGACATCCACATCAATTAAGTACATACAATTTTGAACAATAGAATTCATATATAATAATTGGATTACATTAAAATTACAATGCATTCAATTAAATCTCTTTAATATTTTGTCAGGCTAAGGGTGAATATCCATAATTTAATGTTTTTACTTACATACACACCAACTTTATAGAACTAAAATACTTATATCACAGACTCTCCTAATTCCGATCCTGGAACATGTAAATATGAAAAATTCCCAGTATTATTGGTAAGAAATTTTAGTATGTCAATGTGATGTTAAATGGCTATGAATTTTTATATCTTTCTTCTGAATGAAATTGTTTTTTTCGATTAGCGTTATTGCTTATCAAGCATGACTGTGAATTTAATAAATCTAACACTATCACAATTATGTACAAACGTGTTTATAAACATAAATACATAGGGAAAAAACAAATACAAAATTGTACAAGAATATTGTATTGTTCACTTATCAATATAGAACTGATAATATTGGGCAAGTCATGTGAGCAGGTGCATTTTCAATCTACAATTTTCCGGTTAGCTTCGCATTTTATCACTGCAACACTTTATCACAAAAAGACAAACGCTTTACGACCATTAACCCTTGCGTGGTAGTCAGAGGTTCAGGAGTAGGTCTCCGTTATAATGACATAGTCACAGTGATTATATGGCCACCTCGAGCTCGCCTGTTGACCAGTTAGTCCGTACGTAATTTGTCAGGTCGTAAGTCGTGTCAGCAATTGCAATCACTGACTATTCTCTGTTCGTGGAACAGATAGTTCCCTTACCAGATAGGTTCATTATCATATAAAATTCGGTGCATTTCGCAAGTGTATTTTTATAAAACTTTATTTCCAAAATAACTACTTTTATTTTTATATTTTTAATAACTTACATGTAAAAGTAACTTACGATAAATGACGCATTCTGTTTGTGAGTGAAAACGAAATAAATTTCATAACGGTTTGTTAGAATAGACCCCGTGCTTTTATGATCCATTAACCTTCCATATCATTGTATATTTTTAACTTAATTGCTTAGCAGTAAAGTATAGTATTCTTTAATCGCAGGCAGTACTTAGCAGAAATAAAGTTATATTTCAGCAATTGTTTCTTAGATTTCAGTAAACAAAATAAATGATGAAACTTCTTTACTTCGCTCGACAAAGGTCTCAAAGAAATGATTTCCATTTGACTATAAAATGTATTTATTTATTTTATAATAAAACATAAACATCTTACTCACTGAACTTCATCCGCTAGTATTTTATAATATTAAATGATATTTATATATCCTATGGTTCATGTATAAGAAAAATAAACATTGTGGGTGATTTAAAAACAAATACGAAACGACGTTATTAATATCGAAAAACCAAAACTCTACAAAAGGTTTAAAATTTGATTTGTTTTGAAATATTTATGATGTCATTCTTAGTCCATTAACCAAGGATAGTTAGTTGTCTGCGAAATGAACATAAAAATTATACACTTCTCAATTTGTGTATACACACCACCAAGTTACTACTTACTAATGGGCCCATTTCTATGGGTCACTCGAAGCCCACGTTTCATTTGATAAACAGCACCCAACGTGGTAATTCTGCAAGATTCATTCACAGTCATAAAACTCACATCGCTATTGTCGAAAAACATGGTCCTGAAAATGTCTTTTCCCGAGCAAACGTGATCCTGAAAATAACTATTCTCGCACATCACTTTTCTAGAGAAACATAGAGCTAAAAATTACTATTCTCCAACATACATGTGTTGAAAATGACAAATCTCAAACAAACATGATCCTGAAAATGACTATTCTCTAACAAACATGGTCCTGAAAATGACTATTCTCAAACAAACATGGTCCTGAAAATGACTATTCACGAATAAACTTGGTCCTGAAGATGACTATTCTGAAATAAACATGGTCCTGAAAATAACTATTCTCACATAAACAAACATGGTCCTGAAAATGACTACCTATTATCTAACAAGCGTGGTCCTGAAAATGACTATTCTCTAAGAAGCATGGTCCTGAAAATGACTATTCACGAATAAACTTGGTCCTGAAAATAACTATTCTTAAACAAACATGGTCCTGAAAACAACTATTCTTAAACAAACATGGTCCTGAAAATGACTATTCTCTAACAAACATGGTCCTGAAAATTACTATTCTCTAACAAACATGATCCTGAAAATGACTATTCTCAAACAAACATGGTCCTGAAAATGACTATTCTCTAACAAACATGATCCTTAAAATGACTAATCTCAAACAAACATGGTCCTGAAAATGACTATTCTCAAACAAGAATAGTCCTGAAAATAACTATTCTCTAACAAGCATGGTCCTGAAAATGACTATTCTTAAACAAGAATGGTCCTGAAAATGACTATTCTCAAACAAGAATTGTCCTGAAAATGACTATTCTTAAACAAGAATGGTCCTGAAAATGACTATTCTCAAACAAACATGGTCCTGAAAATGACTATTCACGAATAAACTTGGTCCTGAAGATGACTATTCTGAAATAAACATGGTCCTGAAAATGACTATTCTCAAACAAACATGGTCCTGAAAATGACTACCTATTCTCTAACAAGCGTGGTCCTGAAAATGACTATTCTCTAACAAGCATGGTCCTGAAAATGACTATTCACGAATAAACTTGGTCCTGAAAATAACTATTCTTAAACAAACATGGTCCTGAAAACAACTATTCTTAAACAAACATGGTCCAGAAAATGACTATTCTCTAACAAACATGGTCCTGAAAATGACTATTCTCTAACAAACATGATCCTGAAAATGACTATTCTCAAACAAACATGGTCCTGAAAATGACTATTCTCTGACAAACATGATCCTTAAAATGACTAATCTCAAACAAACATGGTCCTGAAAATGACTATTCTCAAACAAGAATAGTCCTGAAAATAACTATTCTCTAACAAGCATGGTCCTGAAAATGACTATTCTTAAACAAGAATGGTCCTGAAAATGACTATTCTCAAACAAGAATGGTCCTGAAAATGACTATTCTCAAACAAACATGGTCCTGAAAATGACTATTCTCTAACAAACATGGTCCTGAAAATGACTATTCTCAAACAAACATGGTCCTGAAAATGACTATTCACGAATAAACTTGGTCCTGAAGATGACTATTCTGAAATAAACATGGTCCTGAAAATGACTATTCTCAAACAAACATGGTCCTGAAAATGACTACCTATTCTCTAACAAGCGTGGTCCTGAAAATGACTATTCTCTAAGAAGCATGGTCCTGAAAATGACTATTCACGAATAAACTTGGTCCTGAAAATAACTATTCTTAAACAAACATGGTCCTGAAAACAACTATTCTTAAACAAACATGGTCCTGAAAATGACTATTCTCTAACAAACATGGTCCTGAAAATGACTATTCTCTAACAAACATGAACCTGAAAATGACTATTCTCAAACAAACATGGTCCTGAAAATGACTATTCTATAACAAACATGATCCTTAAAATGACTAATCTCAAACAAACATGGTCCTGAAAATGACTATTCTCAAACAAGAATAGTCCTGAAAATAACTATTCTCAAACAAACATGGTCCTGAAAATGACTATTCTCTAACAAGAATGGTCCTGAAAATGACTATTCTCAAACAAACATGGTACTGAAAATGACTATTCTCTAACAAACATGGTCCTGAAAATGACTATTCTCAAACAAACATGGTCCTGAAAATGACTATTCTCAAACAAACATGGTCCTGGAAAAGACTATTCTTAAAGAAACATGATCCTGAAGATGACTATTCTCAGACAAGAATGGTCCTGAAAATGACTATTCTCAAACAAGAAAGGTCCTGAAAATGTCTATTCTCAAACAAGAATGGTCATGGAAATGACTTTTCTCTTACAAAAATGGTCCTGAAAATGACTATTGTCTAACAAACATGGTTCTGAAAATTAATATTCTCAAAAAAAATTAGTCCTGAAAATTTCTATTCTAGAACAAACTTGGTCCTGATAATGTCTTTTTTGAACATACTGGGTCCTGATAATGACTATTCTCGAACAAGCATGGTCCTGTAAATGACTTTTCTTTAATAAACGTGGTTCTAAACACAGTCCGGAAAATGACTATTCTCGAATAAACATGGTCCTGAAAATGACAATTCTCCAATAAACATGGTCCTGAAAATGAGTATTCTCGAACAAACTTGGTTCTAAAATTGCTATTCTATTCTTTCTATTTATTAAATAATCATACTTATTGGAAGTGAAAGACACGCTGAAAATCCTACAACTGGACAGAAAAAACACGTGACATGATTTATATCTGTCACAACAAAATTCCCACTACAGATCCAAAGTTACCTCTTAAGTGGAAGTGAAATGAATTACATATACAACAACATTTTCTTTTCCCTAACTTAGTCTTCTAGACAATGTTGGATATTTAACGTAACCTATGTGCTATAGTATCATCAGAATACTGTGATGTAAAATTTTCTATAAACTATATGTAGCATTGAACTAAAATACAAATAATTTCCTTATTTTAACCCATGCTAATAGTAAGAGTAACATACACTCGTATAGTAGAGCGATAAACTTGAAAGCTGTTCACATTTCATTTACGGTCTGTACAACTCGTAAAAACTCGAGCAGCATTAAACCTTGTATCTCGTCACCCGTGCAAGTAATAAAAATCCTTTGTTAGGGCTTTTCGAAAATTCTCCCCGTTAAGCCTTTTCAGAAAGTGCGGTGCGCATGTGCAGTCACATCATGACACCCAGTACCGAATGTTCAAAGCTAAAACAAGTCAGTATATTGCTTGAGTTCACCAGGAAAGCATTGTGAGAAAAGTTGTGCTCCTGAGCTTTGTTACTGAGCAATAAATTACATATTTGTGTATTTGCTGGTTCAATATTGTTTTACGGACACCATCCTGATCAGGTAAGGTTTCAATTTGTCGTTTTTAATTGAAGACTGATACAGTAGTTTGCGGGTCTAAAGTCTTTGTCTTGACTTTGGCAGTTTTAAATTAAATATCTATCTATTCAAGAACTTCTGCAGAAATTTCAAGAAACTTCGAAGTAATCGTTAAAATAATTACACAATTCTGGGACTCACAATGTCAGAAGTGCGGGATATTTTTTAGTTTAAATATCCTAAACATTAATTAAGTGTTAATGGTAATACCAGAATGAAAGGAGTTGATTTTTATGCATACATAAGTTATAATGTAGGAAATGTTTATGTTTTTATCGTAAACCCTGTAAACATATATGAGATGGTATGAACGCCTTTCAAAGTTAACACAAAGACACTTGCAGTTACCTCCAGTAGAAACAATATTAAATATTACATATATCTCGTTTAAGAGACTTCGTAAATAGAATGCAAGACACATGCCGCTTATCCAGGCATATCACCTCACAACCATAATATTTATGCTAATAAGTGACCTAGGAGATCATGCCTCCAAAGTTCTGTCCACTCCGAAAGTGATTAAAGGATGTATGTAGCCTGGCATGACCTAGGTAGGAGACGAGTAAGAATGTAGGAGTAAGCAATAATAAGCAATAGTCGCAAACCATTACTAATATTCCCGATACTAATGTTAAAAGTGATCAAGGAGATATGATGGCTCTATAGTTTTGTAACGAAATCATTACGTATCTCTGGTGATGAATCTTATCAATTTATATTGATAAGATCACATAGCGGGGATCATATAATACCTGTGCTGTGGATACGGCAATTTGAAGAAACAATTTCTGAACACAATGTCTCTAACATGTAAATAACTGTGGTTTTGAGAGTTTTGTCTCTACATATTGTTTGGTATCTGATTAAATTAATTTTCACGCCTCTTATTCTCTCGGGGACAAGCAGAGACTACCGATAGCTATCTTGAACAATCTCAAACAATCTTTCTTGCCTCCCCCACATCAATTTAATTTAATCTAATCCTCACGTTACGCACCCCTTCTTTCTTGTGGTTTTCCTCAGTGTGTCATTATAAAGAAGGTTTCAAAATATATAGCAACAATCACGAGAACATGCGTATACGAGTGTCAAATGACATTGTTTTTTACGACATTTTCACTATTTCTTGTCTCCTAATGGTTGCAGCGTTATAATGTATAGCCTAAACCTTCCTTGATAAATACTCTACACAACATATAAGATATGTTTCAAATCAAACAAGTACTTACAGACATTAGCATATTCAAACAAACTCTATAACTTTATAATATTAGAATATAGTGTATAGACACGAAACTTTCATATATATATACAATACATACGCACTTGGCTCGGTTTATGTAACAATTACTGACACAGCACCAATTAATTACTGCATCAATTACTGAGACAACACCTTTTCAAAATGTACCTATATAAGCAGTGAATAAATGTTTTTCTATCTATTTAATATCATTACGAAATGAAGCCGTGAAATACGGATTTTCCAGCATCACCTTTTAATCTTTTCGTTCATATTAACCCAACAAAGGGTCGCGGTATAGGATTACCAAAGCTTTTAGAAAGGATTTCGGCATATAACACCCTTGTGGTTCAGATTTAACGAAAGTACTATACGTATTCATGTGACTTAGAAAATACCTGAAATATTTTATATCCTTTTTTTTTGAGATGCCCGATACCTTGGAAATATCTCCTTGCTAACTATTATCATAATGTGGTTGCATTGCTGTGAATTATTAGAGGCAGGTTGCTAGCCTATCGCCCAATAGGATCCTTAGTTATGTTCAACGTAATAACAGTATTAAAACGATGCTTCTATTACGGCATATCATAAGAAACATTACTGTACACCTTATTTGAAAACCATTTAAGTTACGATGGGTTTTGAGTGGCCATACCTAACATGCCTACATAATTTCGTAAATGAGCACTCAGGCCTCTAACTACCCCGTCATAATAAAATAGGGATAGCGTATATACATATTGTGAAGCGTATATTGTTGTATGATTAATATGAACCCGACGTTTCGGCTACGTTGCAGTAGCCGAAACGTCGGGTTAATAAAGGTAATTTTATTATATATAAACTTACGCGATAAGTCCCGTTAATTAATTAATCATGAGTATAAATCGCGAATCTCTTAAAATTATATTGTTGTATGTTAACAAACGAGTAATTGATTCTTCGCGTACTTCTAAACTAAGGCTAAAATGTTAGCTCATGAGTGAATGATTATTCTTATATATCTCTAAATTAGAAGCTAAATGGTACAATTGCGTTCTCCACAGTTTCCACGTAGTATTTGGCAGCGGGCGGGCAGTGCGCCTGCCGTGTCGCGACGAGCAACCAAACGAAAATATTTTCCGCGGTGAACAACTTCTTCGCTGATTCGCCCCTGGTGAATCAGCTCAAGGGAATCATGGTAAGGCAACGTACTTATATACGTATATATGCATACACGCCCTCTAAACCCTTATGAGTTGGACAGAACTACGTGAACATAAGAGCTCTTTGACAGGGTTGTGTTGGCAATCATATAGATAGACCATTGGGGACAGATTGCTAGTCCATCCCTCTATACATTCCATTTCCTCGTTGTACCTAAGTCACCTCCTACTTTGTTCAAAAATGGAACTTAAATAGAATGCTGACTGCTTGCCTTTCTTCTGGATATATTGTTGAGCTATAGCCAGAGATTTGAAGTGATTGGAATTAACTCGGCAATAGAACAGCAATCTCTCACCAATATTCCATATTAATGTTATCACATCGATACTGATTACTGAGGCATATATCTGTGAACATTGAAGATATTTTGAAAAGTATGTAATGATCTGAGTTTATACAAACAAATACATCTCCATACAGAGGAGTAGGCATAGATGACGGATCCCCCATTTTCCCCATCCTGATTAAACACTTTAGCTTACGTGAGAATTTGTATATAATACACACATTGCAGACTCGTCAGAGCAGCAATACGGGCGAGACTGGTCCTCCTGACGACCCCTCTCGGAGAACCAGCGTTATACCGCCTTCGGTAGCTGTTAGTCACAGCGAGAGGTAAAAATTCTTTCACACATACACACACATCACGCCCTACAGAGGGGTAAGCAGAGATCACAGATTCTCATTTGTCTCGACACTGATAAACCACTTCATTGACATTCATACACTTCAAATACACTCGACACTTTTAGGTACTTCTAATGATTTTTCAAGAATGTGTATGTACTCGTAATTATTTATCCTTTTTCAATATGCCATCTATGTGACTCCTATATCATCCTGCACCGATTCAATAGAGATTATCGATCGCCATAATCATTAAGTCTATTAACTTTAAAAGCATCCCTCATGTTGTATATTTTGTAATGTGCATGCAATATACATAAGTGCACATAATATCCTTATACATTTCACTTTGAAAGTAATTAATAGCTTCATTAATAGCGATATAGGAGCAAGTATTTATGATTAAGTACTTCCACTAAGTACCTAAGCTTAAGCGGAAACAAGACGTATGTCGTTCCCCAAGTTTGCGAGTTCAGCTGCAGAGTTTGAAACTCGCGTTAAGTTGTGAGGTCATTCATTTTAGCACATGAAAGGAACGGGGAGTAGCAAAGGTGGAATAATTACAAAAGAAGGGAATGGTAGAATACATTACTATAACAAATGGGAATTGTAGAATAGATTACTATTTTAATTACATTCATTTATACATTGGTTCGCGAACGTTTATCCGTTTGGGGAATAAGGTGATTCAATGAGTTATTTCTACAAAGACAATTTGAATTCCAGATAGCCAGAATCTATCTTTATAGATAACATAACATTATATTTTACTTCATGCTATTTATCCTATTACTTGTACCAAACATGACCTAGGTGATATAAGCTCCATTTCAAGCTCTATCAATTTCATACCAAATAAGCAAACACAATAGCAAGGTCAATAATAAACGTTCTTTTGTATAGTAACGTCTCTGACAAATCACTATCACCTCGTCACCGACAAGTAGCTTTCCTGAAGCCAGCGGCTGACACTACCTTGGACCGGAAAGCTTCAATCGTTGATGAAACTTCGGGAATCACTCGGACTCAGATGAAAGGTAAGATATATACGAGTATATATAGTTTTTGCGGTGATAACTAAGTGAGCTCAAGTTAAGTAGTTACGATGTAAATATATAGCGCGTAGGTACTCGAGCTTGTATAATTATATGACACTAAGATAACTTGAAAGTTTTGGACATGTTTCGTAGCAACTGATATCGATAATGTAGTAGAGAGATGTAATATTTTATAGATTGGGGAAAGGTATATACCACAAGTATCCCAAGCACAACACTAGCACATATAATTAAGTTCTAAAGAATTGTGATATTAAAAATACCTGGAAGCAATCAGCGCAGCCTGCGTGTGGAGTAGAATGGATATTACTGTATTGAAACTGGAACACATGCAGATCTTTAGGTACCCCTTTAACGGTATAAAGGCGAGGTGTACAATAGAGTATTTATTGTACTAGAAAATTGTTCAATCTTGTCATCAGGTGCTAAGTTGGCACTCTTTCATTGCACGCTAGTAATTAATTGTTATATAACATTTATAAGTCTCCGTGAAGATAATAAAGATGTTTCTATATTTGAATAATTTGTCCAGAATTCCGTGAGGCCTTCCGTCTCTTCGATAAGGACGGTGATGGAACCATCACGAAGGAGGAGCTGGGACGCGTGATGCGCAGCCTGGGCCAGTTCGCCAGGGTTGAGGAGCTCCAGGACATGTTGCAGGAGGTGGACAGTGATGGTGAGAGTGAACCGAGGAATGATTAAATAAAATAAATGGAGTCAAAATTGTGTGACACGTAAATCGAATATGAACGTTTTCTAATGCACGAATAGTAAGACTCATAGAATATTTTTTGAGTAAATTGATAGATATTATAGAGTATTTTTTGATGATGGGTAGTTAAAATATTCACGAATTACTCGTACTAGCATCTTAGTTATCAACAAGAGTTTTAATGTAACATCAGACTTTTCGGAAATTTATGATGTATATATTTTTTCTGTTGAGTTTACATTTACTCGTAAAATATTTATCGTTCATGATTACACCTTCTTATAACCTAAATACGATTATCATAACTATTATAAACTTACTCAAAACATTGGCAATACCTGTGGCAATACCAATACAATAATGTGTATTCAGAACCTGTGGCGATACACTTAATATACGATTATTACGCGTATTTACCTGTAATAGGTATGTATTGAACATCACCATTAGGTCCTAACTATATCATTTTGAATCCAGGTGACGGCAACGTAAGCTTTGAGGAGTTCGTGAGCATCCTGTCCAAATCGATGTCAGGCAGCGGAGGGAACACCAGCTCCGCCGAACAGGAGGAGAGGGAATTGAGGGACGCCTTCCGAGTGTTTGACAAGCACAACCGAGGTTATATTTGTGCCTCGGATCTGAGGGCTGTCTTGCAGTGTTTGGGGGAAGATTTGTCTGAGGAAGAGAGTTAGTATTTGACTTTTAATATTCTTTTGAGAGACTCGCGATTTAAATTCATTTTACAAGAAAAGGGGACTTATCGGTAAAAAAGTACTTTGTTTATAAAAGTACGCGACGTTTTTTTAGTTGTATTTTTTATTGAGGTATTCAATTGGCCTATGCTAGTCGGAGATGTGAATAAAATGTTAGCTACCATTCTTCTGACTTATTTTGTGTCAGTTACACTGCCTGAGTATTCGATTAAATCTAGTATGTACTCATAGATTAATTAGTCGGTGTTCATGTCTTTCAGTTGAGGATATGATCAAGGAGGTTGATTCTGATGGGGATGGCCGCATCGACTTTTTAGGTAAGACTCAACAGGAATTGTAGTCATATAAATGGTTTTGAATGCCAGATATTCATATATAATATCAGCGTTGTGTCTGCCACCAAACGTAACATACCCAGCTGAGTTAAAACCTTTTTGCTGCGACAATAACATGCACAAGCTATACCCCCTAGTTTGTAAGTTTGGTTTGTAAAATATTTATATTGTGTATGTTTTTGTGTCTGTAAATAAATGCTTTATTATTATTAAATTCACACTCATTAAACCCTTTCTGTATAGAGAGAATTTTGCAGAAATACGTAATATTTAGGGCTTACATTATAGCATGGGGCAAGATTAGTTTGATTTCCAGTAGCTAAATCTGATTTTAACTCAGAACTATCCCAATATTGAATTACGTATGTTTTCCTATATAACATTCATATTAATTCACGTCCTTTAATCCCTTTCAAGGTGGACAAAACCTTGCGTGACACGAAAATATCTTGTTCACTTATTGGCATCGAATATAACTTAAAAGTAAATATATTTGTTCCAGAATTCGTCCGGGCCCTGGGAGAGCCAGAAGACGCGTGTGATGATGAAGACGAAGACGAGGGCACTGACAGCAATGACGTCAGCCTTCCCCGGGCAGTCTATGCTAATTGAACAAAGATATTATTTTAATATAAATGGAGAATAAAATCTTGGTATTTCTATTCTAAGACAGCTTAAGTATAACAGAGAACTATTTGTTCCGTTTATGATATTGTGTAGTATAAGTTGGAGTTATGAATAATACAATGACAGCAAAAAGGTTATACTTGCTTATATACTTTTTATTATCTAAATAAATAAATGATAGTCTGTAAGCGAATTATTTTTATTATTAACTTTTTAATGGATTGGGTTTCGCCTATATATGTATTGTTTTAGAATCATTCAAATATTTAGTTATCAAGAATAAGCTAACAGAAAATAACTCTTCATATATTTATTAAATGAGTGAGATTAAGTTAAAATAATATAATACATAATATACCGATTCTCCTATGGCATATCTTCCAAGAATTTATTACTTAAATGATAAAGTAAATCCTAAATCGTGTTTTTGATAAATAGGTAATTTATGGTCTTAATAATTTTACTATATTATTGTAAGATAGTTACCTGATTATATGATAGCATTTTTGATATATTGTAAGCAGCGCTCTAATTTAATATAGGTCGTCTTATTAGTTATCTTACGCTAAGTTATGAAAAAATACCATTTAGTTTCAGTTAACAACTATACACTCTTTCGTTATGTTACTGCATGTATTATTTTATTGGTTACAAGTAAGATTTCAAAGAGAAAGTTCTCGATTAACTTTTTAAAGTTAAAGTTTTTGGTAACTAGTTAGTACCAAAAACTTTATAAAAATACAATATTTCATATATAATTAGCATTATCTAGCTTTGGGTGTTGTGAAACATAACTTAATTAGTAGCAATATAAATTTATTAAATAAATATATTATCTTAAGTAAATTGAGGGTATTCATTTATTATAATGTATTTTCTATTGTGTGTCAATGAAGCAAAAGTGGTTTGTCAGCAACGGAACAGATGGGGATCCGTGATCTCTGCCTACCCGTCTATAGAGAATCAGGCTTGATGTGTATGTATAATCTATCTGACCACCTGATAAAATGAGTACTTTTCATTCATCTTATCGAGTCGCGTATTAAAAAACAGGTTTAATATATAAGAATTAGGATTAAAATAATAACACGAAGTTAAAATATCAATATATTTATTACAATTCCATAATTACATAACATTATATTGTCTACACATGTTCTGCATTTCCTTCGAAAACACATCACGATTCCTCTTAACTAAGGTCCAGTACACAAACTATAGCAAAATGTCCCCATACACAACTGATACTTAATTATAATGAGCGACTGATACTTAACTATAATGAGCGTGAGTGTATGGGCACCTTTCACAATTATATTGATCCACCACTGTTTTTTTATCAAACATACTGTGAATAACAATTCGAGTACATGACAGTAAATATACTAACCATGTCTTTACAAATTGACTCAAAACAAACATACTACATTATTATAAAAAATATCATGGTTTAAAAACAAAATCGTATCTAAAGTTTACTTTGGACATGTGCACTGAATAGAGTTTCAATACTTTGTTATTGTATTAACATACATACGTTTCACGATTTATGTATACACACTCCCTTTTTTATTGTGCCGGGGTAGTCAAAGGCTTGAGTGCCCATCTCCGAAATTTCGAGGCCATGTTAGGCATGGGTCACTCAAAGCCCGCGTTTCACTAGATAGACAGCACTAGTAACTCATATATTGTATTAACTAAGGAGGTAACTTAATCGTTTGGCACATCATTGGTATAGATAACTCACTAAATAGCATTGTCCTAAATCAGTATTTTAAGTGTAGCATAGTCAAATATCAAGTAATAATAATCATTACTGCTAACGGTACGAGTATTAGTATTTAGTACAAGTATTATATACTTATTTATTACTTTATATATGACTATTGCAATTTGCTAAAATATGTTTTTCCATGGATTTTATTGGGTAAAGATCTTACCAAATTATCTATAAAGGATATAAAACAATGCTATTTAGCGAGTATATACTATAAAAGCTGTACTTTACAATATGAAGATAATTATATTCTACATGATTACTTGGCAATCGAGTGTCTGTCTATCCCGTCGGGGGCGTAGATGCGTGAATATGTATGAAGTATTTAATTACCTTATCCTTAGTAAAACCATGATTAACAAATGCATTTATCGAATAATACGAGGTATATTTAGGTATTATTATGGTAGACTATGCTATTGAATTATTATGGCAGTGTAAATGCTCTTACTAACAACATTTTAACAAAAGTATATTAGCTATCTATAAAAAACTAATACAAATGCACGATGGTATCATTAATCCTAAACAAACATTATACGAAAGGATATTGTTCAAGTTTCTAATTAAACAATACAATAGAAGCATGATATTTATTTAAAAAACATAAGTAACTCAAATAAAAGAATGCGTTTCACGCCTAACGCCAAAATTACACGTTGATATGGAAATACCATGCATACAGCTAAACATTTTTTTATTACATCGAAAAAATCGATATATATTAAACAATGAAATGTGAGATATTTATTAATTATGACTTTTTAGTCAATGCAAAAATATCCATGGAGTATTTCAATGAATATCTAAAGAAATCCTTTTTCTTATAACGAAGAAAACATACTAATATATAAATGATACTAATCAACAGTGATACTTTAGAAGCATACTTCTTTCTAATCGGTTTGAAGAATTATTCACATTTAGTTCGTTTGATTTTAATCTCTTCATTACATGTTTTTATTAGCTTGACGTGTTACCTACAGTACATGGTACGAAAGATAAGCTCTAGTATACGGTTAGGGGTAAAAGTAAGTGCTAGATTATATCTTTCAGACCGTGTACTGTCCTAATTAATAGTACTTAGTAAAGTCCTCAATAAAGACAGGTTTTCTGTCACTTTTTATTTAGATAATGCATAAAAAAAACGATAATTGAAAGCATATCAACAATACTGAATAGTAAAGAATAATAAGATAAGATTAGGGTTAAG
Source organism: Leucoptera coffeella (assembly GCA_030578115.1). Classification (NCBI taxonomy): domain Eukaryota; kingdom Metazoa; phylum Arthropoda; class Insecta; order Lepidoptera; family Lyonetiidae; genus Leucoptera; species Leucoptera coffeella. The sequence goes on along the minus strand of JAMBLF010000690.1, from coordinate 23,281 downwards.
ACATAATTTGCCTTTAATAGTGTCCAATTCAGTATTTATAAAGTGCATTTAATTATTTCTTATTTATTGACTTTCCTTTAAAAACTAGCCCAAAACAAAGGCACAACTGATATGTAATACCCTGAGACTAGGTGAGTTATTAAGCTTCTTAATAGACACTACACTATGTTATCTGGAATCGCATTGAATCTCTCAAATAAACGTTCTTTCCGACTTTTGAGATGACTATATTCTTTGAGAGATTCAATGCGATTCCAGATAACATAGTTAATGTTAATGATACATACTTTAGAGATGACTACAAGTTTGTTTCAGTTTTTTATAGTTAGACTATGAAAAATATTTAGCAAGTAACAAATTGTAACATCAGTAATTATTTTCATCATATTATGAACGAAAAAGAATTGTTAGTTGATTAAATTTATGTTATAAAACTATAGACTTTAATAGTCTTAATTGGAAGTTATTCAGAATAATTCTGGCCATTATTACACACATTAGATAACATCATAGTGAGATGTACCAATTGACTTTTCGTATAAACATGATGATTAAGAAATTGCAGCAAAAATATACTATATTTAAACATTGTTCAGTAACATTGCCTCTACACTACTAGCGGAATTATTCTTCCAATGAACTATTGCTTCAATTTACATTCATAAAATATTTAATAATCCGTTTTCTGTTAAACACGATATTTATTTAACAATAAAATAGTTATATGCTTGAGAATAAAAGATTTAGAATATAAAGCTGCCAGTTCGTCAACTAAACACATCCATTACCCTTTTCTAGCTGTCATTTCTTAGGATTCACAAAAAATATGTAAATATAGAAATACTTGTTATGGATAGACAAATTCTTAGACCAGCTAAGGATAATAATGTAAACCATTATTTTATGTGAATCCTTTTATCCAGCATATAGGAAAATTACGATTAATAATCTCTCACTAGGAAAACGGATATGTTAACGAATATATAAAATCAAATACCAATGCACAATAATATCAAACAGCAGACTACTTCATTATCTTTCTTTAAAATATTACTGACATATATTATTATTTATATTTATTACTGATATATGACGAAAATGACCAAAATTGAAACCACCAATTTCGCTAGTAGTGTAACATACGCTTTACAACACAGATTACCGCTTAACAGAGAGTAGTTTTTACCGACTAGTAACCACTCCTGGCTCCATATAACCAGTCTCGCTGAGGCAGCGAAGGATGACATTGCCATTGGGCATAATTGACATTGAGGTTATGGAGCCGTGGCTCAGGGATATCCTCAGCCATGCTTCAGGAGGGAATTGGAGTGCCCTGGAAAATGTGAAACGGAGATGTAAGGTACAGGTAAAAGCCTATATAAGAAATATAATAAATATATGGGAAATTTGATACTGTTTAGGGCATTGTTTGTCATGTAATGTAATCAGTACAGATTGGTCAGAGCTCAAGACTCGGTGTTAAGACTATTATTGGGCTAGTAATGGCATAGATATTAGAATATTGAGAAAGGACCTGTCGTCTAATGTGGACATTAACCTCTATGGACGTCCCTCATTAGCCTCCTATGCAGAGCAATCGACATATCATTTATATCCCAGTGTAGTACAAGATTTTATTTATTTAATTAATTCTTATTGCCATTTCTTAAACATAAACAAATAAAAACAAGGAACATTAATAATTGATAAGAATATGCAGTTTTATGGCTTTCAGCATTTCTTTCAGAGAACCATTTTGTGAGGAATAGAATATATAGTGAAAAGTATATTGTATATATGTATTGAAGATTAATAGTAATGCTAATTTATAGTAAGCTAAGTTTTAAATAAATTTAAGAACTATCATTTAAAACTTACATACTTTGATAAATAACTGCACACAAAATACCTGATGACGTTCGCATGGCAGACGAGCAGGGTGTAAGTATCCTCAGTCTGGTCAGGCGAGGCTCGGTGGAAGTACTTGCGGAACGCCGCCTCAATCCTGGCTCCGTCCTGGAAGAACTGCTACGGATTGCAACCACAGGAGTCTCGGTTAGTAACACTGACCAGCTTATAACGTCCCTAAATTAGTATATTGTTTGTGTTGACTTGGCGGGTTGGTAAAAGATTGTATTTTGTAAAGCCATAAAACAAAGAGTAAAAATAATATCATACAATACAGATTGAAAAACAAAAGTATTGAAAAGTTTAACCCAATACAATATGGATCGGTTGCAGTTGCCCGAGTGCCAGAATAAAAGAGCATCTGAATAGATATATTTAAATGCATATGGCCACAGCTAACTCTATCTAGCTATCGTGGATATGTAGCTCTATTTATAGTTTAAGAATGCATATTATGTTATGTTTATGCTATATCATATTATTGATCGTACTACCCTGAATGGATTGATGTTTGTGAAGTATTTGTATTAGTGTTATACAGTACAGGACAACAGAAGGATAAGTAAAATTAAAACAATATCAATAAAATGTACTAAGCATGATTTTATAAACAACTAAAATTCACTGAATTTTTCCCTAATATTTTAGAATAATTAATGAATAAAACTTTATATATTATATGAGCATGCAATGAATGATATGAAGCATACAAACACAAACAATGAATATACTGGTCAGTGATACACTAATAGACACAATCACAATACAAGTATTTATGACAACTTTTAACTGGTTGAATGCAGCAAAAACATACATAATTTACAAAAATTTATAAGTTAGTTTTGAGACTCATTCATAAAATAAGCATTATGTGGACAATACAAGTATGCAGACTAGGATATTCTATAGTCCTAGAAGTAGATTTAATTAAAGCACTAGATGTAAGTTCTATGGGTGCTTAATATTGAGTACTAATTAAACAGCCTCAGTCTGATTAACATTCTCATACATGTTATGTTTTTAATGCTACATACACCTGCCTGCATATAAATATTTCCTTATTTTTTTTTTAAACTCCACTTTAACAAAGTTCTTTATATTCATGAAATCAAATAGAAGACCATTCTATCTAAATTGACAGTAGCATCATCTGCTTACCTTTGCCTCAGGCCTCCAATGACCAACTGGGGGTTCCGGAGGTATCGGAGCGCCCTCTTCAAGCAGCTGGCAATTGGCTGTGCTAATATTCTCCGGGAGGTGCTTAGCTATGATATTACCCGTTTCTTGTGCTCTTGTCATGGTGGATTTGACTAGTTTGTCCCATTTTATATTGAGATTTGACAGCCTTTGGCCGGTAAGTTCTGCTTGCTTCCTGCCTGTGATGGAAATGAATGCAATTGAATCTTTGTTATGATTTATGATGTATTGTGCCTTTTTGTTATAACACCTTTTGTTGTAGATAATTAAAGGTTTATAACCAATTTATAAATACATATAACAGTGTATTGTTATTTATAAATACATACATATATATTTTTTATATACATAATTTACAGTGGCTAACTGTGATGGAACCTAAAATGAAACATAATGAAGAATTCTGCCTATTCATCAAGATAGATAATAGCAAAAAGACAAACGCGTTCACAACCATTAACCCTTGTGGGGTAGTCAGAGGTTCAGGTATCCATCTCCACAATTGCGAAGGTTGTAATTCTATGGCAACCTCGAACTCATGTGTTGACCAGACAGTCAGTACTCAATGTGATAGGTAATAGCCACTGCCTGTAAAAGGCATCATGGTTTGCTACCAATCTCGTTGGATGCTGTTTATGTTGTGAAATGTGAACTTCGTATGGCTCGTACCTAACATGCCTTTCACCCTATAGTTACTAATAAAGGGAGTTTGCATACACAAGTAGTGAAGCATATTATTTTCTAGATATTGTTGCTGTTATCTAATATAAGAGAAATCAAACTCACCTAATTCAGTCAAGATTCTCTCCTTATCTGTATCACCATCGAGATTGTATTGACCGTGTCTAATAAGGAACAAATGCCTGACAGCCTTGGGTTTGGCCTTTTCTATCTGTTCATTGTACCTGTTGTCGTCATCAGGCTTATTTGAGATTGGTTTCACTATGGATTCTGGTTCACGGCTGAAAAGGTTACATTTTAAGTTATAGATAACTTTTGGCTCGTATTCCAGGTGAATTTTTTTAGAATTAGATATAACTTCAACATACTTAACACTTTCGTCGCCATGGTCCAAAAAAGTATATGTGGTGCCGGTCATTTTGACCCACCATGGCGACGAATGTGTTAAACAGTATGTTTTGAATTCTATGAGGTACAATGATAAATTTTGTTACCTTTATAAAGTTATTATACAGCATAGAAAACAAAAACATATTTCATAAAAAATAGTAATCAAAAATGAATCTTGAGAATCATAGGCTAGAAAAAACCTTTTAGGTAAGCAAGGAATATACTACCCAACCCGACTTATTTTAGAAACTATACCCAAATCCACAACTAAGGTTGTTGTACTGCTATCTAGTGTTGAGAATGATTAAGCATTTCTTGTTTACAAAGAAATACTCAACAGCCTATATTAACACTGATTACCACAAGTTGTGACCTACTTCTGTTCTGGGTTGATAATACATATAAAATACTTTGTTTACAGAAGAAAATGAATAACTTATCATTACTATAACTAAATAAGAGGTTGAAAGCTTGGAAATAAAAATAGAATATACTTACTGATCCCAATTACTGTCCCATTTACAAGATGGAGTGTAGTTTGTTGTCCAGGAATTGCTCGCTTTAAATGGCCCCTCGTGGGTGTTGTAATAACTATTCAACTTTGTATAAGCGAATGTTCCTCCTAAAGCACCCAAGCCAATCAAAGCTATCTTTTGAAATCTAGGAATTGTAGACATTATAGGGAAAGTAAAAAAACCTTGTGTCAGCTATTCAGACCGGTCCCTTTGTCGGGTATAGTACCGGTAACGATCAAGAATACTGAAAACTAAAACGCTTACAACAAATAAATTGAGGACGAACACAGTGAAGTAGTATTTTTGTTTCTATACTTAGTACAGCAGTAGGAGATAGAAGTACACAAGGCAGGCAGACAAGACAATGAATGAAAGAAATGAATGAATGTAAACAACAAAATAAAAATAAAACATAGATAAGGTTCTTTTAAAGGCTGATTCACATATGCAAATAAATCTAAATCACGAAGAAAAGTTTGATATTTTTATATTACACTTATCGGTGCCAAGTATACATAATTGTATTTACAACAACAATGTTTAAAATCAATCAAACAACAACAATATATAATTCAACAATGTTTAAAACAAAAATAATTGATTTCATTCAAAATTGTTGGAATAAATGAAATGATATCTTTGCCACAGTATTTTATAATAATTTGATAAGCGTTTGTTTGTTATAAACAAAAGAATAAATAACATTTACTGATGATAATTTCTAATAATTAACGTAATGGATAGTTAGTTAACTAACAATTTTCATTCAAGTAAGTATACTTATTCTAGATAGGTTCCTAGTCAAGTAAGTTACAACAATTATGAATACCAAACAAAAAGATAACGTTTTGTACAAATGGGCATTGGAATCTACCAACCACCTCGTCCCAGATTGGTTACAAAGATTATACGATGACGAAGACTTTGACGATAATTCTTACTTAATTCTCTTGGACCATGCTACACGCAAGAAGATGTGGATACTATGTCGGATGATGGGTGTTGCTTCTGATGGAATCCCTGGATATGCTTGCCGTCTCTTAGAAAGATATTTAGCCATTACAGTCCAGAACACGCTAAAAGATCTACCAAATTTAATGAACATGAGTAGTCTGATGTGGCATCACTACAAAAATAATTTTGGTGCTTATCTTCCTTTACAAATGGCCACGAGCATTCAATTGGCAGCGAAAATCTGCTCTTGCAATCTACAAGTTTCATCAGCTAAGGTGGAAAGTGTTCTGAAGTTGATCGGCGTTCAGTATTCAGTAGCAGAGATCAACCTTGCTGAATTTAAAATGCTGCAAACCATAAGTTTTAAAGTGCCTCTTTGGCGAAGTGTGGAGGTAGCTGAATTTCTAGCTCAAGAGGTGGGACTTCCAAGAGATTCAATTCTCCTTGTACAACACGTTATGGATTTTGTAGAATGTCATAGGAGCACAATAGAGCAGAAAGTTTTATCCACCGGGGATATTATGGCGCGGAATACGTCATTGCAAACTTTACATTTGTCAGCATCAGTCGTGTTTGCCGCGCATAAATTGCGAGGAGGCAACCATAATGTAATGGCTAAGTTAGCTGACATGGCTAGAGCTCCTGTGCACTTGATTTTGGCCATATCCAATATTACAATAGCTCTTATAATGGACTCCGATTCGCCTCAAACAAGCGTTGTTGTTACTACTGATGGTGATGAGAGTTTGTAAATATTGTTTTATCGTGTTATGAGTAAACAATACTCGTAGTTTCAGATAGATATTTGTTCAAAACTTTTACATAGTTTAGGTTTACATTACAGATAAAATTTGTAACTTGAATTATAGATTTTAAGTAGGTTTAGTATAATAAATATTTGTTTTTTCGCATAAGACATTCTTCTACATGTGAATGAAGCAGCAAACAATTTTAGTCTGTTTTCATATGATATGTATATAACTTAATAAACTTTTTTCATACGATGCTAAAAGTTTTTTTAAATGCCTTTATGAGTAGAGACAATGTAAATTTTCTAGGAAACAAAAAAACATACTTTAGATATAACTATGCTTTAATTTTACGAATAAATAACAAAGACGGTGTTATGTGATTTTAGGGTAAACAAATTACAAATAAAAAACACCATCAAAATTAAAACAATATTTAATTCGTTCACAAATATACAACATACACTTAAGTCATCAAAAACGTCGCTTCCAATCGAAAGCAACAAGACTTACCTTCAATTACGCCTGTACTACAATAGAGTGACTAATATCTATGTACCAGACAACAGTGCGGTTAAAAGTATGATTGGGGCAAAACCAACCGATCTGTTTAATGTCAAAAAACTTGTAAAAATACTTACTACAAAAAAACCAATGTAATATAACAATGTCAAAAATATTATCATTCCAAGGGCGCAGCAAATGCCCGTTATGTCTAAATACGTAATGCAAGCAAACCGGTCTTCCTATCCTTGTATTAGAAGTCATTAAAATGTCTTTTAATGCCTCTACACTTATGTTAAATTTTATAAAAGCTTCCTAGTTTATATCAATAAGTATAAACTCAACAATGCAATATTTCATTACACTATTTCAACTCCTTTTATTTTAAACAATATACGCAGTCACTTGCATAAATGGCAAGTTTTATTATAACATACAAACATCAAGCAAAACCTTAGTTCGTTCTATAACTATCAAAATTTCTTATACATGTAATACAAAAGTAGGTCTAATTATTATAAATCCATAACATTAATACTAAATTCATAACAGTGTAACAAAATAGGCACAAAGCAGGCACAGGATACAACTATAACATATCTCAAGATAAGGCAACTTTTGAACACATTCCTTACAATTTACAAGTATCAAATTTTTATTAGAGTACTATAATTTGATATGTCTACATTGCCGCGCAACACTTTCTTTTGTAGGTTCTGAAAGAAAGAAAACATTTCAATTAATATAATCATCAACAACAAGACATTAGGTTTATGAAGGAAGAAAGCATTCGTACTTATGAAAATGTCAGAACAACCATTCTTCTTACTTAGTTTTACTTTAATGGCCACATTTTTTTAGTTCCAAATTGGTGGCGCTGTAGTCAACGGAGACCTGTCAAATGCCAACTGGTCGTTTTCATAATGTACTCAAACATCTATTTGTTAAAGAATTTAACTAAACATACGTATTATTAAATTATTTTAAATAAATAATAGATTAAAAATACATATTTTTCCGACATTCTTATCATAAACAACGTTGAACTATTGATAAACAAATAGATTATTAGAAACTGATTAGAAATTGACTTTTGACAGGTCTCCATTCTCACTAGCGCCCCTAGCGGGATAAAAAAGTGAGGAATGTCCCCATTGGGATTAAAGAAGAAGCAATTTAAGTAATTACCATTACAATTGCAGGTACTCTCAACCGCTTAAAAACCGGGTAAATAGGCATTTTCTGAGTAAGATGGTTCAAGGCGCTATTTATGACTGTGAGTAAATGCAGGAGCGAAAATCAAATTCATATTGTATAAAAAAATCATTTAAATATAAAATATTTAATGCAAGAAACGTACCTTTTTGAAAATGCTGGCCATCAGTAGGTTGGTCCGCTTGGTAGCGTCTTTGATTTGCTCCTCTTTACGGCGCCTCACTTCTGGCAGAGATTTGTAAATTTTCTCCGAGTGTTTCTTCATCTCGCGTTCACTTGCAAATTTCGCGGCTGCTTCTGTAATAGAAGGCTTTAGTTAAATACGTAAAAACTACAATTTTATTAAGTTATATTGATGTATATTGTGCGAGAAATCCAAGATATGGAAATAATAAGTCTGTGTCATATCATCTCTATCTATCTGTATGTCATCTGCATGCATACATTCGCGGCGGTTATAGCTATGTCTTATTAAAGTCAAAGTCAAATGTTTTTATTCAACATAAGTACAAGTACAGTACATTCATTGAAAGTCAAAACATTTGCCAAACACTGGTTGTCTCTTGGCTTTAAATTCTACCGTTGGTTCGGAAGCCCTGGCTCGGAGAAGAACCAACAAGAAACTCCGGAAATACTACTCACCCTTCTTCAGCATATAATTAAAAGTGTGATATACATTCTACAGACTTCATGTGTACGTGTGTAGGGGCATATGATCAAAATCATTTATTATACCTAAGATAGACAACCAGACGACTCACTTTTATGTTTTTTACATTCACTGTTGAGTTTCCGCATAAAGCCTGCGAGCTCCTTCCACTCCTTGGCAGTGCAGTCATTCATTTCGGTTTCGGCTGCGACTTGTAGGGACACGAGCCCTCTCTGCGCTTCCCCGCACCGCTTCCTGACAACATTACAACCATACATTATAGGCTATTCGCGTTAAGTAAATAGTGACGTCATGCTATTCAGAAGTTCAACTGGCCAATGAGATGTTAGTTAATGAGAAAACAAGTCACATTAACCAATCGCAGACAACCGTTGTCACGTCTCATTGGTCAAATCGTGGGGACATGATGACGTCACTATTTTCTTAATGCGAATATACTATACTATAACGAAATAAGAATCAATTTAAAACTGGTAATAAAATAACATGCGAGTATTAGTATAACGTAAATACAGCAATCTTCAAACTGGTAATAGATGCTCAACATAATTACGTTTTAGATTAAAAAAGGAACGTGACAGATAAGTATTACCCTAGGGAGAAACTCCACTTAAAGTATCTGTTTGGCTAGTATACCACCAAGGTATCGTATGAATGTATTGATATTTGTAGAAAAGAAAATAGAAATGAAATCATCAGTCGTTATTAGCGGGCATGTTAGAAAATGCTTTCTTAACATCTAGATAGAACCTAACATAACCATAACGGCAAATTAATAAAGATTAAAAATAACTAGATAAAATAACAATTTTACTTAGTAAATAACCTAAGACTAACGAACAGACAACAATATGTAGAAATGACAATACACGTAAATCAGTAAAATTTAAGATAACTATGACTTATTACATGAATAATAAATTTACGCAAAAATCACAAGGCCCACATTTCATAAAATTGTTAACAAGAATAAATGCAACTGTATTATCTAACTGTTTCACATGTGGGATGTATGCTAACGTATTATGAGGGTAGTCTAAAACACTTGAATAACAACTACACTGCAGTGATATGATACAACACACATCTATTAGGTTAATGAACATAAAATATGATATTAATGATGAAAAACGAAATCTAAACATGTCTGCAAAATACTTAAGTAATTTTTATAATGATTTGAACAATTAAATTTACGAAATCAATCTAATTTTGCTTGCTAATTGTTTTAATGTAAATAGGTATTTTCACTAAAAAGTATACAAAAATAAAGTGAGCACAATTTAAATATCATTTGGTGAACTCTAATAAATGTGTGCCAATATACCTCTGCAGTGACAGTCTTCATATCGACAAGTCGGTTCACATACAAACACCATTTGCACTGGTTTTAGCTTTGCACGGTCATTTCTAGGATCAAAATATATTTATTTAAATAATGAATTAAAAAGATCTAGGACAGCTTTAACACAGCCATGCATAAGGTAAGTAAAAAGGTAATATTTTTTAAAACCAAGTGTTGCACTAACCAAATAAGGCATATATGTATTTTTCATATTTTATTTTTCCTTCAATCATCAGTGAAGTACGAAATACAGACTTTTGCTATTATTTTCAACTAATACACAATTCATTTCCTAACAATCAGAAGTTTGAGTGACCTTCGCCATATTTTATTCAGAAAAAGATTTATGAGTAGTGTATCGGGTGTCTATAAAATCACGAAGACTTCACTTGGAAGTAGAATGTGTATCTTTTATAATATGAGACGCGCTAATAAATAATTAAAACATCACTCACCTGGCCTCGTGAATAGCCCTCAAGCAGGTCTGTCTCTTCGACGCCTTGTCTATGAAGTCAGGCCGGTTCTGAACCAGATAGTCTTGAACGCACATATTCTGCGGATCCTTCATCTCATCTCGGAACGACAACTCGCTGTCAGTGGGCAGGCTCCTCGATCGCTTGGCCCTTGGCAACCGAGCGTGCTTATCTAGTTTCTTTTGCAACTTCTCAGAGACTTCTTGAAAGGGCATTTTGTCAAACTCCGTCTTCCTAGAAGGCAATTTTAAAACAACGTTCTTCAAATCACGCTTGCCAGTGTCGCCTGTCGTGTCCAAACTAGCTACGCTGTCGGAGGTCTGCAGTACTAGATTGTATGCAACGTACTTCTTTTTGTGCCTCTCGTTGTTGTGTTTCTGCGATTTGTGGGCGTGGCATCTGTGAGAGCTACACGCGTGCGCTTTCTTGCACCCGTCGCAAATGACTGTTGAACTGGAAGTATCGGAACGTTGGCATCCGTTGCGGCAAACTTTGCATTTGAACTTTCTATCGTACTCTTTCCTTATTTTTTCAAGGAACGCATACTTGAGCCCCGTTCCATTGATCTCGCTCGATGTTTGCACTTCCGACGATTCTAAGTTAGACAATTCAAAGTTGGATAATTCTCTGATTACGCTCGAGCTAGATTTCTGAACGGCCTTGTCCGCTTGGTTCCTAGGAGAATACTTGGTGCCCACGGAGACATGGGATACATTTATACTGTTAGTTTTGTGAGATGTGAACGTAGGATTTTCGATAAGTTTCTCGTCAGATAGTACTTTATCTATGATATTGTCCTTCAAACCTTCAGCAGTTTCCGAGTCAGTGTCAAGTAAATAACTCATTATGGATAATATCTCTCGCAGACATTTTTTCCTCTTATCTTTGTCAAAGTCTTTTTTGGCAAAACGTTTCGTAATATCTTTAATTTTTAATAGTATCGGATCTTTACCGTACTCCTCTTTTAAGACTCCTAGTCTCCCAAAGATTTCGGATTGCTGCGAGTCTGAATCTCCCGTCATCTCCAAGGTCGGTCGTTTCAATACCTCTACTTCTGCAGCTTTGCCCTTGTCCGGTACATTAATGATTGAAGATATCTTATCGTTACTGTCAGTGAGTGATTTTACGTCATCCCCTTTGGAACTTTGGCTTTCTGACGTGATCGTATGCGTTGCTGGATTATGTGAGCTCTTGAAATCTGCGAAGCAAGTGTTGAAACGTACGTGGGCTTCAGCGTAATCCTTCTTCTTCGCACTCATAGGTAAAGTGACATGTTTAGTGGGAATATTGTAATTGGAATCGGTTCTTTCAGTCTTATTGGTTTGTTGTTCGGTCGTGTATTTACTGCGAGTGGTGCAGCCAGAAATTGTATGAACATCGAATTCTGGGATATTCTCGTTCGTGTCCCATTTCTTTCTGGTGCCAGTGTTAATTTCTTTACGAAAATTTTCTAAGGATACATCTTTCTGCCAGACTGCCTTTTCCGCGTAACTTATCTGGTCTGTAGATACGCTTTTCGTTTTGGTCTTCGTTTCATACGTAGTATACAAATTATCGTTGGTGTTAGTCGATTTCGCGTCACTACCTACTTGGTGAACTCTTAAACAGTCAGCGTTTTTATCAGTGGGCGTATCATTCATATCTTCACTTCTTTGAAATTGTGTTTCGAGGGGGGCTTGGCTTGCTCGGGCGCTTCTTCGATATAAGTCCTCAGTGACAGTATACGTATTAACAGCCTCATGAAGAAATGTCGGAGTCTTAGGTCGCGGGCGTTTTTCGGTGCCCCATTCACCTGTGGGGACTGTCGTGTGCATTTCCAAGGCATCGACCCCCACATCTTTGTAAGTAACAGTCTTAAAGGGATCGTTGGTCAAACCTCTAGCGCAGGTTGCTTTGTTAATGAATTTCGGAGTTTGGGAATGTCGTTCACATAAAATAGTAACATTGCGTGCTCCCTTACTTCCTCTTTTTCTAATCATACTGTGGGTAGGTGTTTCGAATGCTCTCATACTATTGAACTCGCCATCATTAATAGTTTCCGTACTAAGCCCTTCCACTGTTTGGCTATTCTTATCTTGAGTCTCGCTCATTACACAAAAAAGCTCCACCTCATCATTGGAAGTAATCGATTTCATTTTTTGAAAAATTTCAGCCGCTTCATCGTCCGGAAAATCACATTGAACTGAAGTATTGTGTGTTTTCTTACTATTTAATTGAGCATCACCCTCTGCCAGCAAAGAGCATTTGTAGAGCAAAAACTTCTCTCCTTCAGTAGTATGCTTTTTAGTGCACAGGCACACGTATTTGATTTGCTTCGACATTGCTTCATCATCGCCGGCAGTAGCTACATTTGAGTTCACAGTAAGAGGTTGCATATCACCAGTAGTAGACAAACTATCAAGTTTAGCAACCGACTCAACTTGAATCCCGCTTTCAACTTTCTGCACGGGAGGGCTGATTTTATGACAATATGTGCAATTCGTACACGTTCCAACATTTTCCTTGTTAATCAGATTGTATGGTTTCATGTATCTTTTTGGAAGAAAATTGTCTTCTACATGGTAGACAGCGATTTGATTGCGTTTATCTCTTTTGGGTTTGAGATCTGCAGTCTTGTGTGTAGAACTGCATTGGCTCTCGGCTTTGTTACTGTCGCCGGCGCCTCTATCACAAAATTCCGATTGAGTTCCGAGATTTGACTGTTTCGCTGTTTTCTTGTTTTTATGTGTATCAAGTGGTGGTTTAACGGAAACTGCTGGAGTGGATTGTTTGTGTTTCAAAAGATTCGCTTTATCTCTTAGGTGTTTTTTGTAAGCTTCTTCTTTTTTGAAAGCTTCCACGTATTGTTTATAAATTTTTTCAGCAGATGTTTTGCCCAAAATTGTGTCAGATATCTTCGCCTCTTTTTCAGATAAATCGAAGCTAGCGTTGGGTTTCTTGGCACTGGCTGCGGCATGTTTGTGGCCTTTTGGTTGCACTGGCTCATTGGCAGAACTGTGAGAAGACGGTGCTTTTGGTATATATTTAGTATCAGACTGCATAACAGTTTTCATATGTTTCTTCTCATCCGACGCAATGTCCGAGGCACTAGTACTCGTGTCATTTTTCTGATGTGATTTCAAGGACTCCAACAATTTGCTTCCGATACTAAAACCGGATAAATCCAAAATACTATCATCATCCTTATACTTGGTGTTGATTAACTTTTTGATGACATCTCTGACTATTTCCTTTTTGATATGGCTAAAGTTTGGCTTATCGGTTATGATTGAATTTATTTTGTTTTCCAAATCCTTCGAAAATGAATTGGAGCTTTTGCTAGAGTCCGAAGTGAGTCTGGATGCAAAGCGGCCCTTCTTTGGTATGGCTAATTTCTGCGCGTCCTCTGTATTTTGGTAACAGTCGCCGGGCATAAAAACGAAGCTGCCTGCTTCTGACACCTGTTCAACACTTTTGTCTTGAGCGATCTTGGTTTTGGATTTCTTTGGCTTAGTCTTAGCTGGATTTGCTTTCTTCTTAGCTGCCTTTAAAATCCGTCTGCTTCGCTTCCTGTACAAATTGCCCTTTACAACAGGATACGTTACGTAGGGCGTGCATTTCTCCCGCGAGTCAGACGAGCTTTGGTTGCTCTTGAGAAGCGTAGTTTGTATCTCCCTGTCGATTCTTTTCTCTGGCACTTGAGATGATATTGACATACTATCGGGCTTCTTTTCTTTCACATATTTGCTTTTAACACTTTTCTTTTTGCCTTCGCTATCCACGTTGATCGAGATTTCTTTAGTCACATTGACGCTTATAGTTTTGTTTGGGCTCGAGGTCAAGTTACCTGGTACATTTATTTCGACGACATCTTTATCCCTGTATTCTTTTGTCTTTTTGATTAGATCTTTCTTACTTGCTTTCCCTTTACCCTTTTTGGGGGAACTGGCGAATGTAGAGTGAGCGGTAGGCTGGCCTAAGTCAGGCTGGAAGCTGTTGGAGCATTGCATTAAAGTATTTCTTTCAATGGTGCTGTAATATGATGGTGAAGATTTCTTCTCATGTGCATAGCCTACATCAGCAAAAGGGTCCCAGTCTAATCTTCTCTGTGATGTAATACTGCTTGTCGGTGATGCTGCTTTGTTCATTGAGGTATCAGGAGTTGGATCCATTGCTGCAAAGAGCATATATTTTCATGATAATATTATGATTTACACCTAATTTAATAACTAAAAGATTAGGAATTGAGTAAAAATGGTACATTGAGAAAAAAAAATTATCTTCACTGTTACTGTGAACATTAATTTGGTAATCAGCTCAAATAAAAAGATGTGCCTATGTAGTAAGAGATTTAGTTTTAGTTTGACATTTACATTAACCAATTAAAATTCCAAAAAATATTCATTTATATTGAAAGAAAGTCTACTTAATAAAAACTGTTCAACTCTGACTGATACTCAATATATGTGTGATTTATATTATATACTTACATTTATTAATATTTTCTTCTGATCTGTTTGATTCGTTGTCAGAGTTCCTTAAATCTACTGGGGGATTCTCATCTAAAATAGGTGGAGATTCGACTTCACTTTTTTCAGTAATACATTTCAACTGTAACAAAAATAATAACAGAAAAATTTGTAATAAATAAACAAAAATGTTTAATATTGTTAGTTTTACTAAGAAAAAAGCAAATATTTTAGTGATGAACACTGCTGTGTAATAAACAAACAAACACATAGAGTGCAGTTAGTTTTGGTCAGGGAAAAAATACCTTTGCTGTAGTATAACAGTTATTAGTTCAGATTGCAAAAGAATATATAAATCCTAGTACTTATAATGTTCATTAGTTTTTTAATCAATACTGAAGAAGAACTCCATAATTTTGGAGATGAAGCTTTAATTTAGGAATGTTTTGTATTTGGTGGTTAACACAAAGGATAAAAGAATTTAGCTGAAAATTTATAATTTATACACACTAACACAGCATGCATTATAACCCTTAGTTAATCTTACCAATTACATCAAGTTCACTAGTGTCTACTAGTACTAATAACAAGTCAGAACTGACTAGTTCTTGAATTCCAGATTAGCATGCAAAATGAGAAATATTATAATTATAAAAATAAATAGTAAATGACATAAAAATTAAATGAAAATGATATTACAATTGTCATGAACACATAAAGCTTTAGTGCTTTAAATATATAGACTTCACTCCAAATTACATTTTGGTGAGGAAAAACATCATGGGTTCCCTGAATATTTCTCAAAACAAGTCATTGACAGCATATGTATAAAAGGCATTGTTTACATCCTGTCACATTAGATCGAAAGAGGTTTACAAGAGGCTAAAGCCCTTCACAATAGACTAAGTAGCTTAAACAAGTATCTTTAAGTTCCATGAAAAATTACTAACAACATTGCTAAATATATCGAAAGATCAATAAGACCCAAAAGCTCCACCATTTATTTTCTTCCTACTAGGTTTATGTAATACAAAGGCAGGTCTAGGTCACAATAATTTCAACGCAATGATTGATGAATAAATTACTTTATGTGGCCCAAGAATATTGTGTGATTATCAAATAGTTACCTGTGAAGTAGATGAAGTAGATGGTTGGGGTTCAGTAAGGCTTGGAAAGTGTCTATCTTCGGGAGGAAATGAGTCATGAAGTTGAGTTTGTTGCATATATACATCCGCTGTTGTATTCCTGAGCCTATTGCCTGCGAAGAGAAAAGGTTCCAATCCTCTATTGCGTCCAATATTATTGATGTAGCGTAAAATTGCAGCGTTACTGATCTTCTCATAATCGTCTTCTACTTCTTCACAGTGGTAATCTGGATTAAAATCATCTGGATCCATATTCCATGCCAACTAGAGTTTCTTTCTTGGTGTGTAAAAATTATAAAACTTTTGCAGTTCCATCATTTCTACTATTAAAGGCACACGTTTTTAAGCGAAGCATACTGGTAATAAAATATTCAAATTGTAATTATAGTGAAAAAGAGTTAATATCTAATATTTTTCTTTTTTTGATGGAAAAATAGCAATAGTAACAAACAAACAACGGATTCAAACAAATCTTTGAGTTGAATTGAAATTTGAAACAAACAATGGATTTATCAAACCAACGAACAAAACAACCAAGCTAGAGATCCCGCCATATAAATTGGCAGTTTGGGGCGTCGCCACAGTCGCGTAATTCAGTGCTACCAGTAAACACGCCAAAACTAGCACTCACTGTGCCATACGGCTCGATACATTATAGGTTTCATTTGTAACGGTCTTTGGTTGCAGAGCTATAAACTCAAATAAAACAAATTAATATATCAAAGTCAAAATATGTTTATTTAAAATAGGCCCTATCACAAGCTCTCTTTGAATGTTATCTTATGATCTAAGTATAACAACAATAAAGATTATTATTTTTATAATTAACAAACATAAAGATTACAAAAAAAGTGTGCCAGTTTTTCCTTAACAATAATTATGATCCCTATCGCCTAACGTGGTAAACGGTAAAAAGTGGCTTTGTCCAATTATCCTCAAAATAAAGATTTTTGCTTCTTAGCCACTCTTGCATCTCAGATTCTCCATCCATCTGCCATAATATATTCAAAATTATAAATATCACAAGCTCTCTTTGAAAGTTATCTTATGATCTAAGTATAAATTAAAAAAACTATTTCAAACATGGCACTGAGCATTGTCTTTACATATTTTTTACCGAGGTTAGATCAGCGGAGACCCTAGCTTGGAGAAGAACTAACAAGAAACTCCGGAAATCAATTTATTATAATCACCCTTAACAAACATAAAAATTACAAAGAGTGGGCAAAAAACACAGCGCTGGTAATACTAAATTTACCTTTCATACAAAATAACACGCAATGGCAGAAACGTCAAATTTAGTTCCAAGTTTGGCTACTGCCAATTTATGTGGCGGGATCTCTAACAGCGAAATGACAATCTGTGCTGTCATCTGTAAAGACTCTTCGACGCAGGCGTTTCCTAGAGATCGCGCCACATAAATTGGCAGTAGACAAACTTGGAACTAAATTTGACGTTTCTGCCATTGCGTGTTATTTTGTATGAAAGGTAAAGTGAAGTATTGTCTGGCTAACGAAAGTAGATACTGAAAAAGCGCGGCAAATTTGATAGTAGTAATAGACGATCGAATTTGGTACGGCCGGACCGACGGACTGTACGGTGCGCTATACTCGCCACACGACCGTACCACATCAAAACGGTCCAGTGCTTCCCCTGCTAGAGTACCCGCCACATAAGGTGGCAGTAGCCAAACTTGGAACTAAATTTGACGTTTCCGCCATTGCGTGTTATTTTGTATGAAAGGTAAATTTAGTATTACCAGCGTTGTGTTTTTTGCCCACTCTTTGTAATTTTTATGTTTGTTAAGGGTGATTATAATAAATTGATTTCTGGAGTTTCTTGTTAGTTCTTCTCCAAGGGTCTCCGCTGAACTTCTTCTTCTCAATCGTTACGCTCTTATCAGAGCGGTCGTGGTCTTCATGACGTGGCATCTTGAGCAGCCGAAATGGTTGGTGAACTAACCTCGGTAAAAATATGTATTCTTTAATACACTCTCGGCGGTTATAGGTACTCCTAACGTCACCTTTTTTCAATATAGCGTCTATCTGACTGTTACATATATGTCTTATTAGGCCGGCCCCTACGTAACCGCCCTTCCACTTCACTCATATATATTCCTTTTGTCAATATATAGTTTTTTTAATTTGTACTTAGATCATAAAATAACTTTCAAAGAGAGCTTATGATAGGGCCTATTTTGAATAAAAATATTTTGACTTTTGACTTTGGTATATTAATTTGTTTTATTTGAGTTTATAGCTCTGCAACCAAAGATCGTTACAAATGAAACCTCAATATAATGTATCGAGCCGTATGGCACAGTGAGTGCTAGTTTTGGCGTGTTTACTGGCAACACTGGATTACGCGACTGTGGCGACGCCTCCAACTGCCACCTTATGTGGCGGATACTCTATTACTAAGTGAACACGTTCGACATGCCTCCAGTTCTATCCAAGCAAGCTAAAATGGCTTTAGTGGCGGCAACCGTCGTCGCAGCTACTACTACACCAATTGAAAATAAAAGAAAAGTATGGGCAAAATTTTATTTGAAAAACAGAGTCTTACAGTCACATGCGACTTATAAGAGACCTGGACGACGAAGATTTTCGTATTTATTTACGAATGAGTACAGATTCATTTGGTTCGACCACACAAGTATATACACGAGCGAATTTAGTGCGAACCGCACCGAATCCTGTCAAATTGTTCGGCCGACCTCGTACACACTAGCGAACTTGGTGTGGACCGCACATGGACCGCACCAAATCCTGAAGAAATTTCATCGAACCGAGCGGACCGTCAATAATAATAATAATGTACGGTGGACCGCTGAACACATCGTCGAATATGGTCCGGAGCATACCAAGTCCGCTGTGCGGACCGTACCATATTCGATCGTCTATTACTACTTATTAAATATATTAGCATTGCAACCCTAAAATAAAAAGGAAAGTCGTAACAACTCACTTTGATACTTTGACATTTATTTTTATTTTACTACTGGATACTTGCAATTTTGTCCGCGTTATGACGTGATGAAAAGTAGCTCATATAACCTGTTATCTCTTTATTAACTCCATACCAAACATTACACGGATACGACACTCCATTGTAGCGTATTAAAGAAACAAAAAGAACAAACAAAAAATAACTTAAACGAATAATATGTACTTACTTAATTAAAATTAAAAAATATCAAGACATTTTACGCAAGTCAACCTAACCTAACTTTACGCAAGTCAACCATAAAGAACCATATAGAAAAATCAACAACACGCTAACTTCGGCGTCAGAAATAGGAATACCATACACTAATTCTGATTTTACCAAATTTTTCGGAAAATAGACACAAATTAATTATTTTTTAAATAAAATTGGTAAGTTTTTCCCTACCTAATTAGTTAATACATAGTGTACCTAATTACTTAAGCTATTTACTAGACCAACGTAAGGCTTACTGTAGCTCTTGAAATGATCCAACACGTAGATACGAAACTTATTTTCGATTAACACAATTTTAGCAGACGTACTTATTTTTAAAACTCATTTTATAAAA
Source organism: Leucoptera coffeella (assembly GCA_030578115.1). Classification (NCBI taxonomy): domain Eukaryota; kingdom Metazoa; phylum Arthropoda; class Insecta; order Lepidoptera; family Lyonetiidae; genus Leucoptera; species Leucoptera coffeella. The sequence goes on along the minus strand of JAMBLF010000690.1, from coordinate 3,531 downwards.
TGTTCAAAATGAGTTTGTTTTAAAAATGCCTTTTTGGAATTACTTGTTCCTAAGTACTTTCTACTTGAAATACCCCAAATTGTAGGGTAAATATCTGATGGTAGGAACACTTTAGTGTTGTCATATAAAAAGTTTGCAAAATTATCCAGTATCTACTTTCGTTAGCCAGACTATAGTAACCTCGGTAAAAAATATGTAAAGACAATGCTCAGTGCCATGTTTGAAATAATAGTTTTAAGAGATTCGCGATTTATACTCATGATATTATAAGATATAAGGGTGTATATAAGATTGATTGCAGCTGTGGGAAGTCCTACGTCGGACAGACTAAACGGTCTATTGCGGACAGAGTGAAGGAACACATAATATATGTAACATATAATAAGAAGGATAAGTCCCGTTAATTATTAATCATGTTTGAAATAGTTTTTTAAATTTATACTTAGATCATAAGATAACTTATTATATGCTCAGTGCCATGTTTGAAATAGTTTTTTTAATTTATACTTAGATCATAAGATAACAGTCAAAGAGAGCTTGTGATAGGGCCTATTTTAAATAAACATATTTTGACTTTGATATATTAATTTGTTTTATTTGAGTTTATAGCTCTGCAACCAAAGACCGTTACAAATGAAACCTATAATGTATCGAGCCGTATAGCACAGTGAGTGCTAGTTTTGGCGTGTTTACTGGTAACACTGAATTACGCGACTGTGGCGACGCCTCCAACTGCCAATTTATGTGGCGCGATCGCTAGAGATCCCGCCACATAAATTGGCAGTAGCCAAACTTGGAACTAAATTTGACGTTACCGCCATTAGAGATCCCGCCACATAAGGTGGCAGTTGGAGGCGTCGCCACAGTCGCGTAATTCAGTGTTACCAGTAAACACGCCAAAACTAGCACTCACTGTGCCATACGGCTCGATACATTATAGGTTTCATTTGTAACGGTCTTTGGTTGCAGAGCTATAAACTCAAATAAAACAAATTAATATATCAAAGTCAAAATATGTTTATTAAACTATTTCAAACATGATTAATAATTAACGGGACTTATCCTTCTTATTATATATTACATATATTATGTGTTCCTTCACTCTGTCCGCAATAGACCGTTTAGTGTGTTCGACGTAGGATTTCCCACAGCTGCAATCAATCTTATACACACCCTTATATCTTATATCATGAGTATAAATCGCGAATCTCTTAAAACAATTATTTCAAACATGGCACTGAGCATTGTCTTTACATATTTTTTACCGAGGTTAGATCAGCGGAGACCCTAGCTTGGAGAAGAACTAACAAGAAACTCCGGAAATCAATTTATTATAATCACCCTTAACAAACATAAAAATTACAAAGAGTGGGCAAAAAACACAACGCTGGTAATACTAAATTTACCTTTCATACAAAATAACACGCAATGGCGGTAACGTCAAATTTAGTTCCAAGTTTGGCTACTGCCACCTTATGTGGCGGGATCTCTACGTGTTTTTTTTTTTTTTTTTTGTATTTGTATGAAAGGTAAATTTAGTATTACCAGCGTTGTGTTTTTTGCCCACTCTTTGTAATTTTTATGTTTGTTAAGGGTGATTATAATAAATTGATTTCCGGAGTTTCTTGTTAGTTCTTCTCCAAGCTAGGGTCTTCGCTGATCTAACCTCGGTAAAAAATATGTAAAGACAATGCTCAGTGCCATGTTTGAAATAATAGTTTTAAGAGATTCGCGATTTATACTCATGATATAAGATATAAGAATGTGTATAAGATTGATTGCAGCTGTGGGAAATCCTACGTCGGACAGACTAAACGGTCTATTGCTGACAGAGTGAAGGAACACATAATATATGTAATATATAATAAGAAGGATAAGTCCCGTTAATTATTAATCATGTTTGAAATAGTTTTTTTAGCTAGGGTCTCCACTGAACTAACCTCGGTAAAAAATATGTAAAGACAATACTCAGTGCCATGTTTGAAATAGTTTTTTAATTTATACTTAGATCATAAGATAACATTCCAAGAGAACTTGTGATAGCTATTTTAAATAAACATATTTTGACTTTGACATATTAATTTGTTTTATTTGAGTTTATAGCTCTGCAACCAAAGACCGTTACAAATGAAACTTATAATGTATCGAGCCGTATGGCACAGTGAGTGCTAGTTTTGGCGTGTTTATTGGTAACACTGAATTACGCGACTGTGGCGACGCCCCCAACTGCCAATTTATATGGCGGGATCTCTATATAAGTTTATAATTGTGAAGATCAGCATAATGTTTAATTACCTACCTAATAACTCGGAATTGGAGATATTTAAAAAACACGGTAGCTTATAAGATACCGCTGATACTGTAGCGGCTAATAATATTGGCCATTCTGTTGCATAGTTAATGAACATTATAAAGGCACAGATTTAAACAGGAAATAGAGATCCCCGCCACGTAAGGTGGCAGTTGGAGGCGTCGCCACAGTCGCGTAATTCAGTGTTACCAGTAAACACGCCAAAACTAGCACTCACTGTGCCATACGGCTCGATACATTATAGGTTTCATTTGTAACGGTCTTTGGTTGCAGAGCTATAAACTCAAATAAAACAAATTAATATATCAAAGTCAAAATATGTTTATTAAACTATTTCAAACATGATTAATAATTAACGGGACTTATCCTTCTTATTATATATTACATATATTATGTGTTCCTTCACTCTGTCCGCAATAGACCGTTTAGTGTGTTCGACGTAGGATTTCCCACAGCTGCAATCAATCTTATACACACCCTTATATCTTATATCATGAGTATAAATCGAGAATCTCTTAAAAGTATTATTTCAAACATGGCACTGAGCATTGTCTTTACATATTTTTTACCGAGGTTAGATCAGCGGAGACCCTAGCTTGGAGAAGAACTAACAAGAAACTCCGGAAATCAATTTATTATAATCACCCTTAACAAACATAAAAATTACAAAGAGTGGGCAAAAAACACAACGCTGGTAATACTAAATTTACCTTTCATACAAAATAACACGCAATGGCGGTAACGTCAAATTTAGTTCCAAGTTTGGCTACTGCCACCGTATGTGGCGGGATCTCTACTGCATTACATTTGTAATGTTGTCCTGATCGCTGGCCATTCTAATCCATTAATAGACAGAAATATTTGTTGTTGAGATGGTATCGAAGAAAGGGGCTGTATAGTTAGACAGATAGGTTAATTTGTTCTGGTTACTTTATTTACCAAAACAAGTTCAACGAGTATTATAATAGCCCGAATACCCGAAACTGTATCTGAGGTTTCTTCTATATAAGATTAATGTTCACAGAGTACAATATAAATTGCATGCATTACTCAGTTTATATTACCTAGTCAGTCAGTCATTGCGTTTGCTTGCCTTCTATCAAGTTAGATTGTGAAATTGTTGAACTAGCGATTAGTGGGTGAATTACTGTGTTCAGAAAATTAAATAGTTAGTTTAATAGTAAACTAGCACTAATATTTTATGTGTTTCAAACGTGTTA
>JAMBLF010000689.1:0-209983 GCA_030578115.1 Leucoptera coffeella | reverse complement strand
TTATTTTTTAAATTAAGCATATAGTTACTTATATTTTCATTCCGGTGTTTTTCTTTCATTATAAAAAAGAGCTCAACTTTGCGTGTTTATAATAAGGTGATATGTATGTAAATTATTTCCAGATTCATAATACTATTTAATTTATTATTTATGGCCCTAAGATTTGTTTTTAAACTTTTGGTGATTTGTTGGAATTATTAGTATCAATCGATAAAATTTTACTTAATTAAAATTCCCAGTTTCATATGTACTAAATACATAATATGTACTTATATTATTACATAAAAATAAAATGATAAAGCATACCACTGAAAACGAAATATCATCGTTAAAACAAATCTAGAAATACGTAACTCAAAGCTATCCCAATTCGAAATAACACAAATCATCACACTCAATCTGAATAATCCTGTTTTGACAAATTACATACAAACCTTCAAGACTCCGAGATTGATTAATTCCCCTCAAGAAAATCCACACAAGTATAACAACAACAATTTGTCCGCCGGGAAACTAGCAAACAGACATAATTTATTCACAACACCAACAAATTTAGTTAACTAACATAAAATAGAACACAATTTTACAAAGATCTAAAATTCACAACACAATTTCGACAAGAGATAAAATTTCACAAAAACGCGCGCTGTCACTTTTATTATTTACGCGCGCCACGGCTCCGCTCAAACAGCCGACGTGCGACCTCTTCGGACACAGAGCAGGGAATATCTTTTGCGCATGGTTAAAAATGGCGTACAACGAAAAGGCTTATGTCGCATTGCGTTATTCATTCCAGAGACTTTACCCTGTCGAGATAAGGGCCTAAAATAGTTCTCTACTGCGCTAGTGGAATTTATGTAAGTGCATTCAGGATTAAGATATAAATTTTCTTTTGTAAGGTACTGCTTTCGGAGCACGGAAATTGTTTTGTTCAGCCACACAATTAACATTTGTATAGGGATAGGGTTGGTCTGTGGAATCGATTATGCTAACGTATCGAGTGTGCTTTTATTGTTGGATTTTATTCGATATGATGATGACTCTATTCTTAACACTGTATTAAATATACACAGAAGCTTTGATCACATAGATTATTTTTAACTTTAACATAATAATATTGGAATGAGTACTATTTTAATACACCTTATTCAACCCTAACGTTTGAGGTTTAGGCTTAAATTATAAAAAGTTCAATGATACGATTATCAACATTTATTAGTTATACATGAAACAAAACTTGTAAGAAATAGCTATAGGCAATTAATAGTCAGTACATCAAGTTGGTTAGCCAATATTTTGCCCTTACCAATTCAAAATAGACACACGGATCTCTGACCACCCCAGAAAACAAACCATACGTACTGCTTTTGTATATACAATAATATATACAATACATAATCCCGTACTAGTCTGGACGCAAAAAGAATGCTAACTAGCTGCCGTTCTTCCCTGCACGTCAAAGGAAACGACTAAGGGACTAGGGGTAAATAGAATCAATAGGACGATGGGCTATCAACCTATCACCAATGTTCCAAATAATCAACCCCATCAAATAAATATTCATGCTAATGATTGACCTAGGAGCTATTATATCTCCGAGGTTCTGTCGACCCCGAAAGGGATTAAAGGACGTGAATGTATATGTATTTATATAAACAAATTATAATTTCCAAACACTCCCTTTCTTTAATGGATAAATAAGTACTTCGCCGAGGCTCAAACCCAAGTCTATTAGAAAGCATGATTCGCATTTTCCTTTCAACTTGCCAAACTCTCACAATCTTGGCAAACAACGACTGAGATCCTTGCGGGGGTGTGCAGACACTTGGATTATGTATGACCATGGAGTAAATAATAAGAGGAGTGGGCCTTAAGCAATATTTGTATGGAAACTAGCGTGGCATTACGCGGGGGTGAAACGAGGTACGCGAGATGGAGGGGAGATATTACAACCAATCAAAACACGGCATCGGCCAATCAAATCAGGTATCTTCTTTGTACTACACATTTTTAGACTCCGCACCAATTAAAACATGCCATTTGGCCTCCGCACCGCGTAACGGGGGACCGCTCCTTACGCCGGGTCCTCTTTATATTTGGTTCGTGGGGTAGACACTTGGATTAAGCATGACGATGTGTATATCAGTTATGTTCGACGACCTCCGTGGCGTGATCGGTTATGCCTAAACGCTAATCGTGAGGGATGGTTCGTTTATCGGTGAAGGCAGAGTTTAGAAGTATGCTTTTCTTCTACTTTCCAGTCTGGTTGTTGATTATATATGTATTTATCTATATATAATATGTATACATTTCTTAAATATACGTTGACTAGTACCCTTAACACTAGTCTTAAATGTACTTAGCAAGGGGCTAGATCAATTGGTGTTATAATGTTAAACAATATTATTATTATTATTTACCCTTAGCCTAGCCCTTAGCCTCCTTTAACATGCCGGGAAGAACGGCAGCTAGTTAGCATTCTATTTACGACCCATCTAGCACAGATCATTAATTATAATAATTTAAAACTTTGCACACTCAGTACTCCAATTAAGTTAAATTAGAATTTTGGAAACTTTCAACATGTTGTGGCTTACAGAAACTGAGCTAGTCTGGGACGTAGAAAGAATGCTAACTAGCTGCCGTTCTTCTCCTTTCTAAAGGATTCAGTACTAAGTCATTGGTAATCAATAAAATTTGATTTCATATTTTGCGGATATATGCCGATATATATCATTCAATATATTTTTGACAAACTTAATTTTTTTAATGTTCTGTTATTCAGGTAATGTTTCAATCGAATGTACCGTACTCCTTGCCGTTATTATATATATATATATGTGTATGTATGTACATGCATACATATATTCACGTCTCTACGTCCCCAACGGGATAGGCAGAGACTATAAGCCACCTGGATACTGACAAATCTCCCTTGCGTCACTCACACCCATTAAACCTTCTCATACATGCTTCTCTGTATATAATTTTCATATATGTAACGTATAAGGACATCAACTATATAAAGTACAAATTTAATATATTATAATTTTATTTGATTATTGCGAAATATGAGGCACCCTGAAAAGGATTAAATATCCTATAGTAGTACTTGTATTTTCGAGTATATTACATAGTATACAAAACCAATTTTACTTCACTAACTTCCACAAACCTCCGTATACACACTCGCCAATTCTAGCTTTATAGTTTGGCCTAGTGACATATTTGTTCCTTAGATTAATTTCGCCTTTTGTGTCTCTGACCAACCTAGTTGAACTTTGTCGTGTAAATGGTCTTACACTTAGTCTTAAGTCTTAGGTTCACTCCTGACATGGCACTTTATTAAACAAACGAAGCTATCGCGACCATTAACCAAAAAAACATTAATATATAATAAAAACATACGCTACACGACTTGTGCATGCACACTCCCTTTTAATTGTGGAGGGGTAGACAGTGGTAATTCGACGTAGCTCAGTTGTTTGCGGCTTGGCTCTGTATCAGTGAGTACAGGGTTCAAATCCCGCTTGAGCATGTACCAATGGAAATGAAGTTTAATGAATTTCCATGTAATTTAGTGCTTGTAAATGGCGACATGGCTTACCACCTGTCACATTGAGTACTGACTATCTGGTCAACACGTGAGTCGAGGTGGCCATAGAATTACTACCTTCGCAATTGCGGAGATAGACACCTAAACCTTTGACTACCCCGTAAGGGTTGATGGTCGTGAACGCGTACGTACGGGTAGTCAGTGGCTAATATATTTTGGCTTAACCGATAGCGTGAAAATATTAAAAAAAGAATGTTTTCACAGTTCTGTACACCCAAAAAGGCATAAAAGAACGTTAATATACGTATGAATGAGTGTTTGTTTCGATTAATTTAAAATATTAGCACATTAGTGCTTAGGAAAAACCCTGGATATAATTTAGTACCTAAGTTACGTCCTAAAACTCTAGGCAATTAATTATATCATTCATTCATACACATCCTATGCTTTTGTTAAATCACTGTGGCTTACTATACCTCTCAAACTTACACCTTTGTTAATAGAGGGGTAGGCAGAGATCACGGATCCTCATTTATCCCGATCAAAACATTTCTAATTCTACCGTCACGTTTTTTTCAATATGGCGTCTATCTGACTGTCATATGTCCTATTGGGCAGACCCCTACATATTTGAATTTTCTCGTATGAAACTCATTTGTCATATAATTTGATGATGGTAAGTTCGATATAGCTATATTATTTATAACAATATGAATAAATTCGACGTAGCTCAGTTGTTTGGTGCTTGGCTCTGTATCATTGGGTACAGGGTTCAAATCCCGCTTGAGCATGTACCAATGGAAATGAAGTTTAATGAATTTCCACGTACATTTTCGTAATAAAAACCACATTTACGAAATGCGTCGAATACTACGGTGAAGGGAAAACATCGTGAGGAAATCTACCTGTTCGTTGAACAGGTAATAGTTAGTGCTTATAAATGGCGACATGGCTGACCACCTATCACATTGAGTACTGACTATCTGGTTAACACGTGGATTCGAGGTGTCCATGGAATTATTACCTTCGCAATTGCGGAGAAGGAAACCTGAACCTCTACCCCGAGAGTTAATGGTCGTGAATGCGTTTTTTTTTGTTTTTTTATTAATAATATATATCGCAATTTATTACGCGAATATGTGTCTACCCAGTAAGGGATAACAGTCGTGATATAAAAGTATATATGTGTCGCCATTAAAGTGATATCAGATGAAATAATTACCTCAGCTTTACCTTTTTCGTAACTATCCTTGTACCTCTACAGAGAGGTAGCTTCGTGCAAAAACTATACATAAATAAATATACTATGAATTCAATTCTAACAATCCCTTAATCCTAATAATATGTCCTTTAATCCCCTTTCAAGTTTGACAGAAACCTTTTGGGTTGAACAGAATCAAGGAAATATAATTTCTCCTCATTATCATGGCATCTTAAGCAAAAACTGACGCGTTTTACATTGATATGCAACATTGATGTATGCCAACCCAACGCCCAATAGATTCTATTTACCCTTAGTCGCCTTTTACGACAGGCATTCTATTAAACTCTTAATTATTTCTTTTATTCTTGACGGCATCTTAAGCAAAACCTGACGCGTTGACATTGATATGCAACATTGGTAACAGTATGCCAACCCAACGCCCCAATACATTCTATTTACCCTTAGTCGCCTTTTACGACAGGCATTCTATTACACTCTTACTTGTTTCTTTTATTCTTGATAAAGTAAAGAACGGAAACCATCTTTTCCTTTTTCAATTAATATTCCGATCCAACCTAATCTACCCTTCTGCACTCAACGCGAGTGCGGGGGACAGAAAAGTTTTAATTGTACCCCTATTAGCGCCTAATTGAGGATGAAACCTCCTTGCGACGAACACTTTGGAATCAACCCTCACGGAACTGTTTTTCAGCCAGTACGAATACGTATGAATAGGTAATATTAAAAAGGGCTTAAGTCACAATGTATTTCATAGTGACATGTGCCTTTTTAGACATTATTCATTCATATATGAGAATAATATATTTGTATATATAAAGTGTCGTGCAGGGTACTGTTTACTTGTTGAAAATATTAGTTGAATAAAAGAAACAAAGATAATATGCAATGGTATAATATTTATGACAATTGAACTAGCCCCTTGTTAAGTTCATTTAAGACTAGCCTTAAGGTTCATATTATATACTTGTGTTCATATTATATATAGATAAATACATATACGAGTATAGCATTAATAATCAACGACTAGACTGGAAAGCAGCGGGAATCGAACCCAGAACCTCACGATTTGTTTTCAGGTGCGCAACCATCGCGACACGTAGGTTGTCAAAAAACGAAATTTCAACGATAAAACTACAATTGTGAAAAGCACAACTTAGGCGTAGCTCAGTTGTTGGAGGTTTGACTCTGTATCAGTGGGTACAGACTGTAAACTTCGAAGCATGTACCAAAGGAGATGAAATTTAAAATAAAAATATATTTGCGTAATGCTCAGTGCATATATACTGCAATGAGGGGAAATTATCATTAGGAAACCTACTCGTTCCCCGAAGGTAATAGTTAGTGCTTGTAAATGGCGACATGGCTGACCACCGGTCACATTGAGTACTGACTATCTGGTCAACACGAAGGTTCGAAATGCCCATGGAATTACTACTTTCGTAATAGTATAATACAATAATTTAGTAATTTCTCGTTTCGATCACCGAAGTTAAGTAATAATAAAAAGGGTAAATGTGCTGTTGATTTTGGCGATGGAAAACATCTTAAGGAACTTTCACAAAATAGGCAAATAGGCAGTATTTTACTGACATTGTTTAATATCTTTAACGTATAATAATTTCGTCAATAGGTTTCAAGCAACCAAAGTTTTTCGATGGAGAACACTCAATCCCTTATCCTGAAAGGGTTATATAATAATAATATTGTAGGACGTTATTACACCAATTGAACTAGCCCCTTGGTAAGTTCATTTAAGACTTATGTTAAGGGTACTAGTCAACGTATATATAAGAAACGTATACATATTATATATAGATAAATACATATATAGCATATATAATCAACAACCAGACTGGAAAGCAGTAGAAAGGCGTAGTTCTTAACTCTGCCTCCACCGGGAATCGAACCCGGGACCTCACGTTTAGCGTTCCGGCGGCTAACCGATCGCGCCACGGAGGTCGTCTAGGTTATATAGCCTTGAACGCATATAACACAGTCACGGTTACCCATAACTGGCCTCCTAAGCCCTATCTACCCACAACAGTAGTAACGGCGTGATGTAGGTTGAATTTCATTAAAATGCTCCAATTCGAACTGGTTCCATTTTATGACCAATCACTGAAGCTTATACACAGGCTGTTTCTATTGGGACACGCAGGGGGACTATATTGACGACCTCCGTGGCGCGATCGGTTAGACACCTGAAACGCTAATCGTGGGGGTCCCGGATTCGATTGCCGGTGGTGGCAGAGTTAAGAACTACGCTTTTCTTCTGCTGTCCAGTCTGGTCGTTGATTATATATGCTATGTATGTATTTATCTATATATAATAAGTATATATTTCTTAAATACACGTTGACTAGTACCACTTAACACAAGTCTTAAATGTACTTACCAAGGGGCTAGTTCAATTGGTGTAATAATGTCCTTGGTGTAAATTAATTATTGGTTAATCAATAGCCAGCACGAATATAAGAATGGCTGTAGCCCAGGGGTCTTACTCCACTAATGCATTTTAGGCACAATATAAGTTCAGTAGCGATACAGTAATAACTCAGTGGCCGTAATTTGACACTTTCCGGCACTCCACTATGTGCCTAAGTGTCAAATTACATCATACATCTTCTCATACACACTCGGCGGTTATAGGTAAGTACTCCTAACGTCCACCCTTTTTTAATATAGCGTCTATCTAATATGTCTTATAGGGCCGGCCCCTACGTAACCGCCCTTCCACATCACTCAAAAAATACATATTTTTATAAATAAGATCATAATTCCCCTATCTTTACTTTACTTTACCCTATCTCAAAAAACATTTAACTTTCGAATAGCATCACTCTGTATAACCCCGCGATGTTATTGTAGGCAGTTAAATTTTATAGAGCCATCACCCCGCTCCTCCCAATTGGTTATGCTTCGATTTATTCCCTACCCATAGTGACATCTAGCGAGATTTCATTGCGAACGCTCATTGTGGAAAATTAAGCTGTTCAAACTAGCTGCCGTTCTTCCCGGCATGTCGTAGGAGGCGACTAAGGGACTAGGAGTAATTTAAAAGATTGGCTGATGGGTTAGTAATCTATTACTAATGTTCCATATGACATCACAACCTCAATATTCATGCTAAAAAGTAACCTTGGAGATATTATTGTGTTCAAGGTTCTGTCCGCCCCAAAAGGGATTAGAAGACGTGAATATATATGAAATGTTTACATCAGTCTTTTGATGATCGTTGTGGCGTAAATTATACGCTTCGCAGTCCCTTTTTTATTGTAGCGGGGGTAGTCAGAGCCTTGAGTGCCCATCTTCGAAATTTTGAATGCATGTTAGGTATGGGTCACTCAAAGCCCGCGTTTTACTAGATAGACACCACCGAATGGGATAGGTAGTCAAACGTATCGCCGTATATAGGCACTGGCTATTACTTAACCCGAGGGATAGACAGATTCCTCACGATGTTTTCCCTCATCGTTAGCGACTGTAAATTATGTACGAATGAAAAACACATATTTAAATTTCATTCATTGGTACATGCCAGAGCCGGGATTCGAACCTAGGGACCTCTCCTTTTAAGAACCTAATCTTATAAGCTGTAATATGTAAATATTTTTGTATTGTACATACGCACACATAACGCCTGTTTCCCAGTAGAGGGGTATGCAGAGATCTCGGATCCCCCATTTGTCCCGATCCTGACAAACCACTTTCGCTTCATTGACGCTCATACACCTCTTACACTCGGCGGTTATAGGTACTTCTAACGTCACCCTTTTTTGTAGTATAAGATTAAATAGATATTATCATATTATAAGGCGACGTTAGGAGTACCTATAACCACAAGTGTGTATGGGAAAGATGTATGAGTGTCAATGAAGCGAAAGTGGTCTGCCAGGATCGGGACAGATGGGGATCCGTGATCTACAGGGAATCAGGCGTAATATGTATGTATATATGTATGTAAGGTTAAATAATACCCAATTTGAGTACGGAATCAATCCCGTATATATATATTAAAGAATAGCAATTTGACGACGGAACCCCATCATTAAAAAGTTCTAAAGGGTAGAAATAGAAACTTTTTTTAAACGACCTAACTTTACAAACTGTGTATCGACCAAAAAGTTCGTGCTTGTAACCTTAGTTTTAGGTTGTACTTTTTAAGAAAGGAGGTTGTATTTGCATATACGTAATCTCCAAAAGAGTGGACAGCATATAAAAGAATAAAAAAAGATTTTTGTGTCAGTATTCAAAGACAGAAAGAGAAACATTTATTCACTGCTTACATAGGTACATTTTACAAACTTAACACAACAACAATAAATATAAGGAGTAGGCACTTGATGCAGTGAAAAAGGTGCTGTCTCAGTATTCGATGCTCAGCTGCATCACTGACCCCTCCGACAGCACCCAAACCTAAGTATGTCACCAGCTGCATATTATATATAATATAAATACACATAGTACGTACATACAATGATAAAACTAACTTAAAAAAATATATGTAGGTATATATATATTGATAAACGTACTTAATATTTTGTAGTCTTGTATAAACACTAGTAAGAAATAATAAATACACACACATACACATTCTACATACATATACATTATATACATTTACGTCCTCTAATCCCTTTCAGGGTGAACAGAATCTTGGAGACGATGATATCTCCAAAGTCACATTTTGCATGAATATTGGGATTGCAACATGGTAATTCTTTTCGCCAGGTGGACCGATGGCCTTAAAAATGTCGCTGGTAGTGGTTGGCTGAGGGCCACAAGTGATCGTGTTTGGTGGCGTTACCTTAGGGAGGCCTACGTCCAGCAATGGACTGTCATAGACTGATTGATTGATTGAATTCTTTTCGTGATAGACAGAATATTACTGATACGATAATATCTCCTAGGTCACGTTTTAGCATGAATATTCAATCGAGAGGGTTTCGATGTTATATGGAATATAAGTGACAAGTTGCTAGCTCATCGCCTAATAGCTTCAATTTACCACTTATCCCTTAGTAATCTATAACTGTATACCGGAACGAACGGCAGCTAGTTAGCACTCTATTTACGTCTCAGACTAACACGGGATAATACGAAGAAATTAACACCATATAATCCTACGTGCCTGAACGGTGTTTAAGTTCAATTATCATATACTAAAAAGTTAGTACTCGTTAACATATAGATCAGAATAATATTACGTATACAATTATCTAGGGAATATACTACGGTGAGGGAAAACTTTGTTAGGGTTATAGTTAGTGTTTGTAAATGGCGACATGGCTTATCGCAATTGCGGAGATGGACACCTGAATCCTCTGACGACCCCGCAAGGGTTAATGGTCGTGAATGTTTATCTCTATATCTTTATACATTTAGTATATAATAGACATGATATACATACACATATCCCCGCCTCTACGTCGCTAACGGGATAGGCAGAGACTATTAGGCCACCTGGAACGGGTGACAAATCTCTCTCGCTACTATTATTAAGAAGAAAAAAGGGGATAAAGTCTTTCTAAGAGATAGACTGCAAACCATTAACAATATTCATAAACCTTCACATTTTATTTTCTTTGCAAAACTCACATTTGAAACGTACATGTTTTTGCGTCTATCCCGGCTTTACAATCGAATATCCATGCGCAGTAATAAAATAAAGTATCGACTTTGACAGCTGACAGTTGATTGACAGGCGCAAAGTTGATGTTCCTGGGTATCACAATAAGTGATTTACAACTTACCTACGGGTTGCAAATATCTCTTCTCTTATGGGTACATTGTTTAAACATGGAGGAATAAAAACGTAGATAAATTTTAAAAAATAAAAAGATTCTGTGATTTTATGAAAGCGCAGTAAAAGTAAAATATTTTTTTCATATTGTAGACATTGCGCTAATTAATAAAAATAAGCCTTTATTGAAACTCCACAATACATTAAATGACACAAAAGTACTGATGAATAATTATACAATACACATTTAAATAAGAAAAATGTGATAGACGAATAAATTATTATATTAAAAATACTAATTAGAATTAAATGTCAGTCAATTAGTGTGTCAGGTAACAAGTGGTAAGGTGGTAATTAGTAATGCTGTAGCATTAAAGATGTTTATTATGTAATGCTGACAGCGCCAACAAAAGAGACTATTGGTACTATTACACTATACACATGACGTCACGACCGTCACGCGACATGCAACACAGACGAAAAACTTTGAGACGATGTATTAAAAGGTTTACTTTAACAATATAAACGTAAACCTTTACGATGTATATTACAATTTACTTTAACCTATTCATTACATTGACATGGCCTAAGAGATATGATTATGTCTGCCAGGTTCTGTCCACCCCGAAAGGGATAAAAGAACGTGAATGTACATGTATATACTGTAACTCCATAAGCGCATGTAAATGGATGTAAGTGTGTAAAAATAGATGATTTTCTATTGAACGATTATACTTTCTTAGTTAATTTTTTTAATTGCTTCTTTTATATACTTTATTTATCGTCACAACTTAATTATTAATCAATATGACACAAAAAGTTTATTTAACAATAAGGAAAATAATTAAAATATATTTTAACAATTAAATCTTTACAATAAATTAACACACACCTTAACTTCAAGACAACAAATTTTATTTTACTTTGTTACATTAATTTTTGAGTAAATAAGAATAGTATCCACAATGCCATATCCATTTATTTTGTTCCTCAATGTAAACTCACAACAAGTTTGTTTAGGGACATATTTAAACGTTTTTATTTCAGTTACTAATAGGAAATAAGTCTCTAATGTTACCTACAACATTGAATTCACAATTCACATACATACACACATCATATCCCTATCGAAGTGGACAGAATACATACATATACATCAGACCCGTTTCTCCACAGAGAGGTAGATAGAGATCAAGGATCCCCATTTGTCCCAAACCTGACAAACCACTTTTGCTTCATTTTCATACTCTTCCTCATACACACTCAGCGGTTATAGGTACTTTTATTATCATTATTCAATGTCGTCCGACTATAATATGTCTTATTGGACATATAAAGCAGAAATAGTATTTTTTCTCTATGCAAGAAGGAGAAAATAGTCAAAGCTTCTAAATGGCGATACGGCTTACCACCTGTCACATTGAGTGCTGACTATCTGGTCAACACGTGGGTTCAATGTTACCATAGAATTACTACCTTCGCAATTTTGTGAAGATGGAAAACTGAACCTCTGACTACCGGACCGGTTAATGATAGTATGAGCTTGTGTCTTTGTAAACAAAAAGATCGGCAGCTAGTTACAATCCTTACGTCCCAGACTAGCATTATATCTCAAGACATGTACAATAGGAGTCAAACTCAGGTATTGCTATCAGAAAGTGTCAAAGTTCCGAACTAATTTCACCCTTGACTACTCGTGTCATAAGATCGAGATTGGCTTGATAGGTGACTATGTTTACTAGAATATAACCTGGGCCCGAGTCTACTAATGCGTTTTGCTTAATATCAGTTCAATAATAGATTAGTAATAGTGTGAAGTTGGTAGTGCATTAGCAAAAGTGACAAGTTTCGCCTTTTTAAAGCGAAATTTGACACTTACTGTTATTAATGGTGAAATTTGATACTTTTGCTAATCTGCTACTAACTTCACACTATTATTGATTTGATATTGAACTGTTATTTTGCAAAAAGCATTAGTGGACTAAAGCCCCTGGTATGTTTAGTTCTTTTAGTACAGTTTTTTGTAATAGTAGGTTAAGGGTTCAAATACCGTCTGAGATTGTATCAAAGTTCTTTTTTCGTAATAAAATATAAGAGAAACTATTCTAAACTTAGATGAGGTGAATAAAAAGGTAAACATTATCACGACCTGCCCCTAGGGGTATAGGGTAGCCAGAGAATTGAGTGTCCATTTCCGTCTCAATTGCGGAGATAGTAATTCTATTGAGTATTGAGTATGGCCACCTTGAATCCACGTGTTGACCAGATAGTTAGTACTCAATGTGACATGCGGTAAGCCGTGTCGCCATTTATAAGCACCATTACCTGTTCGTATCAAGTAGTAGTTTTCCTGACGACGTTTACCTTCACCATAGTTGATACATTACACAAATATTTATTTATTTATTAAACATACCCATTTTTACAGGCGTACCAAAAGCGACAGATACTTTTCGTTATAAAACATGTATTTTTATTCATCCACATGACTAGCTCATACACAATTAAAGTCGTGAAGCTTTCTGTATATACATACCTACATACACTTCACGCCTGATTCCCTGTAGAGGGGTAGGCAGATAACGGATCCCCATTTGTCCCGATCCTGACAGACCACTTTCGCTTCATTGACATTCATACATCTTTTCATACAGTCTCGGCGGTTATAGGCACTTCTAACATCACGTTTTTTCAATATAGCGTCTATCTGACTGTTATAAGTCTTATTAGGCTGGCCCCTACGTAACCGCCCTTCCACTTCACTCATATATATATATATATATATATATATATATATATATATATATATATATATATTCCTTTTGTCAATCTGCTATCATTCATAATTATAATTCTGCTTTCTATAATAAAATTAAAACCGTATCGATCCGTATCCAGATATTATCGAAAATGATCGAAACGGGAATGAACATTGAATGTCGGCATAACCCTGTAAGCCTTCGCCCCAAGAGCAATTAAAAAAGAACGAATGCGCGGCAAATTGGTATTTATCCATAGACATACGGAATAGACAAAGATGTAAATATTGTTTATTTATTTATTTATAAAAACTCCTGAGCACATTACAAACTTAGATTAACTAAATTTAATTTACATTCCTTTGGCCGGAAATTTTGTTTTTTGTTGTTTATTTTATTATCTATCTATACAGTTACAGAGCAGAATTTAAGTATCAAAAAATCAATATTCAGTATATAGTCATCCTAATAACTAAATTAACAAAAAAATTAAAGAAAGAAAATACCGTCTTTTAATACAGACTGTCCTGTGCTAGTCTGGGACGTATAAATAATATTAACTAGCTGCCGTTTCGTAGAATGCGTCTAAGAGACTAGAGGTAAAAAGTATCTATTGGACGATAGGCTAGCAACCTGTCACGAATGTTGCATTATATCAAGGCATCCTCAATATTCAAGCTAAAAAGCGATCTAGGAGATATTTATTATACATATACTTCTTTTCCTAGTCCCTCAATTACTTGTAAGATTTTAATTTGTATGTACATGTAAGTATTCCACTTTATTATATATATATTCATTAATGTTTATATATTTTAGTGCGTTCTTAATTTATTATGAATATATAATGCTGTATACGCCCATAAAGGCATATGTGTGAAATATGAAGATAGTTTTAATTTAGTTTATACATAGCGCACGGAAGAAAAGCAATTACAAGTCTATCTAAAATATTACATCACTACCGCCCGTGCAATTTCATAACCCCATAACCAACCCAAACATCGCCATTCCACACGAAAGGCACATATTTTCCAACTTGTTAACCCATACCGGCTTTAATTGTTTCACTCGTTGCCTCGCGACGAATTAAAAAGTACAAAACTAACCAATATGGCCGACTGACGTTTCATTTGACATTTTGTTTAGTTCTCTGCTTGTATGGGAAGTAAATAGAATCGAATTAATTGTCTTTCTGCCTGTATAGTATGTTAATTAAGGGACAAATAATAATATTCAGGACACTATTACACCAATTGAATTAGCCCCTTGGTAAGTTCATTTAAGACTTGTGTTAAGGGCACTAGTCAACGTATATTTAAGAAATATACTTATTATATATAATTAAATAGATGTATAGCATATATGATTGATAACCAGGCTGGAAAACAGAAGAAAAGCGTAGTTCTTAACTCTGCCTCCACCAGGAATCGAACCCGGGATCTTACGCCATGGAGCGCCGAATATCCGTCAACAATGATGACGAATGTTAAATGAAATAGATAAGGAAAATGGCCATGTGCCCAAACCACCTTAACACACCTTTCTCTACTTTAAGGGTTTATTGGTCGTGAACGCGTTTGTTTGTCTTTTGTTATGTATGTTATTACTGATGGTACAGAAAACATATAAAAATTTCTAGACAGAAACTTTGATAACTGCATTCTCTCCTATCTCACTGCTTTGTTACCGATTCCATTCGCAAAAGCGTAAACCAACACAAAGGCTGTACATAAATAATAAAAACACATCCTGGGGCCCAATTCTACTAATGCGTTAGCAAACGCAGTTCAATATCATATCAGTAATAGTGTGAAGTGAAGAGAAGTGAAGTTGGCAGTGGATCGGGACAGATGGGGATCCGAGATCTCTACCTACCCCTCTACAGGGAATCGGGCTTGATATGTAGGTGTGTATGTAATTCTATGGTCAAATCAAATCCACGTATTGACCAGGGGCGTCAGTCTCCTAATGCTTTTTGAAAAATATCACTTCAATATCAGTTGAAGTGTGAAATTGGTAGTAGATTAGCAAAAGTGACAAATTTCGCCATTTTAAAGCGAAATTTGACACTTGCTTATATCAAAGATAAACAAAGACAAACGCGTTCACGACCATTCACACGTGCGGGGTAGTCAGAGGTTCGGGCATCCATCTCCGCAATCAAGGAGTTAGTAATTCTTGTGTTGATATGAATTGCGAAATATGTCCCTCTTGCTAATCCACTACCAACTCACGTCACACTATCACTGATCTGATATTGAACAGCGTTTGTGTTAAAATGCATTATAGTATATTCGCATTAAGAAAATAGTGATGTCATCATAGGCCCATAATTTAACCAATGAGATTTTATAAGGATTGTCTGTTATTGGTCAATTTGACTTCTTTTCTCATTGACTAACGTCTGATTGGCCAGTTTAACCTCTGACTATCATGACGTCACTATTTACTAAGCGCGAATAGCCTATAGTAGACTTGGACCGCTGTTGTAGAAAAACGAAACGAAAACCCGCCATGTTGTTTTCATTTTTTAGGTTTTAATCTCGGCCAGGCTTCGGGTTGAAACAATTAAGCCACGCGCCTAATCCACTGCCGTGTGATGTAGCCTTTGGGACTTTTTCGTGCGTAAAATAACACGTACAACATTCACGACCATTAAACAATGTGGGGTAAACAGAAGGTGAATGTAATTATATATTATGTCTACGTCAAAACGGACGAAAAATGTAAGTATGAGTATTTACGTACAGTTATACAAAAATACATCTATTTAATATACGTTAGTACACACATACATAAATAATCACGTCGTTTAAGTCCATTCAGGTCCATTCATCTTTCTGTTTTTTTATAATTTATATTGAGCCCAACATGACATTAATATCAAACAGTAGTGACAAGTTGCTAGCCAATCTCCCTAGACATTAAATTGAACCCTTAGTTAGTTAGTCCGTTAGTCACCTCCTACGACATACCGGGAAGAACGGCAGCTAGTTGTACTGTACAAATCTGGGACGTAAAAAGAATGCTAACTAGCTGCCGTTTTTCCCGGTATGTCATAGATGACGACTAAGGGACTAGGGCTACGGAATCTATTGGACGATAGGCTAGCAACTTGTCATCAATATTCCATATGACACCAAAACCCGAAATGCTAATAAGTGACCAAGATGTTTTCATGTCTCCAAGGTTCTGTCCACCCCGAAAGGGATTAAAGGACGTGAATGTATATGTATTTGTGTTAAAAATACTTTTCATTGATTCCAATATTCCCGCCCACGCCACCGATGCTTTTTAATTGACGCTGGCATTGACTCACGGGATTATGCCACGTTATGCCGCGACTTTTATATTTAGTACCACTTTGGTTCTGTTCTTAATTGGTTGGTATTTTGGACTATCCCAATAAGACCTATGACAGTCAGATAGACGCTATATTGAAATACATTTGGTGAGGGAATAGCGTCTATGGGACTGTCATATGTCTTATTGGGCCGGCCACTACGTAACCACCGAATTAATAACCGTAGTTATTCAATATTCTATTTATTTCCCAGCTTAACTACTACCATATGTTCACGTCTCTACGTCCACAACGGGATAGGCAGAGACTATCTATCGCCACCTGGAACGTGAATGTCTATAACAAGTATATATGTATTTCTTAAATATACCTTGACTAGTACCCTTAACACAAGCCCTAATTGAACTTACCAAGGGGCTAGTTCAATTGGTGTAATAGTGTCCTAAAATATTATTATATTATATTATAAACCCAGCAGAAAGGTATCTTGTTAGCATTCTATTCCGGTCTAGACTATTTCTGTACCTAAGACCTAGACTAAATCTAGGGCATATGGCTTGACAACGTCATTCTATCTTGACACGTCTTAGAAGGATACGAAATTAGCTTGTCTATCAACCCTGCACAGTTTTGATGGCTTAATGGGTATTTTAGAGCATGTATGAGAAGGTTAATGGGTATGTGAAGCAAGAGAGATTTGTCATGATCGATTGTCTCTGCCTATCCCGTTGGAGACGTAGAGGCGTGAATATATGTATAATCACTACATAGTATAAAACAAAGTCGCTTTCTCTGTCCCTATGTCCCTTTGTATGCTTAAATCTTTGAAACTACGCAACGGATTTTGATGCGGTTTTTTTAATAGATAGTGATTCAAGGGGAAGGTTTATATCTATAATAACATCCATTAAATAGTGGAGCAGGCTATATATTTTAAACCCGTGCGAAGCCGGAGCGGGTCGCTAGTATGTGTATAATTATAAATAAATAAACAAAGACACAAGATCAACGACGACAGAAACAAAACAGAAAACAACGTTTGATGGGGTAAAGGGGCGTGGTTTATGCTGACCCCGGGCCCCTGCGAAAGGGATCCGTCCCAGTTACTTGCTAGCAAAAAAGGTAGCCCACTCTGCCAGCACTGATATTATGACAGTCCCCGACACGTCACGCAAACGGATTCCTTTTTCAAAAAACATAAAATATACATTAATTATTAGCGACCCGCTCCGGCTTCGCATTTCTGGCTAGTTAATGGATGTTATTATACTCTTGAATCACTCTATCCATTAAAAAAACCGCATCAAAATCCGTTGCGTAATTTCAAAGATTTAAGTATACAAAGGGACATAGGAACAAAGAAAGCGACTTTGTTTTATACTATGTAGTGATAATCAGGGGCTATAACTAAGATTAAGATAAATAGATATAATACTGTATACATGTATTAATACACATGCATGCATAATTATGTATGTATGTATAACAATCATGAAGTGTATATTACGTTGTTTATTATTTTTATTTTGTTGACCCAACAAAGCACTGGAGTGTCAGTGTGGAGCCGCCCGTATAAAATCGTAATCCGCCATGATATTAAGTTGTCGGCCCTAAGCCCTTAGAATTTTAATTCTCTACCCTGCCCTTGGTACACTTCACGGCAGAACAGGAGTTAATAGCGTCTGTAGCCCAGTGGGGAGGACCTCTGACTTCTTATGAGAAAGGTCCTAGGTTCGAATCCCGGCCAATGTACCAATTAATGAAATTTAAACGGTGAGGGAAAACATCGTGAGGAAACCTGCCTATCCCTCGGATAAGTGATAGCCAGTGCCTATATACGTCGATAAGGTCCACTACCTATCACGTAAGCTTCTATCGAATGAAACGCGGGTTTCTAGTAACCCATACCTAACATGCCTTCGAAATTTCGAAGATGGGCACTCAAACCTCTGACTACAACAATAAAAAAGGGAGTGTATATATATTATATAAGTCGTAAAGCGTATGTGTAGGAACAAGAGTTTAACTATTTTAGATAGAATGATATTAAAGTAACGGAAGTAGAAGCGTGAACATATTTTAATGATAAACCCACAAAAAACGTCAACATGAAAAGAGCATATATTTCGTATAAGCCGTTGCCTGTACCGCGCATTGTATGAATCAGAGACAATCTTATTTTCATTTTAAATTTTGTTATTTTTTATTTACGCCGCCACTCGTGATGAAAAGCGGCCGTACATCAAAGAGGTTTGTTATGACATGTTTGCGTTTCGAAAAAAGGTGAAAAGTGGAACGGTTCGAATGAAGTTGTTTCACGATTAATTTCACTAAACAAGACATGGGTTTTTGATTATTTCTGACATATTCGTGTCCCGTGCTGTCTGAGTCTTTAGATAGCAGAGATGTGTAGGTGTATTAAATGATTCGACGTAGCTCAGTTGTTTGGGGCTTGACTCTGTATCAGTGGGGGCAGGGTTAAATCCCACCTGAGCATGTACCAATAGAAATAAAGTTTAATGAATTTCTATGTCTATTTTCGTAATAAAAATAAAATGCATCAAATACGACGACGAGGGATAACATCGTCAGGAAACGTATAGGTAGTTAGTGCATGTAAATGGCGACACGGCTCACCAGCTGTCACGTTGAGTAATGACTATCTGGTCAACACGTGTGTTCGAGGTAACCATAGAATGGAACCTGAACCTCTGACTGCACCGCAAGGGTTAATGGTTATGAAAGCGTATATTTGTTTATAAAATAAGTAACCACAATGTAGTTTCCGAGATTCTGTCCTACCCGTTACAGATTGAAGGACCTGGCGCATCTAATCAGTCTTGTACAAGGTGTAATAATTGCAGTCAGAGACTTGATAGAACTTTAACAAGTTAACTTTATGCATGGCAGCGAAAGTTTGGTTATTAGGGAACGTAAGGTGGGTGACTCTTCATTGCAATATGCCATATACAAAGTTTATATGCCTATCTTCTTACTTATATACTAGGATTTAATGCTCTTAGGTTCAGTTTACATCAAAAAAAAATTAAGTTCATGGTGACACCTTTTGTCATAACATTGAGGAACAGCGGTTACAGGTTGCTAGCACTTCGCCCAACAGATTTCAATGACCGTTAGTCCCTTATACGCCTCCTACGCGTATCTACATGCCGCAAACAAAGACAACTATGTAAAATTTTGTGTACGGATAAGACTATCAAGGGACTAGAATACAATGTTTAATTTATCTCCGAAACAACATCACATAAACGCACCTGTACGCTTTAACAAAAACAAGACAAATGCTTAGATTAATGCAAACAGTAAAATAGAAAGGGTGGGAAATGAATAATTCACTTTTTATGAACACAAACCTCTAAAATGGAGTGAAAAGAGCCCGCCACGCCGCCATGTTGTTTTATTTTTTACTTTTTAATCTCCATTGGGCTTCGGGTCGAAACAATTTAAAGCCAGCCTTTATAAGCCTTGACAAGGTGTGTATGGGACAATGGGATTTGTTACGGTCGTGCGGATCTGGGACTTGAATAAAGTGGTCAGCTGCCTATCTTTTTGGTTAAACAATAATGGAATAAGAAAAATTGGATTATGTCTACTTAGAAAGAAGTAGAACGTAACGTGGGACGTAAACAGAATGCTAACTAGCTGCCGTTCTTCCCGACGTATCGTAGGAGGTGACTAAAGGACCAGGGATTAATGGAATCTATTGAATGATGGGCTGTCAACCTGTCCATACAACATCACAACCTAATCCATGCTAAAAGTGACCTAAGAGTTATTATCATGCCTCCAAAGTTCTGTCGATCCTGAATGGGATTGAATGACATGAATGCATATGTATGTACATACATATCAATATAATTGACAATTTTAGTACATGAAGTTTTTCGGTGTGTCAGGATCAGGAGATATAGATCCGTGATCTCTGCCTACCCCTGTACAGGGAATCACATGTGTATGTATGTATTTTGATTTCCTAAAGGTCTGCTCAACCCTTTGAGAATCATAGACGTAATGCTTTCAGTATAGAACTGGGTTAACTTCGGTTTGGTTTCTTTTGAAATAGAAGTTAAAATTTAATGTAGAAACATTAAATCGACTTTATTATGGGCTTATCCATACTATATTTACTAGTATGAGACGGTCCCGTGCTAGTCGGAAACGTAAAGAGAATACTAACTAGCTGCCGTTCCTCCCAGCGTATCATAAGAGGTAACTAAAGGACTAGGGGTAAATGGAATCTATTGGGTAATGGGCTAGCAAGCTGTCATCAATGTTTCATACGATATCACAGCTCCAATACTCATGTTAAAATTGACTTAGGGTTATCTTGTATCTAAGGTTCTGTACACCCCGAAAGTGATCAAAGGACGTGAATGTATAAGTATGTATAGAGAAATTCAATAACATCAGGTTAGTAAACACGAACACTTTCACGACCATTAACACTTGCAGGGTAATCAGAGGTCATGGTGTCCATCTCTGCAACTGCGGAGGTAGTAATTCTATGACCACCTCGGACTCAATGAGACAGGTGGTAAGCCATGTCGCCATTTACAAGCACTATTACCTATTCGTGGAAAGCCAAGTTTTCTCACGATGTTTTCGGTGTAGTATTCGGTGCATTTCGAAAATGTATTTTTATTATTGATTACCTGTTCGGGAATAGCTGTAGAATATGACGACTAAATATAAATATAAATAAGTAGGTGTAGTTCAATTTGAAAATAATCTGCTTTGAGACCCTCTGCACTTAGGTAGGTTAAAAGAGATGGGGAGAGTATGGATGTATCGATAAAAGGGTTAAAATACGACCTCCGTAGCGCGATCGGTTAGCCGCCGGAACGCTAATCGTGAGGTCCTAAAGATTCCCGGTGGAGGCAGAGTTAAGAACTACGCTTTTCTACTGCTTTCAAGTCTGGTTGTTGATTATATATGTATTTATCTATGTATAATATGTATATATTTGTTAAATATACGTTGACTAGTACCCTTAACACAAGTCTTAAATGAACTTACCAAGGGGCTAGTTCAATTGGTGTAATAATGTCCAAATATTATTATTTATTATTATTAATATCGTGAGTAAAACTGTTGGTTAATAGTCTCTTCCTGAACTGTACTATTAGGAAAATATAGGCTAGAATGTACATATATTTGTATGTAAATAAAACTGTTTGTATACTATGCAATAAACAAGTCGACAACAAGTTTATACACATGTATACCACTAGAGACCCGCTCCGGCTTCGCACGGGTATAAAATATATAGCCTACTCCACTATTTAATGGATGTTATTATACATATAAACCTTCCTCTTGAATCACTCTATCTATTAAAAAACCGCATCAAAATCCGTTGCGTAATTTCGAAGATACATACAAAAGGCATACAAAAGGACATAGGGACAAAGAAAGCGACTTTGTTTTATACTATGTAGTGATATTCATGGTGAAATGTAGATTCGATATCATCTTAAATCGGAACATAATTGGAGATGAATGAATCTCTGATTGCAAGTGGTGGTTATAAGCTGGGAACAAGACCACTGATTTCTTTTTAATGAAGTGGCATTTTAATAACTACATAGTATAAAACAAAGTCGCTTTCTTTGTCCCTATGTCCCTTTGTATGCTTAAATCTTTGAAACTACGCAACTGATTTTGATGCGGTTTTTTTTAATAGATAGAGTGATTCAAGAGGAAGGTTTATATGTATAATAACATCCATTAAATAGTGGAGTAGGCTATATATTTTATACCCGAGCGAAGCCGGAGCGGGTCACTAGTACTAAATATTTACTTAATTATAATATACATACTCGTGACTTCATCTATTTAGAATATTAATTACTGAGTTATAACCTGTATCAATTACTCCAAATTCATTCTGCATTGCATCTCATGGCACAAATAGAAAAAACAAAAAGACAAACGAATTCACGACCTTTAAATCGTGCGGGGTAAGCAGAGGTTCAGGTTTCCATCTCCAGTCCAATCGCGGAGGTAGTAATTCTATGGCTACCTCGAACCCACGTGTAGAACAGATAGTTAGTTCTCAACACAAACCAAATATAAAGAGGACCCGGCGTAAGGAGCCGTTACGCGGTGCGGAGTCCAAATGGCGTGTTTTAATTGGTGCGGAGTCTAAAAATGTGTAGTAGAAAGAAGATAAGTACTTAATTTGATTGGCCGATGCCGTGTTTTGATTGGTTGCAATATCCCTCCTCCATCACGCGTACCTCGTTTACCCCGCGTAATGCCGCGCTACATTTCCATACAAATATTGCGGAAGCGTTCTTAATGTTATTGCGTTCTTAATGTGACACGTGGCAAGCCATGTCACTATTTACAAGCATTAACTATTACCTGTTCGAGAAACAGATAGGTTTCCTCAAGATGTTTTCCCTCACCGTAGTATTCGACGCATTTATAAATGTATTTATATAACAAAAATTTACATAGAAATTTATGAAACTCGATTTCCATTGGTACAAGCGCAAGGGGGATTTGAATCCACTGATACAGAGTCAATCCCAAATAACTGAGCTACGTCTAATTACAATGGCAGCATTCCTCACTTTTTTATCCCGCTAGGAGCGCTAGTGAGAATGGAGACCTGTCAAGTGTCAATTTCTAATCAGTTTCTAATAATCTATTTGTTTATCAATTGTTCAACGTTGTTTATGATAAAAATGTCGGAAAAATATGTATTTATCAAATAGATGTTTGATTACATTATGAAAACGACCGGTTGGCATTTGACAGGTCTCCGTTGACTACAGCGCCACTAATTTGGAACTAAAAACATGTGGCCAATGTAACAAATCAAGGAATATCATTTTTACCTCCTGTATCAACTTAACTTATAAAATACCATTCATACATCCTTTATAACCTGAACTTAAAAACTATCGACATTTCACCCTTTTCCCATCCCTAACCGAAAGGACACACTCAACCCAGTTTATAAATAAATGATGAGCAGCCAGCCGTCGTATTCTCACACACGATTGGGCACTAGCGAATGATAGTCTGTGCGCGCATAACTCGGCACAGTGTATACGTACTTTATGGGAGCAGGTGGTACTACTTTTATGGGCTTATAGACGATAGGTAGATGTTATGTTTGTGAATGGTTATTAAAATCTTGGCAGAGGTTATTGGCTTCTTATTTGTTTTGTAACCGGCATATTAGAAAGCGACTAAGAGACATAGGGTATCGTTAGATATTAATAACCGTTTTAACAACACAAATTATATTATCCCAACATGAAGACGAATAAGGATCTGTTATAGACAAAAAACAGTCGAGACGATCATATATGTCTCATGCGATGTCACTTTGAATGTTTTTTTTAAATAAACTATTATCACAATGAAATCTATTATAAAATCATCAGTAATATGCAATGTCGTGAATGGTTACGGACTCACTAGTCTTGCTTGATTAAAAGATATTACTGACATACACTCATAATTACGATATCGTTCAGTCATCATGCAAAGTATCGTACAAACTGATAGAGGTTTTTATTACTATCTGGTTAAGAAAAATAACATTTATATAAGATATGAAAAATTCATTTATATGATAAAATATTACAATAATAGTTTTTGTTTCTTAAATTTTATTTTACGCAATGCGCATGCGTCTAAGAGACGCTTTACAGAATGACATTTATCTCGTGCTGTTGACAACACGAGTTCGAAATCAAATTTTAAAATTTCCAAACGGTTTCGTGTTGTTTGTGGTGAATTTGTGTTTCAAACACTAACATTTAGTTTTTCAGCATTAAAACTGGATTTAATCGTATAATAATGACCTTATTTGATGAATTATTAGGAAAAATATATGAAATATCAAGTGGTATCGGTGCAACCGCGGAAACAGATCTTCAGGTTGAAATTATATTGTGTTGTAAATGTTTACACAATTTGTGTTATAAAAGCGCTTATTTTAGTAATAAAAATGTGTAATTACAGAATGCCCTGGATGCTATTGACAAATTTGGTGAGGAATATGTGAAAAACAAATCAAAATCACGTCTCGGGACATTACAGAAAATTACTGAAGATGAAGGTTTGTACTAGGTTATAAGTTCCCTGTTTTCAGCCCCTTTATGACATAACATGCTTATAATCTTAGCTGTAACGGTCAAAGAGTATCTTTTGTACCTTAAAATAAGTATTTTAACACCAGTTTATTTAATTTTTCGGATATTGTTAAAATTACTATCAGACCCAATTTTGTTTGTTGTTGAAGTTTGAAATATGACTTTTCGTATTTATAAATGCTATAATTAAGCATATTAATTCAATAAATAACAGTACATCATAGTTATAAAGTTGTTGTGAATGCAATCAAGCTATTTCTTAGTACAATGAATAAGGATCCATCAACTAATCATAAATAGTGTAAAATACAACAAAAAAACTGCTTAAACTAAAATCCTTAATGTAAGGAACAATGAATTTGTTGCATATTTTAGATGTATAAGCGGTGTAAATGAACACTGGATGGCCAACTAAAGACACTTTCGTTTTCTTTTAGTTTCAAAAGTAGTTTAACTGAGAAATTATGATGATTGATGATTTGTTAGGATGATTGTGCAGCATAGACAAAGTGCTATATTTTAATCCATCTTATTATTATCACAAACTCAAACAATCTGTGCAAGTTGGCTGGTATCGAAAGGATGCCGCTGACAGGGAGAAGTGAGAGAATGCATTTAAGGGAGAACTATAGTATATTTGCGTTAAGAAAATAGTGACGACTCATGTATACAGAGGTTTAACTGACCAATGGGACGTTAGATCTCCAAAATGAGGCAACACAAGTCACTTTTAAAATTGCAGACAACCGTTGTCACGTTAATCGTGGGGATCATTATGACGTCACTACAGGGAGAAGACGAATATACTGTACATCCAACAGTGGATTCAGACGGGCTAATGATGATGATTATTCTCACAAAACCCTGACACTAACACTAACAGTTATCAAGGAGATGTGTCTCCAAGGTTCTATCTACCCCTACGATATGTATATACGCATGTTTTTTTCAGTTGAACCACCAAAAGCGGTCACAAGCCACACCAGCATCTCTTCAACGTCTTCCAATGAGACGAAGCAGGATACGAACTCGGATTCCCAATCTGGGAAACGTAGAAACAAACGCAGTAAGGACGAATTGGAACTGTCCAGTCCGGAGCAGGATAAGAGGCCTAAACGTAATGCGTCAGTGCGTGCCCAAAGCGTTATTAGTAAGCAGGTATGATAACATCTTTATTACATACATACACATTACACTGTTTCCGTTATAGATACTTCTTATGTCACCCTTTATAAAAATGGTGTCTATCTGACTATCATGTGTCTTATTGGGCTGGCCTCTAAGTATCCGCCCTTAACATCTTAATTAATAAATTTTTTATAGTACATAAATGTTCCTCCTTCATAAATGGTAATATTTTTAAGCTGTTAGTTTCTCTAAGAATGAATAAATAAAAAGTTAAATTTGTGACTTCTATCATAATAATAAGAAAAGTGACATGGTACAGTTAAAACCAAGATTACTTTTTGAAGTCAAACTAATCATGTGTACCATTATTATATTGTTAGCACAATATTTATAACCATTTGACACTGATTATTGTATATTACCTAGAACACCAAAGGCACTAATTGTTATTAATATAAACAGTGGAAAGTCTTATAGAATTTCCTTTAAAAACATCTAATGATAATAATAATAAAAGCGTTTATTTCTAATAGGTTTATTATCTTATAGGTTTCAATAAGTTTCTCTATAATAATTGTTTTTTAGTGTGCCAGATCATGGTGGAAAATCTTAACTGAAAATGACAGTGTCATTAACAGTGCAGCTAAACTGGTACCAATTTATGTATATTTTTTTGTTATTCGATCACTTGTACCAGTTATTCATATTCATGTACATAATGTACATTTTAGCACTAGATATAATACTAAATTACGTAGCTATTTATGTCAATCATGAGTCTGAGTAATGAGTAGTTTCCATATCTGATGTGAATATATACAGTGATTTGACTTAATCCGTCTTTTTATATTTAGTATTGTGACATTATCATATTGGAACATTATTAATACATGTATAGACTTCAATAATTTTATCAGATTTTAGAGCCTTAGTTTAGTTTAGTTCGCCACTTGGATTTGGAAGTCCAAAAGCGCAGAAGACGCCTAGTGTCTTTACAGGCTTCTTGATTTCCCAAGGATTTTGCAGCCATGGATCCGCACTCTAGAACAATGTGGTCAATGGTTTCTACGGAGTCTATACAGCCCCTGCACAGTGGGCTATCCGTGATACTATTTTGATGGACAGTGCCATTAAAACGGAAGCGCGCTTCAAGACCATCTTTATGTAGTTTTCCTTGAGTGCACATTACAGAATTGCCACTGCCTCGATAATTGTATTATCATTATTAAGGTCCTATGTCCCCTGTTTGGGGCAGAGGGCATCCACAGTGCTCCGCCATCTCCATCGGTCTTGGGCTTCGCGCTTGACTTCACTCCACGTCTTTCCAATGGCCGCCGCTTCTGCGATGTTCGACCGCTGCCAGGATTGCTTAGGGTGGCCACGCTTCCGCTTTCCTTGGAGATTCCAGTGTGTGGTTGATACATGTAACACATTGGAATATGGAGCTGTAAACTCCTAGAGACAGCGATATATTTTAGAGCCTTAGTAGTTTAGTTACATAGGTTATTAAAACTTATAAAAGCAACACTTGACACTAGAGATCGGGCCATATAAATTGGCAGTTGGGGGCGTCGCCACAGTCGCGTAATTCAGTGTTACCAGTAAACACGCCAAAACTAGCACTCACTGTGCCATACGGCTCGATACATTATAGGTTTCATTTGTAACGGTCTTTGGTTGCAGAGCTATAAACTGATATATTAATTTGTTTTGTTTGAGTTTATAGCTCTGCAACCAAAGACCGTTACAAATGAAACCTATAATGTATCGAGCCGTATGGCACAGTGATTGCTAGTTTTGGCGTGTTTACTGGCAACAGTGAATTATGCAACTGCGGCGACGCCTCCATCTGCCATAATATATTCAAAATTATAAATATCACAAGCTCTCTTTGAAAGGTATCTTATGATCTAAGTATAAATTAAAAAAACTATTTCAAACATGGCACTGAGCATTGTCTTTACATATTTTTTACCGAGGTTAGATCAGCGGAGACCCTAGCTTGGAGAAGAACTAACAAGAAACTCCGAAAATCAATTTATTATAATCACCCTTAACAAACATAAAAATTACAAAGTAATAATTAATACTAATAATACTGGTAATACTAAATTTACCTTTCATACAAAATAACACGCAATGGCGGAAACGTCAAATTTAGTTCCAAGTTTGGCTACTGCCAATTTATGTGGCGGGATCTCTATTTACTATTTCACTATACTAAAATATTTATTATTTCAGGTAAATGTGAACTTGACACAGAAGTTGAGACGAGACGAGTCTCTAGCCAATGAGTCCAAGTCGGGAAGGTCGAGACGCGGGAAGAAGGATGATGAGAGCGATAAGGAAAATGCGGTGCCTCTCATACAAGGTATTATAGCCATTTATTAAACATAAACAAATAAAAACAAGGAACATTTAAGTATAACAATAGGCCACTAACCAAGTATAAAGAAGACCCGGCGAAAGGCGCGTCCCCGACGCGGTGCGGAGTCTAAAAATGTGTAACAGAAAGAAGATACCTGATTGGTTGTAATATCTCCCCTCCATCACGCGTACCTCGTTTCACCCCGCGTAACGCCACGCTAGTTTCCATACAAATATTGCGTAAGGCCCACTCCTCTTATTAATTACTCCATGAAATAGGCGGTCTTATGCATTAGACCCTTTTTTCCAGATAGCTATTATGTGGGGAATAGATTATACAATGAAAAATTAAAGATAGTTAAAAATAGTTACAACAAATAGACAAATTATTTTTCTTTTTTTTTCTAGTCAAGCAAGAGAAAATCTCGATAGTGACAACCGAAACTATAACAATGGAGTGTGATACCCTGATAAGCGTGAAGAAGGAAGCGAATCAGGACGAGATTGCTATGCCACCGCCCGCCAAACCTGTGCCTAGTATGTTTTTCTTTATTTTTTTATTATTATAACTTTATCGCGTACTAGTTTAGGATGTAAAAAGAATGCTAACTAGCTGTCGTTCTTCCCGGCATGTCGTAGGAGGCGATTAAGAGACTAGGGGTTAATGGAATTTATTCTGTGAGAGCTGGAACCTGTTATCAATGTTCCATTATGACATCGCAACCCCAATATTCATGCTAAAAGTGTCTTAGATATATCTTCCAAGGTTCTGTCCACCCCGAAAGGGATTAAAGGACGTGAATGTATATGTTTGTTATTAATTTAATCTTACACATTATAATCTTATCTTACAGGACCTCGTCGCAATCTGCGAAGCAAACTGAGCGAGCAGGACAGAGATAAATCGGAGGAGAGTGTGAGCGAGACGGAAGGCCGGAAGAGAAGTACCAGGGGCCGGAAGAACGAAGAGGCTTCAGGTATGTGTCTTATTCATGACGACCTCCGTGGCTCAACCGATTAGTCACCTGATCGCTAATCGTGAGGTCCCGGGTTCGATTCGCGGTGGAGAGTTCTGCCCTGCTAATTAAAAACGCAGTACTTGTTTAATAGCAGTTCGGAGAAAAACGCGGGAAACACATTTTTGGTTATTTACGTAAGATGCAACGTGTTTCTTGAATATACAATTACATGAAAAAATTGATGAATGAAAAAATCTTTTACAGGACATAGTTTTTCATTGAAATTTGCTCGCCTCTATGAAATAATGTGTATTACTGCACTTTAGCTTAGCATATTGTAAAGTGATAATTAGATCATAACTAAGCAAAAATGCAGTACTTGCGCTAATTACTGCATGCCTGGCACTTGCATGATACTGCATTCATTGTAAGCATATATTTATGATTTCTTGTCTTATGCTAAGTTAAACTGAAGTTTAATACACCCGATACTCAATGCTACATCCAAATGCAAATGTAAAATACTGCATTTAGTTTAGGATTTCATAGATTGGTGCTAGATCAAAATGCAGTAATCGTTGCAAGTACTGTAATTAGGTTTAGTATGTATTGCAAATACTGCGTTAATTTCTAGTACATGACTATTACCGCACTTCTGTTTAGCACAGTCTTCTTTTTCATGCAATTACGGCAAATTAAATTTAAAAAAAAAACATATTTGTAGAACAAAATTTTTTTTTTTTAAATTTTACCCTGTTACTTAAGTCTTAAAAAGGCCAATTCCGTAAAAAAGTGAAATTGGATAAATTGTCGATTGCCGCGTTCTTGATTAGCAGGGCAGAGTTAAGAACTACGCTTTTCTCTTAATCATGCGATATGATAGTTTTAAGAGATTCGCGATTTATACTCATGATTAATAACTAACGGGACTTATCGCGTATGTTTTTATATAATAAAGTTACCATTTTATTATATAAAAACATACGCGATAAGTCCCGTTAGTTATTAATCATCATGCTATGTGAGTATTTATCTGGCTATAATAAATATATAAGAATATATATTCTTATTTATTACATACCAACTATAAGAAATATATGCTTTTTCCTACATATACTCGTAAAGGGCTAGTTCAATTAATGTAATAATGTCCTACAATAATATTATTATATGATATTATTACACATGTTTAAGTATACGATTTAGATACTTCTAACGTCACCCTTTTTTAATACGTCTTCTATTTGTCATATTATGTCTTATTGGGTCGACCGCCCTTCCACTTAATACCTAATAAACACATATAGCATTATTAATTGGGTTGTGGTTCAATAAATAACTGTTGTTCAGTTATTGGGACTTGACTCTGTATTAGTGGGTACGAGGTTCGAGCCCCGGAGTAGGTACCTAGTTTTGAGTGGGCTAAGATAGTCGCAACCATCAACTAATGGTAAATACTCAATACTCTAACACCTCTGTAAAGGTTTGCGGTCTTAAAAAGCAAATTTTGATGTGTAGTTTTTTGATTGTAATATATATTTCTTAATTTTGCAGCTGAAGTACAAACACAACTTGAATCGAAGCCAAGACAAACTAGGACTAAAAAGGTATGTTAAACACGTTTATCCTTATTATATAGATATATGGCCACCTCGAACCCACGTGTAAACCAGATAGTCAGTACTCAATGTGGCAGGTGGTCAGCCATGTCGCCATTTACAGGCACTAACTATTTCCTGTTGTGGGAACAGGTAGGTGTCCTCACGATGTTTTACCTCACCGTAGTATTCGACGCATTTCGTAAATGTATTTTTATTACGAAAATGATTTATTATGAAATTACTACCGTCGCAATTGCGGAGATGGACACCTGAACCTCTGACTACCCCGTAAGGGTTAATGGTCGTGAACGCTTAAACGCGAAACTTCGCTTATTGCATATTTATCCACTAATGTCGACAGGCTGTAAACTTTTTTATGATTAATTATGTCATTAAGTATTTTAATTCGACGTAGCTCAGTTATGTGGGGCTTGGCTCTGTATCAGTGGGTACAGGGGTTCAAATCCCGCTTAAGCATGTACATTTTCGGAATAAAAACACATTTACGAAATACATCTAATTATACGGTAAAGGGAAACATCGTGAGGAAACCTACCTGTTTGCCGATCAGGTATTAGTGCTTGTAAATGGCGACATGGCTGACCACCTGTCGCATTTCAACACGTGGGTTCGAAGTGTCCATAGAATTACTACCTTCGCAATGGCGGAGATGCAAACCTGAACTTTTGACTACTCCGCAAGGGTTAATGGTCGTAAATGCGTTTGTTTTTTGTAAGTATGTCATGGTTAACATTGTTTTTATTTATTTTTAGACCACTCAAGAGAAGAAAGTGAGTGAATGCAAAACCTCAGAGACGGAAAGTGCACCAGGTATTAAAATTATGTTACTATACGATTTAAGAACATTCAATGTCAACAACCACAACATGCGCTTTACGACTTGTGTGTACACACTCATACAAACTTGCTATGGGTATTATTAGGCTATAGATTTGTATTTGTACCTATAACCGCCGAGAGTGTAAGAGAAGATGTATGAATGTCAATAAAGCGAAAGTGGTCTGTCAGGATCGGGACAAATAGAGATCCGTGATCTCTGCCTACCCCTCTACAGGGAATCAGGCGTGATGTGTATGTATGATGTAGATTTGTATTTGACACGAATATTCCATTACAATGTCATCATAGCCCAGATAATCATGCTAAAAGTGAATGATGATTTTTTCGGTAGCTAGGTTCTGACCATACCGAGAGGGATTAAAGGTCGTTAATATGTATGTAAATAATAGGGTGGTATACGTAGTGTGAAGAACAGAAGAGCATGTAAGAAGGATAATGGGTGTGAGTGAAGCAAAAGAGATTTGTCAGGATCTTACCAGTTGGCCTAATAGTCTCTGCCTATCCCATTAGGAAAGTAGAGGCGTAAAAATATGTATGTATATATTCCAGAGACTTACACGTTCAATTAAATTCAACATACAAACATATAACGCCCGTATCCTCTCAGAGTGGTAGGCAGAGATTACATATCCCCATTTGTTTAACGTAAACTTAGCTTTTTAACTAATATTCTTGTATTGCAGCCTCACCCACAGACAAGCCTCGTCCAAAACGCACTAGGAGAGGAAAAGCGACTGTGTAAGTATGACCTACACTATCTAGTCCCGTGCTAGTCTGGGACGCAAAAGACTGGTAACTAGCTGCCGTTCTTCTCGGCATGTCGTACGAGGCGACTAAGGGACTATAATGACAAAAAGAGAACTGCGTTCCGATCGTGCTTGCGGAGGAGTCGGAGGTTCAGGTTTCCATCTCCACAATTGCGAAGGTAGTAATTCTATGGCCACCTCGAACCCACGTAATGAAAGGAATCTATTGGGCTATAGGCTAGTAACCTGTCAGCAATGTTTCATATGAAATCGCAATCCTAATATTCTTGCTAATAAGTGACTTATGAAATATTATATCCTCAAGGTTTTACATACATAACATGCTTCCCCAATTTCAGAGATAGGCACTCGAGCCTCGGACTACCCCTCCACAATAAAAAAGGGAGTGTGTATACACAAGTCGTGACGCGTTTTTTATATTTATGTCCAAAGTTCTGTCCACCCCAAAAGGGATTAAATCACGTGAATGTATATGCATAGAAAGCCTATGTTATTCTATATAAATAATTTTTACTTACAGTTCTCACAAGGAAAGTGAAAAACCAACTGAACCAGAGGTAGTCCAACCAGCAATTCCTACTGAGGTGCAAATCAAAAAGGAGAAACTGTCAGAGCCAGTACCTAATATGCCATCACCTATATTGCAGAGAGAGTCTAAAGTTGACGTTTCAAAGGTAATAATAGTGATATTTGAGATACTATTACGCCAATTGAACTAGCCACTTTGTAAGTTCAATTGAGACTTGTCTTACTTAGAGTTGGACGGGGTAGGCCGCGTATAAATATATATTAAAAGGAATATGTATATCTGAGTGAAGTGGAAGGGCGGTTACGTAGGGACCGGCCAAATAAAACATAACAGTCAGATAGACGCTATATTGAAAAAAGTTGACGTTAGGAATACCTATAACCGCCGAGAGTGTATGAGAAATGTATGAGTGTCAATGAAGCGAAAGTGGTCTGTCAGGATCGGGACAAATAAATAACTGAAGAAGGTCGCAGATAATGATTGGCTGAGGGCCACGAGTGATCGTGTTTTGTACTCTTGGGGAGGCCTACGTCCAGCAGTGGACTGACATAGGCTGATTGATTAACAAAAGACCTTTTTCATACAGGAATCAAGCAAAGCAATACAACTTAACATGGAGCAAACACGAGTGATAAGCAAAGATGCTACAGTGGTACTAGAAAAGCAGGCAAATGTGGAAATGGATCAAACGGTTGTTTTGCAAAACGGCCACTTCGATCATGGACCTGCTACTAAGGTGAGAATCACATACATATACTTTTACGTC
The DNA here is from genome assembly GCA_030578115.1 of Leucoptera coffeella. Taxonomy (NCBI): domain Eukaryota; kingdom Metazoa; phylum Arthropoda; class Insecta; order Lepidoptera; family Lyonetiidae; genus Leucoptera; species Leucoptera coffeella. The sequence goes on along the minus strand of JAMBLF010000689.1, from coordinate 176,280 downwards.
CTTTAGTCCCTTTAGACATGAAAACTAAGTCACTTTTAGCATGAATATTGGGTTAGACCGGGTCGTATCACGATAAATTAATAAAGATATCTGATTACCTTTATTTTACCAAACGTTTCGACCCAGTTGCATAGGCCGTGGTCGCGGGAAGACTGGCGTTTCAGCTAATGTCTGTCTACCCTCACAATTCCAATTTTTATTAATTCATAGCACGATATACTACACTCACACTATCCGAAGACATATCTGCATAAATCGAGAGTGTTTAAAAATAACTATGAATATTGGGGTTGTGATGTTAAATGGATTGGTGATAGGTTGCTAGCCCAATAGATTTCATAATTCCAGTCGCCTTCGAGAAAATGGCGGGAAGAACGGCAGCTAGTTAGCATTATTTTTACGTCCCATACTAACAAGTGCGTAAAACAACATTTGTATGATTTCAGAACAACATGAACGAGACAGTTGTGCTAGAGAAGCAGACAAATCCAATCATGGACCAAACTGTTGTTATTGAGAAAGGTAAGCAGTCTTCACTACATAGTATAAAACAAAGTCGCTTTCTCTGTCCATATGTCCCTTTGTATGCTTAAATCTTTGAAACTACGCAACGGATTTCGATGTGGTTTTTTTAATAGGTAGAGTGATTCAAGAGGAAGGTTTATGTGTATAATAACATCCATTAAATAGCCAGAAGTGCGAAGCCGGAGCGGGTCGCTAGTAATACATATAGGTTCACATCCGTTAATCCCGTTCGTAGTGGACAGAACCTTGCAGACATGAAAATATCTTGGTCACGTATTTGTATTTTCTGTCACGAAAACTTAGTTGATAGTGGACACTAAATCTCTGACCAACCGAAAGTGTTGTAGAATCGTTAATGTATATTAACTCAACACTTTTATTAGTGTCCTCAACATTAGCGACTGTAAATTATGTACGTAAATGAAAATCCGTGTATAAGGAGGTATTAGAGTGTCAATTAAGCGAAAGTGGTTTGTCAGGATCAGGACGGATGCGGATCCGTGCTCACCTCTCTACAGGGAATCGGGCGTGATGTGTTACATACAATTAAAAATCCATTTTAAAATAATGTTTTTGAGAGACTCTCGAAAGTAAGTATTACATTTGCTACTTTTCGGCCATGGTCACGGGTCAACTGACGTGCGAGTAAGATTTATGCGCCTCCATCGTAATTAATCAAATTCACCGTCTACCCTCATTTCAACGCTTCTTAAGTCACTTCTACCACATCACTACATAGTATAAAACAAAGTTGCTTTCTCTGTCCCTATGTCCTTTTGCATGCTTCAATCTTTGAAACTACGCAACGGATTTTGATGCGTTTTTTCTTAATAGATAAAATGATTCAAGAGGAAGGTTTATATGTATAATAACATCCATTAAATAGTGGAGTATGCTATATATTTTATACCCGTGCGAAGCCGGAGCGGGTCACTAGTTCATTGTTAAATCCCAAATAAATTTATTTGTATTTTTTTGTTCCCAGACCCGACACCCAACATGACGGATGACAATTCGCTGCTGACGGACGACAATAGCGACGCACGCGAGGCCACGCCCCCCAGACAGGCTCCGCCTACTACGCAGCCCACGTGAGTGTTAAAAAGTATATTGTGCTTTATATAGCGCCATTGACTAGTTTATTTTGACATTATTACACCATGATTAATAACTAGCGGGACTAGCGGGGGATAAAGTTACCTTTATTATATAAAAAACATACGCGATAAGTCCCGCTAGTTATTAATCATGAGTATAAATCGCAAATCTCTTACAACTATAATTATTACACCAATTGAACTAGCCGTACCTTTAACACTTGTTAAGGGTACTAGTCGACGTATATTTAAGTAATGTATACATATTATATATAGATATATATCATATATAATCAACGACCAGACTGGACAGCAGTAGAAAAGCGCAGTTCTTAACTCTGCCTCCACCGGGAATAGAACCCGGGACCTCAGGATTAGCATCCAGGCGTCTAACCGACCGCGCCACGGAGGTCGTCAAATCGTATATGGTTTGTCAACAAAGTCAGCAACTCAGTGAAAGTTAGAAATAGTTTATTTTCGGTTTATTTTTGCCACAAAGTTTAGTCAATTTTGTTGCCAAACTGACTAAATATGTTCGCCATGGGATTGCATTTAGATCCTCAATTACAACGAACCGAAGCCATGGCATCAGCTGTACTTTCACCGATATTATCGTAATGATGAATGCCGTAATTAACATATACATTCACGTTCTTATATCCCTTTCGGGTTTAGGGTGCAAGGAGGCACACTCATCACCCAAGTGCCTCAAGTCAACCTCACCTGCCCGTGGTGCACCCTGCTGACCAACGAACGAGGCTCTGGCGACCGACAAATGGCGGTATAGCCATTTCTGAAATTAGCATAGCTAAATACACCAGGCCAGTGACGGGCAGCAGCGTCACTGGTGCGAAAAACTATGCTCTGCGCTCACCAACCCGCTTGCCCAGCGTGGTGAGTATGGGCATCAACCCCCAATGAGTCACAACACAAAAGGTTGGCCCCCAGTTCCCGGTCGCCCTACTATTCTGGACCATGGCAGAGGTCTCGGTTACGGTAGGGCAGGGGGTGCTAAGAATCCCCGGGTTACGGACGGCTGCCACAAACTGACCCTGGCGACGTTTAATGGACGGAGTCTGCGGCTGGATGAGAGCTTGACGCAACTGGAAGTGGAACTATCTAACATAAGGTGGCATGTTCTAGGGTTATCGGAAGTCCGAAGACAAGGTGAGGACACCATAACCCTGGAGTCAGGCCATCTGTTCTACTTCCGGGAGGGCGTCAAGCGGTCTCAGGGTGGCGTGGGCTTTCTCGTCAACAAAGTTCTCCGTGACAATGTGCTGGAGATTTCGAGTGTGTCAACCCGGGTAGCGTACCTTGTACTGAAACTGACCAAGAGATACTCTCTTAAGGTCGTGCAGGTATATGCGCCGCCGTCGGCATACTCGGACAGTGAGGTCGAGGTGCTTTATGAAGATATCGCCAAAGCGATGCATAACACCACCAAGACCCACTACACCGTTGTCATGGGGGACTTCAATGCCAAAGTGGGAGTGCGCGAATGCGACGAGTCGCGTATTGGAACGCACGGAATTGGACGCAGAAACGCCAGAGGGCAAATGCTGGTCAACTTCCTGGACAAAGAGGGGTTGTTCTGTATGAACACATTCTTTAGGAAGAAGCCCCATAGGAAGTGGACCTGGCATAGTCCAGATGGTGGGACGAAGAATGAGATCGACTTTATCTTAGCGGACAAGAGGTACATATTCAGGGATGTCTCAGTGGTCAACAGGTTCAAAACCGGCAGCGACCACCGACTAGTGAGAGGCATCCTGAGTATTGACTTCAAGGCTGAGAGAAGTCGTCTGACGCGATCCGTTCTTCGCCCAACGATGCTCCAATCCGTGCACGGCTCTGAAGCGTTCCAGTTGGAACTACGCAATCGCTTCGATGCACTAAAGGCCACGGCAGATGTTGACGAGAAACTGGATGATGTGGTGAGGGTTCTTCGTGAAGTGGGTGGGAAACACTTCAAGGCAGGACGAGGCAGCCGAAAATCTAAGCTCTCAAGCGGAACCCTGGAATTGATGCGGATTCGACGCACAATGTCAGAGGGAGCTTCGTCAGACACCCAACGTCTCAACAAGACCATCCGAAAATCGGTGAGACGTGACCTCCGAAGCTTTAATGCTCAAATTATTCAAGAGGCTATTGAGCTAAATCGGGGGTCTAAAGTCTTCAATAAAAGAATGGGTCGATCTGGTCTGACGAAGCTGAAAACCTCAGAGGGCAAGACCGTCACCTCAGTTCCAGGGATTCTGGCCGAGGTTGAGAACTTCTACGGCCGTTTATACGCCTCGCATGCCACGAGGCCCCCACCCGATACGAGGGACCCAAGAGCTGCATTGGTGCGCCATTTCACGGACGATCTTCCACTCGTGGACGTAGACGAGGTTGGGAGTGCTCTCAGACAACTTAGTAATGGGAAGGCTCCCGGCGAGGACGGAATCACCTCTGAGCTTCTCAGAGCGGGAGGATCTCCGCTCCTTGAGAGGCTCAAGGATTTGTTTAATTCCGTCATAGCCAATGGGACTACTCCGAAGGCGTGGAGTGGGAGCGTAGTGGCCTTGTTTTTCAAAAAGGGAGACAAGGCCCTACTGAAGAATTATAGACCAATCGCGCTCCTAAGCCACGTCTACAAGTTGTTCTCGAGAGTGCTCACAAATCGTCTGGCCTCAAGATTTGACGCCTTCCAGCCGCCGGAGCAGGCCGGATTTCGAAAAGGCTATAGTACCGTAGACCACATTCACACGGTGCGGCAGGTTATACAGAAGTCCCATGAGTATAACCGGCCGCTGTGCCTTGCCTTCGTGGACTACGAAAAGGCCTTCGACTCGGTCGAGATCTGGGCTGTTCTGGAATCACTGCAGCGATGCCAGGTCGATTGGCGATATGTGCAGGTGCTGAAGAGCCTATATAGTATGGCAACGATATCTGTTCAAGTCCAAAACCAAAAGACGAGTCCTATACAGTTGCTCAGAGGAGTGAGACAGGGGGATGTTATCTCCCCAAAACTGTTCTCAAACGCACTGGAGGACCTCTTCAAAACTCTGGATTGGACTGGGATGGGTATCAATGTCAATGGCAGATGCCTCACGCACCTTCGCTTCGCTGATGACATTGTCTTGATGGCGGAGTCGCTGCAGGATCTGCAGGAAATGCTGCACAGTCTGAACGCTGCCTCACGGTCGGTCGGTCTCCGGATGAACTTGGACAAGACTAAGGTCATGTTCAATGAACTAGTGGTCCCGGAGCCGGTTGCGATCAATGGAGAGGCGCTCGAAACTGTCCAGGAATATGTCTACCTGGGACAAGTATTGCAGTTGGGTAGGGACAGTTTCGAGCGGGAGATTTCCAGAAGAGTGCAACTGGGCTGGGCAGCATTTGGGAAGTTGCGTCACATCTTTTCGTCGCCACTACCGCAGTGCCTGAAAACCAGGATTTTTAACCAGTGTGTCCTACCCGTAATGACATACGGATCCGAGACGTGGAACATGACAGTCGGGCTAGCCCACCGACTACATGTCGCTCAGCGAGCAATGGAGCGTCCAATGCTGGGTATCTCGTTAAGGGACAGAGTCCGGAACGAGATTATCCGGCAAAGAACCAAAGTGATAGACATAGTCTATCGCTGTTGTAAACTGAAGTGGCAGTGGGCCGGCCACGTCTGTCGTAGAACCGACGACCGCTGGAGTAAAGCGGTTCTTGAGTGGAGGCCACGTCTCGGCAAACGTAGTGTAGGACGCCCCCCTGCCAGGTGGACCGATGACCTCAAGAAGGTTGCTGGTAGTGGCTGGATGAGGGCCACGGAAGATCGTCTTTTGTGGCGTACCCTTGGGGAGGCCTACGTCCAGCAGTGGACTGATACAGGCTGATTGATGATATCCCTTTCGGGGTGGACGGAACCTTGAAGACATGAAAACATCTCCTTTATCCATTAGCATAATATCAGGGTTGCGATGTCATAATGGAACATTGGTGACAGGTTGCTAGCGCATCGCCCAATAGATTCAGTTTACCCTTAGCGCTTCCTACGACATGCCGGGAAGAACGGCAGCTAGTTAGCATTCTTTTTACGAATAGCGCAGTACTATATAAATAGCTATATTTTTCGTAATTACAGTTCAGCAGTGAAAGAAAAAGTTCAACAGTTCGAAGAGCTAGCTTCCAGAGTTACTAGGACCAAAACTAGGGCTATGGCCAAAAAGGTTAGTGGACATATATTCTAGACAAGCAATATCAAACAATTTGCCACATTTTTATCTTTTCAGAAGTTTTCATTACATGAAACATAGATGGCACTGTAATTATAATTTGATTTATATTCCTCGCTCCTATAAGTAGCAGGGTGATGTTATATAGCCTTAAGCCTTCCTCAATAAGTGGTCTATTTAACACAAAAATAATTTTTGAATTCGAACCAGTAGTTCCTGAGATTAGCGTGTTCAAACAAACAAAGAAACATAGCAACTTTATGATATTGGTATAGATAAACAAAAAATTATACGACGACTAATCACAATAGCGGTGTAGTTATAGCCATGTTAGTCTTTGCTCACGATGTTTTCCGTCACCATAGTTGAAGCATTACACAAACGTTGTTTTTATCGAGATAATGTACACAGATGATCAGAAAACTTTATACCAGATACACCAATAAGCAAACATGCTGAAGTTAAGACATTTAAATGGAACATGTGACAGGTTGCTGGCCCATTATCCAATAGATTCCATTTAACCCTAGTCCCTTAGTCGCCTCTAGAACATACCCCATAAAACGGCAGCTAGTTAGCATTATTTTTACGTCCCAGCTAGCACGGCACACGAACATATGTATGTAATCCTATATTTAAGTATATGTTTGTGTTACAGGATACAGTGGAGCCGGCAGACTCTGAAACCCCTCCAGACAAAATCGGCAAGGCGATTCTCTCAACCGACACGTTGACCAAGATGAACAACCTCATATTCAACGGAAAGAGTCAGGTAATAGACTGTTGTTTCCTATTATAATACCCAGGTTTTAAAGGACTAGTAGTTGAATCACTACATAGTATAAAACAAAGTCGCTTTCTTTGTCCCTATGTCCCTTTGTATGCTTAAATCTTTGAAACTACCTACGTAACAGATTTTGATACGGTTTTCTTTAATAGATAGAGTGATTCAAGAAGAAGGTTTATGTATAATCATCATCATCATCAGCCTGAAGTAATCCACTGTTGGACATAGGCCTCCCCCAAATGTCGCCACTTCTCCCTGTCAGTGGCCGTTCGCATCCATCCGATGCCGGCCAACCTGCGCAGGTCGACTTCCCACCTTGCCGGGGGGCGCCCCACACTACGTTTACTGAGACGCGGTCTCCACTCTTGGACTTTTTTGCTCCAACGACCATCAGTCCTCCTGCATACGTGACCAGCCCAACTCCACTTCAGTGTGCTAATTCTTTATCTATTTTTGCTTTTTTATTTTATTTTCTATGTATATTAACATCAATTAAATAGTGGAGTTGGCTATATATTTTATAGCCTACTCCATATATATATATATAGTAGTCTACAATACATATACTCATCGTGAATACACGTTTAAGTCGCCTCCATTGGAAAGGAAAAAAGGAAGGAATCTTTTTTTGCTTTCGAAAAGGAAGGATGCCGGGAAGAACGGCAGCTAGTTAGCATTCTTTTTACGTCCCATATGCTAGTCTACAACTTAGAATTAAAAACAAACAACAAACGCTTATGACCATTAACCCTTGTGGGGTAGTCAGAGGTTCAGGTGTCCATCTCCGCAATTGCGAAGGTAGTTATTCTATGGCCACCTCGAACCCACGTGTTCAGTACTCAATGTGAGAGGTGGTAAGCCATGTCGCCATTTAAAAGCACTATAACCTGTTATGTAAGTATCTTATTCGTATATATCTTCCTTTACACACATTATTCCAATTCCAGATTTCATCAAGCGCGTCCAAGCCGAAAAGCCAGATTCCCACCCAGACTAAAGTGCCCAACTCGGCGTCCAAAGTTACCGCCCTCACCAGGTCTAAAGAGATGCTGGATGAGAGAGAAGATGCCAGGAAGAAGAAGGAAGCTCTGCTCGAAGCGAAGAAGGAGGCGCAGAGAAGGTAAGAATGTAAAGTGGATAGTAGTAGATAGTGAAGTGACTAAATTATGATGTAAAGATAGTATAGTGACTAAATTATTATATGAAAATTATATATTGTGTAAAATAAAAAAGATTGCATTCAGTTAATGATATGTCTTTATGACGACCTCTGTGGCGCGATTGGTTAAGTACCTGAACGCTAATTGTGAGGTGCCGGGTTTGATTCCCGGTGGAGGCAGAATTAAAGCTTTTCTTCTGCTGTACAATATTTTTCCTGGTTATTGATTATGCTATATTTGTATTGATCTGTCAATAAAAAATACATCGAAAGTAATCTGTCAGGATCGGGACAAATGGGGATCCGTAATTTCTACCTACCCCTCTACAGGGAATCAGGCGTGATGTATGTATGTATGTAAAAACTATAGATTTCTTCAATATTCGTTAACTAGTACCCTTAATACAAGTCTTAATTGAACTTACCACGCGACTAGTTCAGTCCTAGTAACAGTATCCTCAATATTATATACCAGTCTATAGTATATTCGCTTTAAGAAAATAGTGACGTCATCAAGGTCTCCATGATTTAACCAATGAGATTTTATAGGGGTTGTCTGTTATTGGTCAATGTGACTTGTTTTCTCATTTACTCACGTCTCATTGGTCAGTTTGACCTCTGATTATCATGACGTCACTATTTACTTAACGCGAATAGACTATAATATTTATCTGTATGTTTCAACCTCCGTGGCGCGATCGGTTTGACACCTGAACGCTAATCGTGGGGTCCCGGGTTCGATTCCCGGTGGAGGCAGAGTTAAGAACTACGCTTTTCTACTGCTTTTCAGTCTGGTCGTTGATTGTATATGCTATGTATGTATTTATCTATGTATAATATGTATATATTTCTTAAATATACGTTGACTAGTACCCTTAACACAAGTCTTAAATGTACTTACCAAGGGGCTAGTTCAATTGGTGTAATAATGTCCAAATATTATTATTATTATTTATCTGTATGTTCCTCAGACGCCGCGAAGAGAAGATGGCGGCGGCGGCGGCGGCGCGTGAGGCGGCAGAACGCTCGCGTCTCGCCGCTTTGGAGCAGGCGGCGAAAGAGCGCGGACAAAGGCAGGCGCACATCGACCTCGGCAAGATCGAAAAGCTCAAGGACGCTGAACGGGTGAGACGGGATGAAAAAACATAATTAATTTAACATAACTTAACTTGAGCGTATTTAGAGTGCAGTTTTATGTTTAAACGTATTTTCCTACTAATATTAATAATAATATTTGGACAATATTACACCAATTGAACTAGCCCCTTGGTAAGTTCATTTAAGACTTGTGTTAAGGGTACTAGTCAACGTATATTTAAGATATTTTTACATATCATACATAGATAAATACATATATAATCAACGACCAGACTGGAAAGCAGTAGAAAAGCGTAGTTCTTAACTCTGCCTCCACCGGGAATCGAACCCGGGACCTCACGATTAGCGTTCCGGTGGCTAACCGATTGCGCCACGGAGGTCGTCAAATAATAAACATAACATACGCTTCACGACTTGTGTATACACACTCCCTTTTTTATTATGGCGGTGAAGTCAGAGGCTTGAATGCCCATCTCCGAAATTTCGAAGGCATGTTAGGAATTGGTCATTCGAAGCCCGCGTATCACTAGATATCCAGCACCCAACGTGATAGGTAGTGAACCGTATCGCCGTATATAGGCACTGACTATTAAATATCCCGAGGGACGCAGGTTTCCTCACGATGTTCGAAGACGAGATGAATAATAATAATAGACAGTGCCTGTATCACGTTGGGTGTTGTCTATCTAGTGATACGCGGGCTTCAACTGACCCATACCATAACTACAATGCCTTCGAAATTTCGGACCTGTATACCCTAAGGAGTATGTATACACAAGTCGTGAAGCGTATGTTTATGTTATTCGTCTGTTCAAAATGTATAGTTGTTTAAAAGAAATGGTTCCTAAACTAAGTGAATGTAAAACCTGTATTATTTACTAAACCTATATATTATATCCATGATTAATAATTAGTGCACGGCACGTGACCATGGCTGCTGCAACGTAGCCGAAACGTCGGGTTATTAAAGGTTATTTTATTATATAAAAACTTGCGCGATAAGTCCCGTTAGTTATTAATCATGAGTATAAATCGCGAATTTCTTAAAACTATATATTTTATTCCAGAAAAAGCAAGAGTTAGCCCGCAAAGTGGCTGAGACGGAAGAACGGCGTCGGGCCGAAGAGAAGGCGCGTCAACAAAGGCTGGCCGACGAACAAAAGAGGGCCGAATTGGCACGCCGGAAGCAGTTTGAGGAGATGGAAGCGTGAGTTACATTTAGATAGTACAACAACACAAGTCTTAAATGTACTTAGTAAGGGGCTAAATATCAGATACAGTCAGATAGACGCTATATTGAAAAAGGGTGACGTTAGGAGTACCTATAACCGCCGCGTGTGTATGAGTGTCAATGAAGCGAAAGTGATCTGTCAGGATCGGGACAAATGGGGTTTTGTGATCTCTGCCTACCTCTCTACAGGGAATGAGGCGTGATGTGTATGTATGTCCATACACGTTTAATCCGCTTCGGAATAATAGTTAGTGCATGAAAATGGAAACACTTTCTACCACCTATCACTTTAGGTGCTAACTATTGGTTAAACAAGTGGATTCGATGTGGTCATCCATACATATGTATATTCAAGCCTCTACTTTCCTACCGGGTTATGCAAAAACTTTCGATTGCTACCTTGAACGGGTGATTCTCTTGCTTAACTCACACCCAGTAACCTTCTCATACATGATCTTCTGTTCTTCACGCTACCTCCTTATTCTTTACGTTACTTCTCTGTTTCTTCCTAGCGTGATGGACAGGACGGTAACGAGTTGCCTTTCATCCTAATACTCAATTGTGTATGTGCGTATTTCAGATTGAAAAAGGAAGAGGCCCAAATGACCAAAGAGATCATGAAAAGGCAAAAGGAGTATCTCGAGAAGCAAAAACTGAAACAGAAAAGTGAGTATGACACGTATTTCGTAAAATAGAACTAGATTATAGATTATTTCCGGTAAATCGTAAGATTTCGTTATACTTTTTGAATGTGGTAGGCCGCCATCAAATTAATTCACATAAATAACCTAGAATTTTAGAATCAAGTTTGACATAATATTTGCTTGTTTTCTAGACTGATCGTTGAATATATCGTCATAATCATAGACCACTGTCGCATGTGACTTCTTTCAAAACTAATTTATTTGGATAGTACGAGTATTTTACAAAACTTCCAAATATGTAAACAGAAACGCAAAATTTCATGCAGTTTTGTTTTTGAATGAATATATTTGTGTGACAATAACATGCACAAGTTATACCCCTTAATTTGTCAGTTTTCATCGTAAAAGTTTTGTATTGTGTATGTTTTTATTATTATTAAATATAAGTAACAATGTGTTAATATTCCAGTGGGCACGCCCCTCCGTGACTTCAACATGGCGTACCACCAGATGGAGCCAGTGTACATGGCAGATGGGTTCGAGTACCTCAACTCAGACTCCGAAGCAGAGGAGACGAACGACCATCCCGTGCCCAAGTGGAGTACCAGCAAGGTAAGCATATACTCTGTAAAATTCCATACATACAAAAAAAGTTTCTATTTCTACCCTTTAGAAACTTTTTAATGATAAGGTTCCGTCGTCAAATTGCTATTCTTTAATATACATACGGGATTGATTCCGTACTCCCATTGGGTATTATTTAACCTTACATACATACACATCACGCCTGATTCCCTGTAGAGGGGTAGGCTGAGATCATGGATCCCCATTTGTCCCACTGACAGACCACTTTCGCTTCATTGATATCCGTACATCCTCTCATACTAAATGTATTTTATATAGGGCGGTTATAGGTACACCTAACGTCACCTTTTTTCAATATAGCGTCTATCTGACTGTTATGTCTTATTAGGCCGGCCCCTACGTAACCGCCCTTCCACTTCACTCGTGTATATTCCTTTTGTCAATCTGCTATCATTCATCCGCACAACATGTCCAAACCATCGAAGCATGCTCTTTTCAATCTTAGTCACTACATCTTCTTACGCAATATTTGTATGGAAACTAGCGTGGCACTACGCAGGGTGAAACGAGGTACGTGAGGGGGGAAATTACAACCAATCAAAACACGGCATCGGCCAATCAAATTAGGTATCTTCTTTCCACTACACATTTTTAGACTCCGCACCAATTAACCCATTAACGCCCAAAATTAAACTACGTGTGATTTTTATTTTTTATTACTAAAAGTAGTAACAAAAGGGTCTAAATATTAGGTTTACATTAGAAAAATAAAAAAAAACTAAATAGATTCACATTTATAGGGGTGTACTCAACTGGGTACAATGGGCAGTTCAGTGGTGAAACTGTCCAAAGCAAGGCCGTTCTACACACCGCGTTTTTTTACGGCCTAGACCAATCACTTCAGATGGCGCTGGACGACTAGTCGTCTTTGTCGGTTGTAGATATGCTCGGGCATTGGTTCGCCTGAAAGATAACTGATCCATGTACGCGTCCCCTCAATTCTTGTAAAGTCGAACATGTAATCGCCAAGCATTTGAAACGGCCATGTCCAGTAAGTAAGTAAAGATTACCCACCACCATTTTTTCCTCTAATATATACACGGTAAAGACCGATGGACTGGTCCATTCGATCTACGCCGCCCATTCCCTTGTTATAATTCACAAACAATCTAGGAATTGTAACATCTACTTTTTGTTTTCTTGTATTGCACCACCTTTTTATCTTACCCAAGGGCTCTATAGTATCAAAATTTGATCCCATTGTGACCACATTATTGTCCTTCCATCGTACTATTGTAATTTCATTTTTGGTGTAAAACCACTATTATCTCAAAGATCTTCATCTAAACTCCAGTATGAACGCTCGGTAGGCAGTTCATGGTAACCAGATAACAATAAAATGCCCAACATTTTTTTTAAATCTGTACGGTCTAATTCAAAACTATGTCTGTTGTTTTGACCTGCGTATAAAACACTATTATCGGTTATCAAGCGTAAAACATCATCGTCAAAAAATTTCTCAAATAACATTACAGGGTTATGGTATATCAGAGACTCTAAAATAGCGTTTTGTCTGCTCTCGAAGTCCTCAGTAACGTTATGGGTAGTAGTATATATTGGTAAAGTTTTTCGCCATATTGGTTCATTGGTGACATGAATTCTAGGTTGGTTTGAAGGTCGCACTGAATTGGCAAGCGGCTCATCATCACTATCATCCCAGTCTGAAACATCGTGATCACGACGACGCGAAATCACTTCGACAGTACCTGGAACGTCCCTGGGAAGAGCTGTATAAGTCAAATCGTCATCATTTCCTTCCTCTTCATCGGTCACAAAAGCAGAATCTGGTGGCACTACCAACACATCATATCCAAAATCATTTTCATCAGCCATTATCATGTCAACGGCTTCTTCAAGTCCAAAAAAGTTATTTTGGCTTGTAAAAACGCTGCGGTTGGTCATTGTAGGTTATTGGTTGGTAATACCTGAAAAAATATAGATAATTATAGTACAGATGTGCCCATTGTACTCGTTCGAGTACAGTGGAATAAAATGAGCCATGAAAAATAAACAAAGCAAAAATTTGTTATAGTAACAGCCCCACACGCAATAATACAGTATAGTTATATACAACATTATCAAAATAATTCAAATAGTTGACGATTTATAATAAAAAAACAATAAAACATCTTACCTTATTGTTGAAGATCAAAACTTGAATTACAAACTAAAAATAATAACAATTATTTCCAAATACCGTACCAAATAAAAATTCCAATCTGTTAAATACGCAATCTAGTTCTGACCTAATAAAATAAATTCAGAGTTACCATAGTTAAAATTCCATAAATAAATAGTAGTAGAGGTGTACCTATGCGAGTACAGCGGGCGGTAATGGGTTAAAATACGTCATTTGGTTTTCGTACCGCGTAACAGGGACCGCTCCTTTCGCCGGGTCCTCTTTATATTTGGTTCGTGGTAAGGGGCTTATAGTATAGTGTTTAAAGGTAAAGGTTAGAAGTACCTATGACTGCCGAGCGTGTATGAGTGTCAATAAAACGTCGTGAGGAGACCTACCTGTTTTTCGGAATAGATGCTTGTCAGTGCGTCATTCAGTGTGTCAGTGCTTGTAACGGCTCGCTACGGTCAACATCTTTCTTATTACATTAAAAGTCAAGTTTACGTTTGTGTTTCGCCAAGTGGACCGATGACCTCAAGAAGGTCGCTGGTAGTGGTTGGCTGAGGGCCACGAGTGATCGTGTTTTGTGGCGTACCCTTGTGGAGGCCTACGTCCAGCAGTGGACTATTATAGGCTGAATAATTGATTTAATCTATGTATGTTAATATATGTGTTTTGACGACCTCGGTGGCGCGATCGGTTAGACACCTGAACGCTTATCGTGGGGTCCCGGGTTCGATTCCCGGTGGTGGCAGAATTAAGAATTAAGTTTTTCTACTGCTTTCCAGTATGGTCGTTGATTATATATGCTATATATGTATTTATCTATATATAATAAGTATATATTTCTTAAACATACGTTGACTAGTACCCTTAACACAAGTCTTAACTGTACTTACCAAGGGGCTAGTTCAATTGGTGTAATAATGTCCAAATATTATTATTATTATACGCGAGCTTCGAATGACCCATACCTAACATGCCTTCGAAATTTCGGAGATAGGTATTCAAGCCTCTGACTACCCCGCCATAATAAAGAAGGGAGTGTGTATACACAAGTTGTGAAGCACATGTTTATGTAATTACCGTTAACACAAGATATGAATTTACTTAGCAAGGGGCTAGTTGAATTGGTGTAATAGTGTTCTACAATATATGATGTATTTAGAGATAAAATGCCCAATGTACATGTGTCCTAACCATTCACTTCTATTCCAGGGCCGACTCCCCCAGCTACAGCTTCAAGCCCACATCAAAGAAGTTCACGTAGACCAGCTGTTCTCCGTTCGAATCCAGAGTCCGGACCTCAGGCTCATTTTCCCCAATATCGACAACCGCGCGCTCAGAAGGACCTCCTCGGCAGTGTGGCGGACCCCACCCAGTGGGGGGGCGCCGTACAGGGTGTGAGTGGGTGAGTACATATGTATACAATCAAAACAAACATACACATCACGCCTGATTCCCTGTATAGGGGTGGACAGAGATCACAGATCCCAATTTATCCCGATCCTGACAGACCACTTTCGCTTCATTGACATTCATACATCCTCTCATACACTCTCGGCGGTTATAGGTACACCTAACGTCACCTTTTTTCAATATAGCGTCTATCTGACTGTTATATGTCTTATTAGGCGGGCCGCTACTTAACCGCCCTTCCACTTCACTCATATATATTCCATTATATTCTACACCCGCTTCACAAATTACATACATATATATTCACATCCTTTAATCCCTTTTGGGAAAGAACCTGGGTGACGCGATAATATCTCCTAGGTCACTTTTAGCATAAATATTGAGGCTACATGGAACATTGGTGACAGTGCTAGCCCATCGCCCAATAAATTTTATGTATTCCTAGTCCTTTAGTCGCCTCCTACGCCATTCCACGAAGAACGGAAGTCAGTTAGCATTCTTTTTACGTCCCAGCATATCACAGGATTATTCTTACTATATTAGACAAACAAAAGACAATGCATTCACGACAATTAAACCTTGCGGGGTAGTCAGAGGTTCAAGTTTTCCATCTCCAAATTGCGAAGGTAGTCATTCTATGGACGCCTCGAACCCACGTGTTGACCGGTTAGTCAGTACAGGTCAATATGACAGGTGGTCAGCCATGTCGCCATTTACAAGCACTAACTATTACCTGTTCGACGGACAGGTAGGTTCCTCACGATCTATTCCCTCACCGTATAATTCGATGCATTTCGTAAATGTGTTTTTATTACGAAAATGTACATAGAAATTCATTAAACTTCATTTCCATTGGTACAAGCTCAAGCGGGATTTGAACCCTGTACCCACTGATACAGAGCCAAGCCCCAAACAACTGAGCTACGTCGAATTAACTATATTATGGTGTTTTTCAGATCCGGTTTGGCTATAACACATGCGGTGTGAAAAGGCAGGCCACACAACTTTGTGACACTGCTCATCCCAAATGGATTGACATGTTTGCTTGTTACTAAAGCATGGTAGTTAATATATACATTAGAATGGTAGTAATGTAAATAGTAATTCCAAATTAATTGGAGACATACATATAATAATATCCATTTTGAACTAAGATTTTATTTCTCCTAGGTCACTTTTAATACAACTATGGGGGTTAAGTAAAAGGATGATTGAATACAATTATACATACATAAATTCACGATTTTTAATCCCTTTAGAAAGATTTTGTATCTATTTGGTCACAGGTTGCTAGCCCATCGCCCAATAGATTCCATTTACCTCTAGACCCTTAGTTGCGACATGCAGGGAAGAACGGCAGTTAGTTAGCATTCTTTTTAGTTCCCATACTAGCAGGAGATAAACACTTAAATGTAATATGTGTATTACATATTTAATTTAATGTATGATAGAATTTGATGTGTCTTTGATTTGTTAGTAAATAATGGAAGGATTGAAAAATAAATCTAAATATCACTACATAGTATAAAACAAAGTCGCTTTCTCTGTCCCTATGTCCCTTTGTATGCTTAAATCTTTGAAACTACGCAACGGATTTTGATGCGGTTTTTTTAATAGATAGAGTGATTCAAGAGGAAAGTTTATATGTATCATACCATACATCGTATCATACATCCATTAAATATTGGAGTAGGTATTTATTTTATACCCGTGCAAAGCCGGAGCGGGTCATTAGTTTGGTATATAAAAGAGACTTGTCCAGATTTGCATTCATATCACGCCCGTTTCCCTAGAGGAGTAGGCTGAGATCACGGATCCTCATTTGTCTATCCGCATCGTTGATACACGTACTCATACACACTCGGCGGATATAGGTACTTCACTTATTTGTTCTTTCATAATGAAAATTAAAAATCTTAGACAGTTGACGTTAATCTTGTGTGTTTTTTAATGTATTGTTAATGCGATTATGATGTAAATTAAATTATGTTTATTGTAGTCCTAGTTTTAGTTATACTGCTATTGTTTATTAGCGCTATGTACCGAATAAACTTATAAAATTTGACTTGTTTCTTTTTCTTGTACTATTTATTTTGTATCACATTTTATACAAGTATAATCCAGATTAACTAAAGGGGTTGTTATGACATTAATATGGTGACAGGTTGCTAGCCCATAGGCGGATAAATTCCATTCTCAATCGAGATTCTGGCAAACACCTAAACACACTGTAGTTATAGGTCACCTTTTTCAGTATATCGCTTATTTGCCTCAAGCAAGTACCATAATATATGTACGTGGGTTAACAAAAATGAAACCAAAACTTCAACATAATTGCTATTTATTAGAATTTTCAATGCCACCCAGTTGACAAGTTACAAAAAACACCTAAATCTTTCGAACATCATGTACACATCCGCAGAATGATCTTAAAGCCAGATAGTTACGTTGCGTGAATCCCGCTGACATTTACAGGACGCCCCAAAGATTAGCGAGAATGTTGGCGTCAACCCAAAAAACTTGTACAGGGCAAAACGTCTCACAAAACGAGGAAATCACCGAAAAATACTCTAAAAAACATGCCAACTTGAAGAACGCCAAGCTATAAACACATTTTCCTACACAATTCAACATTTAAACTGTGAACCAGACCTGTTTGAAAATTTACTGTATCTAGCATGTCGGAAAAATCACTGAGTTTATCCGAAATTTACTCGAGCGCGGCAGCACCGGAGATAATTTCGATGAGCTCACGAGTAATCACGGCCTGTCTGGTTCTGTTGAACGTGAGAGTCAGTTTGCTGATCATCTCTCCGGCGTTCTTGGACGCGTTGTCCATGGCAGTCATTCGGGAGCTCTGTTCGGAGCAGGCGCCCTCTTTCAGCGCGTAGAAGATAAGTGACGCCAGGGAGTACTCCATGTAAGATTGCAGCACGGAGGAGTCGATGTCGTCGAACGAGTAGATCTTGGGCGATGCCTGGGAGAAAACGATGGTTTATTGTTATATTCATACATAATTACAGTCAGTTTCCTAGCCCACTAATGCGTTTTACCTAAATCGCAGTTGTATCGTACTTCAACAATGGTGTGATGTAAATGCAGCTGCAAATTTCGCAATTTGAATGACAAAATTTGACACAGCGTCTCCAATGGGATACATACATGTCGATTTCTTAACACGATATAATAAATTTTAATTATATTAACCCTTTTCTGGATAGACAAAATCCGGACAAATACCATGGTTACTTTTAGCATACATAGGGTTTATAATACGATTAATGACATAAAACATTAGCGACAGGTTGCTAGCCCTTTGCCTATTAGATTCCATATACCCTTGGATGAAAGGCACCTATACGTTATTCGCGTTAAGTAAATAGTGACGTCATGATATTCAGAGGTTAAACTGGCCAATGAGACAGGAGTAAATAAGACAACAAGTCACATTGACCAATCGCAGACAACCGTTGCCACGGCTCATTGGTCAAAGCGTGGGGACATGATGACGTCACTATTTTCTTAAAGCGAATACACTATAGTTGACTTTTTAAAGTCCACGGAATTAATGTAACATGATATATTTCACACATTCTCACTTGAAAATAAAATTTCTTTCTTTAACCCCTTCTTAACTTAAGAAGCCGCATACAACGCATCTACACAACCACACTCACTTCTTAACTTACGAAGCCCCATACAACGTATATACAACCAGTCTCACCTCAAGAGCCTTAATGTGGAACATGGGCAGCACGCTCTGCACGTAGGACACGACGGAGCGGAAGCGGTTGTACACGATCTTGCCCGACGTGTAGTCGTAGCCCGTCTCGATGATAGCGCTTGCGATGCGCGACGCGTCCAAGAATGTTGGTGGGGTGCGACCGATCTAGGACATTTAGAAAGAAATTAATGTATTTGGAATCACTGGTTATACATGGGTTTTACAGGGACAAAAAATATGACAATATAATAAAATACGGTGGGAGATAATCATATGTGGTTAGAGGAAAACATATAAAACGATACTGACGTAAAAACCAATGCTGTAGTTCTACAGCAGATACTAAGGCCCTAACTTATATGATTCTAATTAAAATTTTTAATGTTTAGCAGTGAATTAAAATGACACGATAATTGAACTAAACCTCTTTACCCTCTAGTTATACTTTAACAATATCAACATCAATCACTCCTTTTGGGTTATGATAGCTTTCTTACGAGATATTGGATGACAGATGAGTCCATTATGTCACAACACCACACTTATTTTTAACTGACTCGTGACCAAGGCCAAATCGTCAGGTAGCAAAGTTTTCTTTGCCCTGGAGCCCAAGTCTACTATCGCTTTTTTTCAAAACGTAGTTCAATATCACTTCAGTATCAGTCTAAAGTTGTCAGCAGAAGTGTCACATTAAACAGTTTTACTACTATAAACAGAGAAAGTTCACAATTTCACTGCTCCATTATCAACTTCACACTGCTACTGAAGTGATATTGAACTAAATGACAATTCTAGATGTGTTGCCCCTGTTTTCTTGTTTTTTTTCTTTTAACCCCATAAAACTATCACCACATTTCTAGCCTCTTACACTGTAATAAAGTGCTAAAGTCACTCTTCAACCACAAAACCAGTATATGCCCTCACCTCGTTGGCCACAGCCAGAATGTTCTTTCCGTACAGCCGCTGCAGAATACTGCGAGACTTGTCACCCACGCAGAAGATCTGGAATAAGAAACAAACATTTTCATTATAATGTATTCGCGTTAAGAAAATAGTGACGTCATAATATTCAGACGTTAAACTGGCCAATGAGACGTGAGTGAATGAGAAAACAGTCACATTGACCAATCGCAGACAACCGTTGTCACGTCTCATTGGTCAAATCATTTGGGTAATCATGACGTCACTATTTTCTTAACGCGAATACACTATAGTATTTATGTTAGAAAGTTACAAAAATGTCAAATTATAATACATAAGTACACATATTTAAACTCCTTTTTAGATTCAGAAGAACATTGCATAACATACAGTTTTTTCTACATGTACATAACGTCCGTTAATCTCTTTTGGGGTATACAGAACCTTGCATACATGAATACATATCCTTGTTCATTTATTAGCATGAGTATTATTTTGTGATGTTTTATGAACTATGTATTTATTATATATTTATGAACTACAGACATGTTCCTAGCCAATAAATCCCATCGGCCCCTAGTCCCGTAGTCGCCTTGTACGACATACCGGGAAGATCGTCAGCTAGTTAGCATTCTTTTTACGTCCCAAATTAACATGCAAGTTTGTTCTAATAATGTAGCAATATTAAAAAGCCCAGGGTATTGTTCAAAAATACCCCTTATCCCTTAGTCACCTCAACATTTAATACTTGATGAAACCCACCTTGATGTTCTCACTGCCTGGCTCGCTCAGCTTGTTGCGGATGTACTTGGACACACCAGTGTGAACGGCACCGCACAGACCTAAAGCGATGATATGATGAATTAGAAACATATACTTCACTATAGTTAAGACTTATAGAACCTCACCAATACTATGATAAAGAAACCAAACAGGTAACAGTTAGTGCTTGCAAATGGCAACATGGCTTACCACCTGTCACATTGAGTACTGACTATCTGGTCTACACGTGGGTTCGAACTATAGAATTACTACCTTTTCAATAGCTAAGATGGAGACCTGAACTTCTGACTACCCGGCAAGGGTTAATGGTCGTGAACGCTTTTGTCTTTGTCTATTTAGGTCAACTCTTGGTAACAGTAAATGGTTATATCATTAACATATATTTAGGGTTATATTTTCTATTGACATTAATATGGCCAAAACATGTTTTGTATTTTAAATGAATAAAATAAAGTGGGCAGTGACCATGGAACCAAATATAAAGAGGACCAGGTCCAGTCCAAATGGTGTGTTTTAATTGGTGCGGAGTCTAAAAATGTTTAATAGAAAGAAGATACCTAATTTGATTGGCCAATGCCGTGTTTTGATTGGTTGTAATATCTCCCCTCCATCCCGCGTACCTCGTTTCACCCCGCGTAGTGCCACGCTAGTTTCCATACAAATATTGCGTAAGGCCTACTCTTCTTATTAATAACTCCATGGCAGTGACCCATCCATCTATCAATATCTGACAATACCTCACATTGAATCAAGTGATTAGGTGAAAACTGTTGTTCCTAACTGAGTTCCCAGTTGAAGTATTATTTTACAGAATAGAAATTAATAAAAATATGAGTATCAAATTAAAATGTATTTAGATCAAACTCTGGTGTTATTTATATCAAATATGGTGGTAACCGAATCTCTGATTACCTAAAACGGTTGTAAAGTTGTAAAGGTGTATGTTTTTTATGACTAAAGACTGGTGTGTGTATATATATATATATATATATATACAGCATAATCTCATTAATCCGGCACTGTTCGGATGTTCGGATTACTGGATTATAGAGAAAAAGTCATAGGTAATGAATAAAATAAAACATTTCATAGAGGGAATCAATGTATGTGATGTATTCGATTATCATTATTCAAATCTAGTGTGTTGTGTTTGCGTATATTTGACATTTTTAACTGTAAACTATTCTCCCTTGAAAAAAAAACATATGCGTAAGCACGTGCACGGGATAAGTTTGGGTGCCGGATTATTGGACGTACCGATCTATCGAAGTGCCGGATTAGTGAGATTATACTGTAATTATATGATCACTTTACCTTATGTAATAGAGATATTATATAACTAAGCTAGCAGAATGTTGAAGTATGTTTTACATGTTTATAATGCTACTCACCCCTGTCGGAGGTCATGGCGACGTACAGCTCCTTCTTCTCATCCTTAGGCTCCTCTATCTGTGGCACAGACATTCAATTATTATTTACCCATTCAACATACTATGGAACAGTACGTTTCAAATTAAGTACTGGCAAAATCATAGTTCAGTCGAAGTGCAATAATAGTTTGATAGCATTTCAGCATTGTTACTCACACCTTGTGCAGAATTGCAGAAAAGGATAGCACATTCCAATAGAGAGATCACACCTGATAGGCAGAGATCACGGATCCCTATTTGTCGCGATCCTGGCAGACCACTTACACTTACACTCAGTGGTTATAGGTACTTCTCATGTCACCCTTTTTCAATATAACCATAATGGTGTCTATCTAACTGTCTTGCCTTATTGAGCCGGCCCCTACATAACCGCCCTTTCTTTAGTCACATATGTATATTTCTTCTATCATTCATTTGCATAACATAACATAATATAATAGATAGCACAATCAATTACACACACACATATATTCACTCCTCTACTTCCCTAACAGTATAAGCAGAGACTATGAGTAGTAACCTTGAACATTCCTAACCAATCTCTTTCCTCACAACTATGATTTAGATCAGGGCTGTCCAAACCACTGCCCGGTTAGATTACTGCGGCTCATTGAACCTTTTTTACCGAAATAAAAAAAAAGTTCGGTTCGGGTATACCGACTACAAAGAGATCTGTACCCACTGCATATAATAATACGGCCCACCAATGTATTTAGTCTTTTTTATTGGCCCTGGGTCCCATCTAGTTTGGACACCCCTGATTTAGATAATAGGAAATATGTTTATGTACCTCAGTAGCCTTGTAGAAGTGAGCGGCGCCTTCTCCGTAAGGCCGGGCTGCCTTCAGGTCCCTTTCGGCTCTTGCGTACCTGTAAATGAATGGAAAATAAAATGTAAACTTAACATGGTCGAAGTCAATGATTGATCTCTTTTATAGTATTACTTGTGAAGGACATGTGTATGACATATGAAATAATTGAGGTCTCAGTCCACTGGATATTGTAGATTTATGAGTTAGTAGTAAAAATATATGTCACAATTCCATTCTGGTAATCAGATTGAAAAGTTCAATTATAAAGCAATTGAATAGGATAGCTTTCATTCATAACATTATAAACATCTATGTGCATAACTGAGGTGAGGATGGAAAGATATATCTCAATAACAACCTTTTCTGTAGATGTACTACTTATTAGTATTGAAATTTGGATAAAATTATCGGTTTGTACTGTAATATTAAATTAATATAACTATTTATAACTAGTTTCCAAGCAATCCAAGACGCTACTTACTTGGCTGCAGACACCATCTTCATAGATTGGGTGATCTTACGAATGTTGGTGACTGACTTGAGACGAATTTGAATGGACTTCAAAGTCGCCATGTTACGATTCTGCTGCAGGTTGACCACAACCAGGGTCTGGGCGCAAACGCCCGACGGGATACGACCCAACATGTTTACGGCCTTACCTTGAAATATACAAAAATTTAATATAACCTGCACCCGTAGTTATGTAAGACGTGACACTTGTCCAAACTAAATATTTACGATCGAAAAGCCATTACACTCACAAAAAGCACGCGTTCGCTAATAAAGAGATCAAGGAAAAAGCTTAAACATAAATTATCTTGCTAAAATACTGACTTATTGGAGAAAAATTGATGTAAATTTCGGCTGGCCGACCTTTTGTCGGATGAAAATGTCCAGACGGAAGCTTATCTTACCTACACCTAATCTGTGAAATTTATACGTCAAAATGACAACGTCAGTTGTGGTCTCTATGAACTTATTGATCTAAATATTTAATTTTCTTACGGCATTATTTGGTAAATTGTAGAAAAACTTACACCATGCAAATATATAAATCACAATGATTATTCCTTTTCAAAATTTTACTATAATTGTACAAAAAATATTCCTTAGAGATCCCGCCACATAAGCTGGCAGTAGCCAAACTTGGAACTAAATTTGACGTTTCCGCAATTGCGTGTTATTTTGTATGAAAGGTAAATTTAGTATTACCAGCGTTGTGTTTTTTGCCCACTCTTTGTAATTTTTATGTTTGTTAAGGGTGATTATAATAAATTGATTTCCGGAGTTTCTTGTTAGTTCTTCTCCAAGCTAGGGTCTCCGCTGATCTAACCTCGGTAAAAAATATGTAAAGACAATGCTCAGTGCCATGTTTGAAATAGTTTTTTTAATTTATACTTAGATCATAAGATAACTATCAAAGAGAGCTTGTGATATTTATAATTTTGAATATATTATGGCAGATGGAGGCGTCGCCGCAGTTGCATAATTCACTGTTGCCAGTAAACACGCCAAAACTAGCAATCACTGTGCCATACGGCTCGATACATTATAGGTTTCATTGTAACGGTCTTTGGTTTCAGAGCTATAAACTCAAATAAAACAAATTAATATATCAAAGTCAAAAGTCAAAATATTTTTAGACCGTTACAAATGAAACCTATAATGTATCGAGCCGTATGGCACAGTGAGTGCTAGTTTTGGCGTGTTTACTGGCAACACTGGATTACGCGACTGTGGCGACGCCTCCAACTGCCACCTTATGTGGCGAGTACTCTAAATTGCATATTTATATCACAGACTAGTCAGGTTTTGTTTCAGTGTTGTTATAATATTGTATTCTCTTTGGTAATGATGTAGTGTCAACACTTATCGAGAAAAACTTTTTAATAATTTGCGCTACGATTTGTTAATTTAGGCACAGATAAGTAACACAATATTATTCACAAAAGATCTCGTGGTTCTTTCCAAACCGAAAGGGATTAAAGAACGTGAATGTATTTACCTCATATTGTATGTCTATTATATCTCTTTGTAAATTATCAACAAATATTATAGTATAGATACGAAATCACGAGCATAATGAACTTATTTATTGTACGTTGAGACGCGTACAATTATTAAAAGTTAGCAGCCTATAAGTGAAAATAAGTTCTCTGGACTGCTATAAACTATAACTAGAGGCGCATTTGAAAACTTTATGTGTATCGACCTCCCATAAGGGATACAGGAACTTGCGTAGAGTACCCGCCACATACGGTGGCAGTAGCCAAACTTGGAACTAAATTTGACGTTTCCGCAATTGCGTGTTATTTTGTATGAAAGGTAAATTTAGTATTACCAGCGTTGTGTTTTTTGCCCACTCTTTGTAATTTTTATGTTTGTTAAGGGTGATTATAATAAATTGATTTCCGGAGTTTCTTGTTAGTTCTTCTCCAAGCTAGGGTCTCCGCTAATCTAACCTCGGTAAAAAATATGTAAAGACAATGCTCAGTGCCATGTTTGAAATAGTTTTTTTAATTTATACTTAGATCATAAGATAACTTTCAAAGAGAGCTTGTGATAGGGCCTATTTTAAATAAACATATTTTGACTTAGATATATTAATTTGTTTTATTTGAGTTTATAGCTCTGCAACCAAAGATCGTTACAAATGAAACCTCAATATAATGTATCGAGCCGTATGGCACAGTGAGTGCTAGTTTTGGCGTGTTTACTGGCAACACTGGATTACGCGACTGTGGCGACGCCTCCAACTGCCACCGTATGTGGCGGGTACTCTAATGTGCATGGTTATAAATGTCAAATAAACGTCAAGTAATACTGTAAATGACAAATAAAAAAAACTGTATTATCAGTGATGTCATAATGACAGGTTGTTAGATAAAATTTTTTTTAGTGCATTCAGTCAGAATGTCGTAATGTGACCGCTATAAATAAATAGATAGGTAACTTCTTATCAGCCGTGATAAGAAAGAGATTGTAAACCCATTATAATCCCGTTAGATAAATATTTATTTGAATTAAGCCAAAGTGCAGTTAAACTTAACCACTTCTCGTTTACTGACCATTCAATTCAATTAATTTCAAGAAATTATACCGAAAATTAACTTTACATTTTCCAATGTTATTGTGAGTACACAAAAATGGTTTCACACGGAAAGTTCGGACCCTTAGTAGGGGCAATCGACGAGGGTACCTCAAGCGCCAGGTTTATTATATTCAAAGCCAATTCTACAGAAGTTGTAGCGTACCACCAGAAGACATTGAGCCAGCATTTTCCTCAAGAAGGATGGGTGGAGCAGGATCCTAATGAGATTCTAGAGGTCGTGACTACATGTATAGTGAAAGCTTGTGAAGAACTTGTGAAACTCGGAGGAGATACTAAAGTAAGTTTTATAAAATGATAAAATTTTATACTAATTTGTATGTTTTATGATAGTCGAGGATAGAAAAAGAGTGTTAACTAGCTGCCTTTCATCCCAGTATGATATACAAGGTGACTATAGGGTCAAGAAAATCTTGTAGGAGATACACTAAGAATCTGTTTCTAATGTTGCATATATAATCTCAAACAATCATACTATGATGACTATAACTCAATACTATGCTGGATAAGATATAATTGTGTCCGAGCTTCTGTCTACCCCTAAAGAATTAAAGGATATGAATGTATCTGTATGTAATATATGTAAAAATATTATATTTAAATATACATTTTTTAATAATATTAACCTTTGCATGGTAGTCAGAGGTTCAGGTTTCCATTCGCAATTGCGGAGATAGTAATTCTATGTCCACCTCAAATCCACGTGTTGACCAGATAGTCAGTAGTAAATGTGATAACTTTTCTACATACCTACACTCTCTTTAACATTTATTTCAGGACATAATCGCAGTAGGAGTAACCAACCAGCGTGAGACCACAATAGTCTGGGATAAAACCACCGGGAAACCACTCCACAAAGCCATTGTGTGGCTGGACTTAAGGACCTCCAGCACCATAGACAAACTGCTCGATACAGTGCCTAATAAGACACGTAATCAGAATTACTTGAAGGTGAGGAGACTTAAAAGGATGGTAACTATAGTGTATTCGCGTTAAGAAAATAGTGACGTCATCATTACCCAAACGATTTGACCAATGAGACGTGACAACGGTTGTCTGCGATTGGTCAATGTGGCTGTTTTCTCATTCACTCACGTCTCATTGGCCAGTTTAACGTCTGAATATTATGATGTCACTATTTTCTTAACGCGAATGCACTATAGCTGCTGTTCTTCCTGGCATGTCATAGGAGGGTACTAAGGGTAAATGGGATCAATTGGGCGATGGGCTAGCAAACTGTCACCAATGTTTCATATGACATTGCAACCCCATTAAATAAATATTATGCTTAAAGTGATCTGTCCACCCCGAAGAGAATTAAGCGAAGGCAATGTATAATATATTGTCAGCTTTTCTACTGAAGTTGTTGATTATAGGTATTTATCTGTCTATAATTAGTGTAAATATACTAGTTATATATATATATATATATTTATTTTATTCTTTTCGACCCATTAGCATAGTCATTATAGTTTTTGTGCTATGAATTAACAGAAAATCCAATTTTGAGGGTAGACAGACATTAGCCAGATATAGACAGACATTAGGTGATTGATACTAGTCTTAAATGAACTAAAGTATTCCAAATATTATTATCATCTTATTGCACTGTAAATGTATAAACTCTAACCATAAAACACATTAAAATTAATTTCATGTTGAAAGGTGATGTTAGAAGTATCTATAACCGCCAAGTGTGTATGAGGAGTGTCAATGTAGTGGAAGTGGTGTGTCAGGATTGGAATAGATAGGGATTTGTTATCTCTGCCTACCCCTGCACAGGGAAGCAGGTGTGATGAGTATGTATGTATGTTAAATTAATTACTGAAGACAATTTTTCTTTTATGTATGTAAGATAAATTAATGTTGCACAATGAAAAATTGTCTTCAGAAATTAATTGCACATAAATAAATACATACACATCACACCTGATTCCCTGTACAGGGGTAGGCAGAGATCACGAGTCCCTATATAATCCAATCCTGACATACCACTTCCACTACATTGAAAATCATACACCTCCTCATACACACTCAGCGGTTATAGGTATTATGTTTATCACATTTTATGTTAGTTATAAAGATATACTGGGTACAAGGTTAAAATTTAAGTCCACTAGATGTTTACTAGATAAATAGTAATATAAATAGCTTAAAGATCATACATACATATGCTATATATGTATTTATCTATATATAATAGGTATATACATATTTCTTAAATATATGTTGACTAGTATCCTTAACACAAGTCTTAAATGTACTTAGCAAGGGTCTAGTTCAATTGGTGTAATATATTAATATTGGTCCATATATTAATATTGTTATACATACACATCACGCCTGATTCCCTGTTGAGGGGTATGCAGAGATCATGGCTCCCCATTTGACCCGATCCTGACAAACCACTTTCTCTTCATTGACACTCTAACAACTCCTCATATACAGTCGGATAATACTAAAGAATATAAAATATTGTTGTTTTTTTTTATATTCTATTTATTTCATGTAAAGGCCATTCACCGTATAAGGTTAAGTCGGCCAAATATTGTTGTTTGAAGAAATAATATACTCAAATTTCTATGCTATCAAATTATGTGAGTGCATGTTTTTAATATGATTAAGTGGTAAATATTGATTTTGTCACCTAGTTTTATGGAGACAAACGCGTTCACGACCATTCACCCTTGCGGTGTAGTCAGAGGTTCAGGTTTCTCTGCAATTGCGAACGTAGTAAAATTGAACAGTCAACGCTAAAAGTGCAGTCCCAGTAACTTTTTATAAGGTTTACCTTTATAACAACAAAAGACAATATTGTTCATTTCGAAGCACGCGAACGTATAGTGGCCATGACAATGCATAGTGGCGCCAGTTTTAAAATGTCAAATATTGTCTTTTGTTCTTATAAACGTAAACCTTATAAAAAGTTACTGGGACTTTTTGCGTTGACTGTACATACATACACATCACGCCTGATTCCCTGTAGAGGGATAGGCAGAGATCCCCATTTATCCCACCCCATAAGGGATTCGAAACCTACATTATATATCTAAAGCGGCTGTATCCCAGTGGGTAAGACCTCGGCCTTCGTATGAGAAAGGTCCTAGGTTCGAATCCCGACTCTGGCATGTACCAATGAATGAAATTTAAATATGTGTTTTTCATTTACGTACATAATTAACAGTTGCTAACGGTGAGGGAAAAACATCGTGAGGAAACCAGCCTATCCCTCAGGACAGGTAATAGTCAGTGCCTATACGGCGATACGGTTCACTACCTATATAAAAGGTTATACACAAGTCGTGAAGCGTATGTTTTATGTTTACATATACGGGTGCTTCAAAAAAATGTATACACACTTTGAACTTCCATAAAAAATTTATTTACCGTTCTACGAAGTTAAATTTCAGAAAAATAGAAAGCTGAAAGTCCAATGTAAATGAAAAATAAATAACAAATGTTAATACTGTTCAAATTGGTGACCTGCAGCATCAATACAATTCTGAGTACGAGTCACCACAGATTCTGTACATCGTATCAAAACGTCCAATGAGATTTCTCTACACACTGCTTGAATCTCATTCCAAAGAATGTCTAGGTTACGTGGTTTACGTTTGTACACCTCATCTTTTACTGTGCTAACAAGAAGAAATCCAGTGGTAGATTAAAGTGTGTATACATTAAATATAATAATATATAATGGCATCGAATGGATGAGAACGGCCACTGACAGGGAGAAGTGGCGTCATTTGGGGGAGGCCTATGTCCAACAGTGGATTGATACAGGCTGATGATGATGATGATACATTTTTTTGAAGCACTCGGTATATCTCCCTTTCTTTTCGATTCACAGCCGTTATGCGGTCTTCCCTTGTCACCGTATTTCAGTGCGGCGAAACTGCGATGGTTGAGCGATAATGTAGAAGCGGTTAAGATAGCGATGAAAAAAGGCACTTGTTTGTTTGGCACCGTCGACACGTGGATTATATGGAACTTGACAGGTATGTATGGATGGAATCATACATACACATCACACTTGTTTCCATATAGAGAAGTAGGTAGAAATTACGGTTCTGTATTTGTCACGATTCTGACAAACCATTTTTGCTTAATTGATGTCTGTATACCTTATACATTAAGTTTGAATTCGACGTAGCTCAGTTGTTTGGGGTATGGCTCTGTATCAGTGGGTACAGGGTTCAAAACTTGGACGAGCATGTACCAAAGGAAAAGTTTAATGAATTTCTATGTACATTTTCGTAATAAAAATACATTTACGAATACTACGGTGAGGGAAAACATCGTGAGGAAACCTACCTGCTCCCGAACAGGTAATAGTTAGTGCTTGTAAATGGTGGCATGGCTTACCACCTGTCACATTGAGTACTGACTATCTGGTCAACATGATGTAGTGATAGAATCACTACCTCCGCAATTACGAAAATGGAATCCTGAACTACCCAGCAAGGATTAATAGTCCTTTAAGTGTTTATACATAGACAAAGATTTTTGTATTTTATTACCTCAAATACTTTCAAACATTTTATTGCGCTCTCCCATCCATATTTCAATCATCCCCAACCTAGCTTAACATTCCCCAGGTGGTATAAACGGTGGGGCTCACGTGACAGACGTAACCAACGCCTCAAGGACCCTTTTGATGAATATAGAGAGCCTCAATTGGGACCCCCTGTTGTTAAAGTTCTTTGAGGTACCTAAATCTGTGCTACCGGAAATAAGATCGAGTTCAGAGGTAGGTAAAAGAAAGCGAGAAATATTGTATTTATTAGAGATAGATAATATAATTAATTAATAGCGGCTGTAGCTCAGTGGGTAAGACCTCTGACTTCTTATGAGAAAGGTCCTAGGTTCGAATCCCGGCTCTGGCTACCATAGAATAAATACCATACTAGCTACCATAACACAAGTCGTGAAGCCTATGTATGTATGTGGACATGAAAACATCTCCAAGGTTTCCATTTAGCATGATTGTGATGAGATGTCATATAAAACATTGGTAACAGTTTGCTAGCCCCTCTTACGACATGCAGGGGTGAAAAGCAGCTAGATAGCACTCCTTTATAATATCCCAACTAGCACAGGACAGTCTCGTCGGTCAGTTTAACATAAATATCTTCTTTATGTTGTATTTTTTATGTGAAAATGTTTTTTTTATTATTTTCAATAAGTGATTTTATGATCCTTATGTTGAATAAAAAGCATTTCATTTCATGTCTATCTGACTGTCATATATCTAATAGGCCAGCTTATGCGTAACTGCGCTTTTATTTACCAACTTATATGTAGGATCTTTATTGCTAATTTGACTACAGTTATCAGATAAGCTTGTAAACCAGCGCCACTCCCCTACCAGTGGCCTTAGTCCACTAATGCTTTTTGCAAAATAACTGTTCAATATCAGATCAGTAATTGCGTGAAGTTGGTAGTACAAATTTCGCGATTTTTGAAGCGAAATCTGACACTACTACAAATTTCAATGGTGAAATTTGACACTTTTAGTCATGCACTACCAGTCACACTATTACTGATCTGACGCCCTTAGCACACCTCCGCCGCGAAACCATAACAGCGAAACCTCTGTGATTTCGCCTTGTTTTGTCTCGTCATAGAGAAGCGAAACACTAGCGAAACAGCCTGTTCTAACGCATGAATTCCATATCTTCTATTTCATTCTTTTCGGATCGGGTAATACGCCGTCCACATCTCCGCGCTTGGGCCGCAATTTGTTGCGGTACAGCCTTGTTATTACGCGTGTTTGTAGAAATCGACAAAAATACAGAGCGGAACTGCATTTGGACGAACATGGGCGTTGATTTTACGGAATAATGAAAACAATCTATTAGAAATAGCATAATTAATCCATTTATTGAGTCATCAAGACTACAAAAATAATATATAATAATAATAACATATATCTTTTCATTAATTTCATGCACCCATATTCTTCGTTTTTTATGTCTGTTCAAAGTTGAAGTCCACAACAATATTGCTTCCTCTTCGGCCTCCGACAACGACGAAATTTTGCTTCGATTGCCATGCACAGACTGGCGAGGTCGCGGTACCCACTAGCCAGTTTCGCTGTTTCATCTACACTTACAACAGCGAAATTAAACTAGCGATTCCGCCGTTATGGTTTCGCGGCGGAAGTGTGCTAAGGGCGTGATATCGAACTGTGTTTGTGCTAAAACGTATTAGTGAACGAAGGCCCCAGATCAGTCGTCTATAAACATTTATTTAAATAAACTGACCTAAATCATCCAGATTCCAGCCCCCGACGACCTAATATATATTATTCGTCAATATTTTTTTCATTTCATAACCTCAAAAATTTCCAGATATACGCCCCAATATCGGCGGGACCACTCCAAGGCATACCTATAGCCGGTTGTCTTGGCGACCAGCAAGCAGCCTTAGTAGGGCAGATGTGCCTGAAAAAGGGCCAGGCAAAAGCCACTTACGGTACAGGCTGCTTTGTCCTTTACAACACAGGGGATGTGAGAGTCAATTCTACTAGAGGGCTGTTAACAACGGTCGCTTTTCAGTTGGGCAAGAAGAATCCTCCAGTTTATGCACTGGAAGGGTCGGTAAGAACGTTTTTTATATATCTACACTCGTTTTTACATACATACATATAAATACATCACACCAGGTTCAGGGTTCAAATCTCGCTGGAGCATGTACCAATAGAAATGAAGTTTAATGAATTTCTATGTACATTTCCGTAATAAAAACGCATTTACGAAATGCATCGAATTATATGGTGAGGGAAAACATCGTGAGCAAACCTACCTGTTCCCCGAACAGGTAATGGTTAGTGCTTGTAAAGGCGACATGGCTTACCACCTGCCACATTGAGTACTAACTATCTGGTTAACACGTGGCCATAGAATTACTACCTTCACAATTGCGGAGATGGACACCTGAATCTCTTACTACCACGCGTTTGTCTTTATCACTACATAGTATAAAACAAAGTCGCATTTTCTGTCCCTATGTCCCTTTGTATGTTTAAATCTTTGAAAATCTTTGATGCGGTTTTTTTAATAGATAGAATAAGAGATAGAATAAGAGAATCACTCAAGAGGAAGGTTTATATGTATAATAACATCCATTAAATAGTGGAGTAGGCTATAATTTTATACCCATACGAAGCCGGAGCGGGTCGCTAGTTATATTTATAAAAACTTGTACCTTTCAATATGACATCGTAAAGCTTATTCTTATTTCCCCATAGGTAGCGATTGCAGGAGCCGCCCTAAACTGGTTGAAGGACAACATTGGATTACTACCTACCGCTAAAGAATCAGAAAGTATGGCCACGAAAGCTCTGGACAATGGAAACGTGATCTTCGTGCCGGCGTTCAGTGGGTTGTACGCACCATATTGGAGGCAAGATGCTAGAGGGTATGTATATATAACGAGTGTGTATGTAGTGTGTTGTTTTGAGTGTGTGCGCTTACTACGCGGTCGGAGACTACCTCGCCGATGCTCAGGGTTGGCAATGAGTGCATCTTAGCTATATGTGCAAAGATAATTTTATGTTTCTTTATAATTTGTTTTTGTAACTGGCGCTGGGCAAAAAATCCTGAAAGCCGGAGTTTCTTGTTGGTTCTTCTCCGAGCCAGGGCTTCCGAACCAAAAAGAATTTCAATGATAAGAGACAACCAGTGTCAGGCAAATGTTTTTACTTTTATTGAATGTACTGTACTTATGTTGAATAAAAACATTTGACTTTGATTTTGTATGTAGAGTGTGGGGAAATGGAATCTATTGGGTGATGGGCTAGCAACCTGTTACTAATGTTCCATTATGACATTGTGATAATATTCATGCTGTAAAGTGACCTAGGAGATAATATATGATCCAAGTTTCTGTCCACACCGAAAGGGATTAGCGGACTTGAGTGAATATTGTATAATACGAAATTAATTAAAAACTTACGGTATCCCTTTAGTCTCAAATTTAATCACCAACAGTTTTTTTTCAATAATACATACATATATTCACGCCTCAACGTGATAGGTAGAGACGATCGATCGCCACCTGGAACGATCCTATTCCTAACAAATCTCCCTTGCTTCCTTCCTTCTCATACGTGCTCTTCTGTTCTTCACTACGTATATCCGCCTTGAGAAGAATGTCTCTAATAATTACTGTTGCAATAATAAGGATCATTTGACGAACTCCTTGGCGCGATTGGTCAACCACCGGAACGGTAATCGTAAGGTTCCGGGTTCGATTCCCGGTGGAGGCAGAGTTGAGAACTACGCTTTTCTGCTTTCCAGTTTGGTTCTTGCTTATATATGCTATACATGTATTTATCTACATTATATATATTTATATATATAATAATATATTTCTTCAATATACATTAACTAGTAGCCTTAACAAGTCTTAAATGTACTTACCAAGGGGCTAGTTCAATTGGTGTAAGTCTCCTATATATTATTTTACTTTCCAGCGTAATCTGTGGTATTACTGAGGAGACGGATTCCAATCACATCGTGAAGGCAGCTCTCGAAGCTGTGTGTTACCAGGTTAAAGATATTCTGGATGCAGTCGACGAGGATAGTGGGATACCCTTGCAGTTCTTAAAGGTATACATATACATATACATTCGCGTCCTTTAATCCCTTTCGGAGTATACGAAACTTTGGCGGTATAATATGGACATAGGCCTCCCCCAAATGACGCC
This sequence comes from Leucoptera coffeella, assembly GCA_030578115.1. NCBI lineage: Eukaryota > Metazoa > Arthropoda > Insecta > Lepidoptera > Lyonetiidae > Leucoptera > Leucoptera coffeella. The sequence goes on along the minus strand of JAMBLF010000689.1, from coordinate 141,848 downwards.
ACTTCTCCCTGTCAGTGGCCGTTCGCATCCATTCGATGCCGGCCAACCTGCGCAGGTCGTCTTCCCACCTTGCTGGACATTTGTATCTCACTTATATTTATTATTTCAACTTATCGTATATGAGTTAAAATGTATAACATAAATTATTTTACAACTACATTATAATGTATTAATAACTAGCGGGACTTATCGCGTATGTTTTTATATAATAAAGTTACCTTTATTAATCCGACGTTTCGGCTACGTTGCAGCAGCCATGGTCACGGGCAGACATAAATTAATTAATTAATTATATAAATATATAATAATATATATTTCATTAATTAATTTATATAAAAACATACGCGATAAGTCCCGTTAGTTATTAATCATGAGTATAAATCGCGAATCTCTTAAAACAATAATTACATAATAATGTAGAGGTTTTTTTATTACTTTCCGTTATAAATAATCCCCTTGTCAATCAGGTTGACGGCGGCATGACATCCAATCAGTTCGCAATGCAGACCCAAGCCGATTTGACAGGTATAGACGTGATACGGGCAGAATTCGCGGAAAGCACCGCATTGGGAGCGGCAATGGTTGCCTATTGGGCGGTAAAAGGCCACGAGAAAATTGAACCCATAGTATTTGAGAACGGTAAGGTTTATAAGCCGAAGATAAGTGAGAATGAACGAGAGATGCGCTATAAACAATGGAAAATGGCGGTTGAAAGGTCGTTAGGTTGGGAAAGTTAAAAGGTAGTGTATAGTTTAATTTGGGATGGTTGGAAGCGATGGTATGGTTATTTGGTATGAGATAGTTAAGGTAATTGTTGTTGTTTACAATTTTTGTATTGAAAATCAAAGTAATTCAATAGATTTGAGAATACGAATGATGAAAAATAACTTGTATCTTGTCACCGATTCATTTTTTGTAATTTTCATTATCTAAACACTATTATATGATTAAAGGTTAACAATTTCGATATTATTGACATACAGATAAACATAAATGCATATCGGACTTAAAAAAACAGTTAACATAGTGTATAATATCTTTACTTAAACTTCACTAAGCTGTCAAATATTAGTTGTCAAATTAGAATCTACATTTTATAGTATTTACTATGCTTACTATGTTTCTAGGTCATGTATCTTTAAATAAAAAATAAAAAAATACTATGCTTACTTTATGTACTTAGTTGATAAGTAATATGGCGTGAAAACTTGTGATAAAAATACGGACATATACTTAAGTTCTAATATTCAGTAATTAAAAAAATATTAATGAAAAGATAAACTAATATAGGTTATGGTGTAAAATACTTATTTTGTGGGCTGGGGCTAGATTATTTATATTCCTAAATACTTTATTATTACTAGTTCCTATAACATAGTTCCAAGCTGAGATGGAACCTTTTTTACACCACAATGTCACATACAATAACTACTTGTATGTTTGTTCTAAAATCTGTGTTTCATAAGTTGTATTATTTCTTCGTATGTATTGAAGTTGTAAAATAAAAGTTATTATTATGTAATAAATTAGTACTTATAAGTAATTTGTATGTAATGATTTAAGAAAATTGAAATTTGTGATATTGTTTACCCCATTCGGAAACAGTTTATGTATGTAAAGATAAAATACGTGTAAATTTGGTCAGAATTCTTCAATTTATAAAAATTATGTATTTACTACAAACTCCTTAGTGTGTACCTTTTTCAGAAATAAAATGAAATTTAATATTGAGTAGATAATACTTAAAGCTGGCAACATTAATAAAAGTTGAAGTATAAACTCCTTGATGTATTATTTTTTTGTTGATTAATTTAAAAGACATTTTTTGTTTTAATTAAAACATGTTCTGTAGTAATTGCTATATAGGTATTGTGATAATTGATACTTACATTATGGTTTAGGTAGGTATGTATTATAATCACTCATTTAATTAATCTTAAATAAACAGGTTTCTGTCAAACTCATTTATAACTTAGTAATTGTAACATTTGACAATAAGCTAAAATTATCTGTCAATTTTGACATATATAAGACATATTTAACCAGAAAAATGTTTGTTTATCGAGTAAGATGGGTTGTATATAATCATGTTGTTTAAGTTAATATGTACAATTGTATTTAGTAACCATATTTTGATTATAAATATATTTTTTAAGCGGGAAAAGTTTGTTTATTTTATTTAGCCATATCATACTTCTAACATTACATATTCACGGGGTCCGTGAGGCCATTGAGATTAAAAAACATCACAATAATTTCAATGGTGAGGATGGTTTTAGGCTTTCAGAAACTTGGGAACCGGTATTCATGGGATGTTTGCTGGTGTCTTCAGAGAGTGTGGGTGTAGTGTGTCGTGCAATCAATTTACAATCCAATTGAGAGGGTAGACAGACAGCTGAGATGCCATTCTTCCCGTGTCCACGGCCTATACAACTGGGTTCTGATTTACAGTTTGTTTAGTATTTTTAATGTGAGCGAGCATTTTTTATGCATTTGTTTAATGGAATTAGATTATTAGCCTTCACTCCATTTACTCCCAAAACTTTTTATTCTTCATGTATGTTTGAAAGAGAGTATTGTTAATAACACACCTAGGAGTCAACACACATTGTTTGTTAAATACACCATTGATTAGTGCTCTGCAATGTACAGAGGAAAAATTCAACCTAAACAACATACATACGCTTCATGACTGTATGCACACTCCCTTTTTATTGTGTGTGGTAGTCAGAGGCTTGAGTGACCATCTCTGAAATTTCAAAGCCATGTTAGGTATGGGTCCCTCGAAGCCTGCTTTTCACTAGATAGACAGCACCCAACGTGATAGGTAGTGAACTGTATCGCCATATATAGGTACCGGCTATGACCTATTCCAAGGGATAGGCAGGATTGTTAACAATGTTTTCCCTCACAAATAATAAACAAATGAAATTACAAAGTTCTTTATTCAGTTAAAACTACAATATTTCGAACATTTAACATAATATATTCATTATATAACTTTAGCTTAATTCTTATTATGATACAACACTAAGCAGAGGTGTTGTTAACATTTATTTTGTGATGACAGCTAGGAACCCTACGGAATCAGTTTTATGGTCTACGACAACAAAGTTGAATCAAACACTATTGGAGCCATGTAACTTAGCGACTATGAAACTGTAGATCATTTTGTTTTAGTTCAATGATTTAACCAAACAAAACAACTGTATAAAATATGATTCAACAAATAATGAGTCACAAATCATTTATATATAAACTTAATAATATTATATTTTAGGACAATATTACACCAATTGAACTAGCTCCTTGGTAAGTTTATTTAAGACTTGTGTTAAGGGTACTAGTCAACGTATATTTAAGCTATTTAGTACCCATAATACTCATAAACCTTGCTACTAAGATATTCCACAAGCCTTATACTCCCACGAAAGTGATTTCAATCTCATGTCAGCTTATAGAAGGAAAATAGAAACACGTATAAAAGATCACAAAACTTTAGTTCCATTCATCATCATTATTATCTTCCGAGTTATCTGGGGCTGCCTCTTCCACTTCCTTTAACTTATTGAAGAAAGACATAAGGAGTTGCTTGTTCAAATGATCAGTTTGAGTTGTTTCTCTTGGTGGTGTTTCGACTAATTCTTTCTGGTCAGGTTTCTGTTCTGGTTCAGGCATTTTGGAGCTTTTTCACTTTAAGAACAATTACGAATGGGCACAGTGCAATGGGAAACATAAAAGAGAAAATTATACGCAGAAAAGGAATTCTTATTTCATGATTATAAACAAATCGTACTTTGTTGTCAGTCAAAGAATGATTCACTCAAAATTATTTTTATTTAATAAAGGACTTTGACATAGGTCTAGAAAAAGTTTTTTAGTCAGTCATTTCAATTTAGTAGTTTCATAATGGTTTCAAAGCAGTCACCAAATTCTGGAAACTGTAAATGTCATCCGGCAACAAATTATATATTATAGTCTGGCTAACGAAAGTAGAGTACCCGCCACATAAGGTGGCAGTAGCCAAACTTGGAACTAAATTTGACGTTTCCGCCATTGCGTGTTATTTTGTATGAAAGGTAAATTTAGTATTACCAGCGTTGTGTTTTTTGCCCACTCTTTGTAATTTTTATGTTTGTTAAGGGTGATTATAATAAATTGATTTCTGGAGTTTCTTGTTAGTTCTTCTCCAAGGGTCTCCGCTGAACTTCTTCTTCTCAATCGTTACGCTCTTATCAGAGCGGTCGTGGTCTTCATGACGTGGCATCTTGAGCAGCCGAAATGGTTGGTGAACTAACCTCGGTAAAAATATGTAAAGACAATGCTCAGTGCCATGTTTGAAATAGTTTTTTTACATACATACATACACATCACGCCTGATTCCCTGTAAAGGGGTAGGCAGAGATCACGGATCCCCATTTGTCCCGATCCTGACAGACCACTTTCGCTTCATTGACATTCATACATTCTCTAATACACTCTCGGCGGTTATAGGTACTCCTAACGTCACCTTTTTTCAATATAGCGTCTATCTGACTGTTACATATATGTCTTATTAGGCCGGCCCCTACGTAACCGCCCTTCCACTTCACTCATATATATTCCTTTTGTCAATATATAGTTTTTTTAATTTGTACTTAGATCATAAAATAACTTTCAAAGAGAGCTTATGATAGGGCCTATTTTGAATAACAATATTTTGACTTTTGACTTTGGTATATTAATTTGTTTTATTTGAGTTTATAGCTCTGCAACCAAAGATCGTTACAAATGAAACCTCAATATAATGTATCGAGCCGTATGGCACAGTGAGTGCTAGTTTTGGCGTGTTTACTGGCAACACTGGATTACGCGACTGTGGCGACGCCTCCAACTGCCACCTCATGTGGCGGGTACTCTAGATACTGGATAATTTTGCAAACTTTTTATATGACAACACTAAAGTGTTCCTACCATCGGATATTTACCCTACAATTTGGGGTATTTCAAGTAGAAAGTACTTAGGAACAAGTAATTCCAAAAAGGCATTTTTAAAACAAACTCATTTTGAACATTTTATAAAATGAGTTTTAAAAATTCGTACGTCTGCTAAAATTGTGTTAATCGAAAATAAGTTTCGTATCTACGTGTTGGTCCATTTCAAGAGCTACAGTAAGCCTTACGTTGGTCTAATAAATAGCTTTAGTAATTAGGTACACTATGTATTAACTAATTAGGTAGGGAAAAACTTAACAATTTTATTTAAAAAAAAATTAATTTGTGTCTATTTTCCGAAATATTTGGTAAAATCAGAATTAGTGTATGGTATTCCTATTTCTGACGCCGAAGTTGGCGTGTTGTTGATGTTTCTTTATGGTTGACTTGCGTAAAGTTAGGTTAGGTTGACTTGCGTAAAAAGTCTTGATATTTTTTTATTTTAATTAAGTAAGTACATATTATTCGTTAAGTTATTTTTTGTTTGTTCTTTTTGTTTCTTTAATACGCTACAATGAAGTGTCGTATCCGTGTAATGTTTGGTATGAAGTTAATAAAGAGATAACAAGTTATATAAGCTACTTTTAATCACGTCATAACGCGGACAAAATTGGAAGCATCCACTAGTAAAATAAAAATAAATGTCAAAGTATCAAAGTGAGTTGTTCCGCCTTTCCTTTTTATTTTAGGGTTGCAATGCTAATATATTTTAAATTTGCCGCGCTTTTTCAGTATCTACTTTCGTTAGCCAAACTATACACAATATCTTGTTTCCTGAAAAGATGGAAAATTCTAAAAAAAAGGTTTAATTTCAGAAAATATGTATTGGTCCCGAAAAATATAGCAAAACGAAAAAGTTTGATTACCCAGAAAACTATTAAATAATGTACAGAAAATGTCCTGAAAAATTATATACATATTCAATTTTATAATTGGTCACAACATTTCTTCATGTTTCAGTACGGGATTAATAATTAAGCGGGACATTTTTATTTTACACGTATTAAAATTTTAGGAGCCAATTCCGATTTTTCAGAACATTTCTTATCATCATCCCACAGCGTTTATCCAAATAGGTCCTAAGAAAACGAGACATATCCTGAAAATAAAAGAATTGCATGCTGTAAGATTAAGTAAACAGTTAAAAAAATATTATTTCAGTGCCGAAAAATTAATGCACAAGCATGAATATTTTTTGACGATATTATAATTTTTTCTATTTTCCAAGACACAAGGTATGTCTTTTTTGTAGCGAATATTATATTTACGTATTATTTTTATGGCACTGATGTGATTTTTCAGTGGTGTTGATTTTTTTGTAGTCTTCTTCTAACCCGACTACGGCTTATGCAACTGGGTCGAAACGTCGGGTGATCCATTGGTGTATCTTTATTTTATCCTTACGACCCGGTTCGTGGTAGCCTATTTCAGCCAACATTACCATTCACCGCCTCGAGTCGAATAGGACCTTGGAGATAATATCCCCTAGGTAACTAAGAGCAGAGGTTTTTTACATAATAATGTTATTAAAAAGCAAAGTTATATTAATCGGATGTCCATGAACAGTTATCATGAGTTGAATTGAACCATTTGTAATTTAGAAAAAGAAAAGAAGTTGGATATAAAGAAGTTAGATATTAAGAAGTTGGATATTATTTTTTTGTGATTGGTTTTGGTATTTGTAAGGGTATTTTAAAATGAGGTACTCAACATGCGAACCTCTGATTACCCCGCAAGGGATAATGGTTGTGATGTTATGTAAGACCTAGGAGTAAGGTTTAGAGGAACAGAAAAGCATACAAAACAGTAACTTGAATATTTTATTATGTAACTACATATTTTACTCATTTTTAGGAGGAATGTTCTTATTTACAATTCAATAACAATTCAATTCAATGCTCCACAATTGATAAATCAATATCTATGACACCAAACATTGATGTTAAATCTATTCATTAAAATTATATAATTAATACTGAACACTGTCTATTGCTGTTAAAAAAAATCTCCGGGATTTTTCCTAAAATATTCTATACAAGTTAAACATTGAAACAAGATATGGCTTGAACAGGGAAGTTAAAAAACTTAATACGGCAAAACAACTTCTATACAATTCTATTAAATATATATTTAGATTAAAAAAATATATTTGCGTGTGTCAATTAACAATTTTATTTTCAATGCATGCATAACTTAATAACATTATTGTACATTTTCTTAAATAAATGGATAACAATAGATGTAGTATTCTCAACTAATTTGAGTCCGAAGCGCTTCGTTCACGTAACATCTGCAAACAAAGAAAATATTAAATGGTTTACACATATCTAAGTACATCATATTTAATCGCTTACAAAAAATAACAAGAATACAAGTCTTATCGCATTTATTTTACAAACAAATTATAAACTTTGCTACCTACGTTTCTTATAGAATGTAAAAGGAACAGGAATCGCGAATTACTTAATTGTATTACACAATTTAGATTCTTTATCTTCTATTTAGTAGTGGATAGAGAAGAAACATAATATTTACTCTTTCATTTTCACAATAATCATTGGAATTGGAATATTAGTGCCAGGGTAGCCTATTGACTAAGACTCAATTTGGCACTCTTTATTGTTCTTTCTACGACATGCACCAAAGATAGGCGATTGGTTAGCATTATATGTAGTTTATATATCTCTTATAATGCGGTAATACGTGTTATTTTTTTTATTACGTTATACTCCCATGTTGTTTCTAATTTGTCTCTGTATCCTTAATTCTTCGCACTATTTATCATACCCTACACTTCACTTAGTACATCACAGTGGCGCCCCCTACTCCCCAAAAGTCGCCTCCCCACTCACCTAGATGGCGCCGCGTCGCTTAGGACTTGGCCTCGACCATGTCGATGTTGATCTTGTAGAACACGTACGGGTAGTACTCCGACTGAGCGAAACCCATGCCTGCCATCTCGGTAGACTGAAACACGTGACGTAGCATTATAATAAATATATAAAAAACAAGACAAATTGATAGCAGATTGACAAAAGGAATATATATGAGTGAAGTGGAAGGGCGGTTACGTAGGGGCCGGCCTAATAAGACATATAACAGTCAGATAGACGCTATATTGAAAAAAGCTGATGTTAGGAGTACCTATAACCGCCGAGAGTGTATGAGAAGATGTATGAATGTCATTGAAGTGAAAGTGGTCTGTCAGGAACGGGACAAATGGGGATCCGGGATCTCTGCCTACCCCTCTACAGGGAATCAGGTGTGATGTGTATTTATGTATAAATACATATACAGCATACTTAATCAACGACCAGACTGGAAAGCAGTAGAAAAGCGTAGTTCTCAACTCTGCCCCCGGGAATCTAGGGGACCTTACGATACATAATACGTACATCCTGCGCGTGTGAGTTGGGCTGCAGCTGCGCCGAATGGTCGAGGTGCGCGTACAACTGCTGCAAGGTCTCACGCAGCTTCTTCGCCGACTTCTTCGAGGGAGTCAGCACCGCCGCTATGAAGTTCACCGGCAGACCGTATCTGGGGGCGAAGGGATGGCAACCTTACGTAGGTGGTAGTAGAATACTATTGGCTTAAGGTGGTAAAGAACTTAGGCTGTTCGTGTTGAATGAATAGTGACGTCATGTGTTCAGGGCCCTTACTCCACTAATTAACTTTGACAGACACACGCGTGTCGCTACTGCGTTACTTCTTCGTCACGGTTGTAAAAGTGGCACTCTGCTAATAATTTGATCTGCCACATTTGTGCCTCAATAGCGAGTCAGTGGCGCTTCAGTGGCAACTCAAGTATAGAAATGTCAATATAAGGCTATTGAACTGACATTGACGGACGTTTGGTTAGTGGAGTAGCTTTTTTGTACTTCAGATGCAGAAGTACTTCAGATGTAATTCGATAGCGCTTCAGTGGCCAAAATTTGTTAGAGGAGTGCCAAAAGTGTCAAATTACGGCCACTGAAGTATTACAGTATCGATACTGAAGTAATATTATGGCTAAAATGAATTAGTGGAGTAAGGGCCCAGAGGTTAACTGACCAATGAGAAGTGAGTAAATTAGAAAACAAAAATCAAATCGTAGTGACACAGTGACGTCACTATTTTTTTAACAACAGTCCCATTCAAGACTAGAATGTAAAGATAGCTAACAAGCTGTCATTCTTACCGGTAAGTCGTAGGATGCGACTAAAGGTCTAGGAATAAATGAAATTAACCGGGGGATGTGATAGCAACTTATTACCAATGTTCTGTATGAGAAGTTAACAAGGAAAAAGATTAAGGAAGAGATTCTGTCTACTCTATTGATGTAAATTATTAGGCTCAGCTTTGCTCTTGGTCTTTGGTCATTCGAAATAGTACATTGTTGAAGGGCACTATTATTGAATGGTTATTGCAATTGAAGGGCTTAAAGGAAAAACAGCCTTAGTCATTAATTTAGTTAATAATGTTGAATTTCCAGTATGGGCAAAAAACTGTTTTGATCATTTGTACTTATTTTATTAATATTAACGCTTTTGCTTTTCAACTACTCCTATTTAGGATGTCAAACAATATTCAAAACAGTTCTAATATGGTACAAATAAGTTTTTAGTATAAAAAGAGATATTTGGGTTATGATATAGGTTATTCTTCCAAGTGACCAAACAATCGTTTTTATGGAATTACTCGTGACTTTGGATGTTTTTCAAAAATCAGTAAAGAGCATCTTGTGGGCAAAGTTTTCCTACATAGATACTCAGTTCAATTTTTGATTTTTTTGACATAGGCTGTTTTGCATTTAAACCCTTCAATTGTTTACCTTATAAAGTAAGAAAATAATATCAATTTATGAGAACCGCATTCATTCATATGTAAGGCCTAATAAAATAGACAAAGAACAATATATATGTAAACTAGTGTCCCGCTCCGGCTTCGCACGGGTATAAAATATATAGCCTACTCCACTATTTAATGGATGTTATTATACACATAAACCATCCTCTTGAATCACTCTATCTATTAAAAAAACCGCATCAAAATCCGATGCGTAGTTTCAAAGATTTAAGCATACAAAGGGACATAGGAACAGAGAAAGCGACTTTGTTTTATACTATGTAGTGAAGATATCTCAATAGTCTTATATTCACCTCAGCACGGACTCCACAAACACCCTGAGCGCCTTGACGTGGATCCAGGCGCAGAAACATTCGGAGAAGTTCACCTTCAACCACCGCACCAGAGGACCCTGCACACACGACACGGTTTCACAAACCACTAACTAACTATTAATAATAAGATCAGCGCAGTGATTGTACTTCAATCATTGTATATTTTGAGCTGGGACCATTTCACTGGGCAATAACATGCACATGTAGGATTTAATAACTTACTTGTATAAACTCCTTTTCTCTTTTTTTAATTTCCTGTCTGTGTATGTTACTGTGTTTTTGTGAATAAAGCTTATTATTATTATTTTTTGGACATTATTACACCAATTGAACTAGCCCCTTGGTAAGTACATTTAAGACTTGTTAAGGGTACTAGTTAATGTATGCTTAAGAAATGTATGCATATTATATATAGATAAATACATATATAGCATATATAATCAATGACCAGACTGGAAAGCAGTAGAAAAGCGTTGTTCTTAACTCTGCCTCCACCGGGAATCAAACCCGGGACCTCACGATTAGCGTTTGTCTAACCAATCGCGCCACGGAGGTCGTCGAAATATAATATAAAGAGGACCCGGCGTAAAGAGCGGTCCCCGTTACGCGGTGCGGAGTCCAAATGGCGTGTTTTAATTGGTGCGGAGTCTAAAAATGTGTAGTAGAAGGAAGATATCTGATTTGATTGGCCGATGCCGTGTTTTGATTGGTTGTAATATCTCCCCTCCATCCCGCGTAATGCCACTCTAATTTCCATACAAATATTGCGTAAGGCCCACTCCTCTTATTAATTACTCCATGTATACAAACTCATAATAATCTCTGGTAGAGAAAAGCATAGTTCCTAGCCACCACCGGGAATCGATCCTCGCGATTAGCGTTTCGGTGCCCAACCAATTCGTCGAACAGGTAATAGATAGTGCTTGTAAATGGCGACATGGCTGACCACCTGTCACATTGAGTACTGACTATCTGATCAACACGTGGGTTCGAGGTGGCCATAGAATTACTGTCTTTGCAATAGCAAGGGTTATAAAAAATCTTTAATTGTATTTTCTTTAGGTGTAAGCTTAAGTTTATCACAATTCACATCTTCGTCTCTTTTTTGTAGTTTAAGTTAAACTATTGTAAACGACATCTGGGTCAACGATGTTGTATATACAATTATTTAATTTACTAAGCTTATTTTTATTAACTGTATATCTTTTGTATGTTTCTAGACCAAAATAAAATAAAATTAACATAAAGGGTTCATGGTCGTGAACGCGTTTATCTTTGTTAGTGTTATAACGAATGATCGTGTTCTTTGCCGTGTCCAGCAGCGGACAGCGGCAGGCAGTCGCTGGCAGTGGCTGGCAGTGGCTGTACTCACGAACTGCTTCTTCTTGTCGGTGACCAGCTTGGTGATCTCGCTCTTGCCGGCCGCGAGGTCCGCCTCGTTGTACGCGAAGTCGCGGACCACGAACTTACGCTCGCGAGCGTGAACCTTGAACTCTTCAACCACCTGAATATAAAGCGTACCAATCAAAATACAATTAAGTTTCATTGTTAAACACTCGCTCGATTTGTACTCGTTTTATTTACTGTAAGAGACCGGGTCGTATCACGATAAAATTAATACGACCCAAATAGTAAATAAAACAATTCATTTTTATTCAATATAAGCACAGTAAAAGTACAATCATTGAACGTCGAAATATATTGAGTGGCACTGGTTGTCTTACAACTCGTTGATACTTGACTCTACCATACATAATCAAAACAATCAAGATTTCACGGGCGTGAACCTTAAACTCTTCTACCACCTAAATATAAAGCATACCATTCAAAGTACAATTACTTTTTGTGGCGACCTCTAGAGCGCCACACACAGAGAGAAACCTAAGTTGCAATTAGTTAAACATAATTACCACAGATGACGCCAGTAAGAATAAAATAATAAATGCAAAAATCAATATCCTAGAAATATTTAACAGAAACAAGATATAGAAATTTCCAAGTCAGGTCATTAGCCTGGACGAACACCTGCCCATGTAGGAAGCTTCCTCTTTTCCTGTGGGACACAGTGGTACCTACACTTTTCATTCTTAAACACTCGCGATTTGTACTAGTTTTATTTACTATAAGAGACCGGGTCGTATCACGATAAAATTAATAAAGCTATTATTACTTGTATAACATCCGAGGTTTACAACCAGTTGCATGGGCCGCGAAATTTATGACTTTTGCTATCCCACGAACAACTTTACACTGTTACTAAAGTGATATTTCACAAAAATGTATTAATGGACTTGGGCCCTTGCTAATTGTAACGAGAATATAATTCCACAGTTATAACAACGAAGATTAAGCTAAGACTAGAAGAATGAGCTACTACTATAGTACATAACATAACATACGCTTCACGACTTGTGTATACACACTCCCTTTTTTATTATGGCGGAGTAGTCCGAGTCTTGAATGCCCATCTTCGAAATTTCGAAGGCATGTTAGGTATGGGTCATTCGAACACATATAAAGACTATGTAAGTACCCTGCAAGAACACCTATCCTTGCGTACACTAAGCTAAGTAAACAAACCCACCTTCTTGAAGAGCGTGACGCAGTAAAGACCATAGTCGTGGTCCTGGTGGATGAGCTGCGAGGAGCGCGGCACGATCATGTCCGTCAGCTTCTCGTACGTCGCGTTCCAGTCGCTGGTTAGCGCCCTGACGAATTTATGACATGATTAATATAGTAATGCTACCGAATGGAACGGTTGAGATACGCCATCTGTTGTTTTGTTGGTGTAACTTTTAAAGTGACTTCATAGGATCCGGCTCAAAGGACCAAATTCAACGTTTAAGGTTTTAGGAACAGCCATAGTTGTTAACGTAACTTTGTTTTTGCTTTACATCGCATGTTCCTTTTACATGTAAATCCTATACAAATTTTGGTATACTATTTCGATATCACCTTACCTATTTGTTTGGTATACCAATGTTCCATATGACATCACAACCCCAATATGCATGTTTCAAAGTGACCTACAGAACCTTATAATGATTAGAAAACTGTAATGAATATGTATGTAATCCTAAACTACAACAACCACTTAAACCATCTAGGAGTCCATCCCCTTAATTCCCATATTGAAAACACAGATGTCGCTACCAGTAGCTCTCAGCGCGCACTACTCACTTGGGCACGATGACGAGCAGCGTGGTGAGGTACTCGCTGTCCAGGATGAAGTGCTCCTTCTTCACCAGGTCAGCCAGGTTGCGGGTCAGCAGGCTGCCACTGCAAGGGTACCGGAAGACCAGGGTTACATACATACACATCACGCCTGATTCCCTGTAGAGGGGTAAAGATGCCGGATTCCTATTTGTTCCGGATCCTGACAGACCACTTTCGCTTCATTGACACTCTTACATCTTCTCATTCATACTAAGCGGTTATAGGTACTCCTAACGTCGCCCTTTTTCAATATAACGTCTATCTGACTGTCATATATCTTATTGGACCGGTTCCTGAGTAACCACCTTTCCATTTCACCCACATATATTCCTTTAGTCAATCTACTATCATTCATCAGAGGTTAAAGTGAAGAAATCATAAACTTTTCCAGAGGTCACTTGAACACAAGCAACTTTCTGCCCGAATGAAAATGGTGGTGATAGGTGGTAAACAGAGTCGCCATTTACGTGTAGTTACTGTTCGGAGATCAGGGGCCCAAGTCCACTAATGCATTTTGCAAATTGCAGTTTAATCATTGAACCCAGTACCCACTGGTACAGAGTCGAAATCTCAACGACTGATAAAATGCTTGAGTGCCCATCTAATAATAATAATAATAAAATCTTTATTGAGACATCCACATCAATTACATACAATATTTAACATACAATAGAATTCATTGACAATAATTGAATCACACGATACACAACACATAAAATTACATTTCATTTAATTTAACATAAATTCATTTATAAATTCCAATAAATCTCCGAAATTTCGAAGCAATGTTAGGTATGAGTCACTCAAAGCCCGCGTTTCACTAGAAAGACAGCATCCAACATGATAGTAAGTGAACCGTATCACCGTATACAGGCTCTGGCTATTACCTATCCCGAGTAATAGGCAGGTTTCCTTCACGATATTTCCTTCAACAGTAAATTATGTTTGTAAAAGAAAAACACATTTTTAAATTTCATTCATTAGTACATGCCAGAGCCGGGATTCGACCCTAGGATCTATCTCACAAGAAGTCAGAGGTCTTACCCACTGGGCTACAGCCGCTTAGATACAGCAGGCGAATTTAGGTATCTATATCGTCACTTTAACTAGACAATGTTTTAGTACTTACGTTTGCTTCTTCTCCAAGTTTTGGAGGTTGCTCTTAAGGGTGTTGTAGGCAGCGGCTTTAGCCTTCAGGTCAGTATCAATCTGACCCACCTGTGCAGGAAAACAGACTTGAATATACACAAAATCGATGCATAGACTAGATGGCATATAGTGCTTGTAAATGTCACATTGAGTACTATCTGGTTAACACGTTTGTTTGAGGTGACCGTAGAATTACTATCTCTACAATTGCAGAGATGGACACCATTGAAAAATGCTTTTTAACACAACCGTAGTTTAATAAAATTCATTTAAGGTACTGAAGTGATATTGAACTGCGATTTTGCTTAAACGCATTAGTAGATTTGGGTCCCTCATTCATTAACCATTACTTCAAATTAAACATTACGCTAAACCGCTTTTGTGTCTGTCTTGATCCTAAAACCACCATTCATTTTCAATCCATACGTTTTAAATACATTCTTTTATAATCACAGAGAATTAACGCTACTAGACAACGCTTTAAGTTAATGAACAAAAAATCATTATACTGGGCCTATGTTAACATATATTCCTTTTGTCAATCTACTATCATTCATTCGCATAACATGTCCAAACCGTCGACGCATGCCTTTTTCAATTTTCTACATCTTCTTTCAAACCGCAACCTTCCCTTATCACACCATTTTTATTTCTATCATTCAATGTCACTTGTTATAACGATGTTATTACTAATTAAAAAATAACGGTGAAGTTCTAAAATATCGTAATACGTTTGTCTTCCGTGCCTAACTATTCCGTAACGATTATTTGTTTAAAACGGGAACGTTCTTACAATTGCTATATCCCCTAAGTTGTAAATTTTATCTGTAACCTTTTTACGTAGTGAAGCTTTCGTGGCCGAATAAACGCTTACTTATTTATTTAACAATATCATATACCTTACATCCGTAATACGTATACTAGATCATAACCTATAATATAAACTTAAACATTACTACTATACTACCACCTATCTAATAACTTAGCAACAGCTTTGCCGAACTTATACGCACACGAAAACATCGGTATTATATAAAAGATCGTGCTTTGTAGCGTACCCTTGGGGAGGCCTACGTCCAGCAGTGGATCGACATAGCTTGTTTGTTTTAAGAGATTCGCGATTTATACTCATGAATAATAACAAACGGGACTTATCACGTCAGTTTTTATATAATAAAGTTACCTTTACTGACCCGACGTTTCGGCTACGTTGCAGCAGCCATGGACACGGGCAGACTGCTGCAACGTAGCCGAAACGTCGGGTTAATAAAGGTAACTTTATTATATAAAAAACTTACGCGAGAAGTCCCGTTAGTTATTTATCATAGCCTGTTTGATTGATCTAAAATAACCTATAATATATATGCTTTTAACACAAATGGCGTCCAAAACGCAGTCTTACAACTCAGTGGTTTGCACCGCTGCCGTTTAGGTTTGCAGATCTTGGGTCCGCACGTCGGTTTACAGCAACATGGCCTGGGGGGTCGAGGCAATAAACAGCAACAGGGTTCAGGAGGACATGGCTTCGGTGGGCAGGGGGAACAGCAACAACGAGGGAGACAGTCCGAGTTTACAATGCACTTGATGCTTTGGAACACGAAGTAGATGACAGCGATAATCAAGACCACGTGAAGTAGGATGCAGAGCAAGCTTCGAATCCCCACTCCTATGTGACCCGTGAAAGACCGCGCCATAGTTTGGGTTGTGCTGGAAATAATGTTTCAGATCGTAGCTATGCGAAGGTTAAACGATTTGAGTAGAATTCGTTCTAGTTTTGTAGTTTTTTTGTCGTTCAATTAACAGACAAACACAGATGTTCTAGATTGAAATACCTTTTAGGTTCAGGACATTGAATTCAAAATATTATCTGTCCTTTTTATTATATAGTCTATGACATGCTTAAGATCTGGCTTCATCCGATAACCTTAACAATAAGTTATTTTTGAAAACACATCGGCTAGCACCCAGTCTTAAGTGTATTTTAAATGGGGCTAGAACAATTTGTGTTACTACTTATTTGTTCATTAAAGAAGGAACAGGTCTTAATTTTGATACGACGATACTACTTTTATTACAGGATTATTACATCTACAGTAATAGATTGTACGTATTTTGGTTCATCTACGTATATTATATTTCCTATTATGTATAATAAAGAACCGCTTACCTTGCGCTTTTCGGAAATAATACAAAAACTTAACTCATTTTCATACCTCTGTTTAAAAATTCTTTATACTTATTGTATTATCTGTTATAATGTCATCTTTCGTCAAACGTAAATGATATATTAGGTAGTATAATTGATTTTTTTAACTAAGACCTATTGTTAATCCATTTAATCTTTATTTGAGAAGAAATTTGTTAAAAGATCATTTTACTATTTACACTGGAATTTAGTTACGGTTGTTGATAGCAACGGAATAACTAGATATACGACGCGACTATTCTACCTATATCACGGATTGTCAACATATTTAATTTAAAATATTTAGGAGGAATACACTAGTTATAAATGCAATTTTATATCTTGCAGCTCTTATCAATACGTTTATTACCATCACATAGTTATAACATCACTCTACTGCTTTGATCATGTATATTATGTTCATAGAACGTTATATGATCCCCTTTCATTTCATCTACATAACCATTTGTCAATCTGCTATCAGTCATTCACGTAACATGTCCGAGCCTACAAACATACCTTTTTCAATGAACTTGCTTTATGATACTCGGTTAAATACCACTGAAGTGCCAAACCTATTTACACACAAACATTCATATATCTCTATTGTAGATTTATATATAGAGTACCCGCCACATAAGGTGGCAGTTGGAGGCGTCGCCACAGTCGCGTAATCCAGTGTTGCCAGTAAACACGCCAAAACTAGCACTCACTGTGCCATACGGCTCGATACATTATATTGAGGTTTCATTTGTAACGATCTTTGGTTGCAGAGCTATAAACTCAAATAAAACAAATTAATATACCAAAGTCAAAATATTTTTATTCAAAATAGACCCTATCATAAGCTCTCTTTGAAAGTTATTTTATGATCTAAGTACAAATTAAAAAAACTATATATTGACAAAAGGAATATATATGAGTGAAGTGGAAGGGTGGTTACGTAGGGGCCGGCCTAATAAGACATATATGTAACAGTCAGATAAACGCTATATTGAAAAAAGGTGACGTTAGGAATACCTATAACCGCCGAGAGTGTATTAGAGAATGTATGAATGTCAATGAAGCGAAAGTGGTCTGTCAGGATCGGGACAAATGGGGATCCGTGATCTCTGCCTACCCCTCTACAGGGAATCAGGCGTGATGTGTATGTATGTATGTAAAAAAACTATTTCAAACATGGCACTGAGCATTGTCTTTACATATTTTTACCGAGGTTAGTTCACCAACCATTTCGGCTGCTCAAGATGCCACGTCATGAAGACCACGACCGCTCTGATAAGAGCGTAACGATTGAGAAGAACAAGTTCAGCGGAGACCCTTGGAGAAGAACTAACAAGAAACTCCAGAAATCAATTTATTATAATCACCCTTAACAAACATAAAAATTACAAAGAGTGGGCAAAAAACACAACGCTGGTAATACTAAATTTACCTTTCATACAAAATAACACGCAATGGCGGAAACGTCAAATTTAGTTCCAAGTTTGGCTACTGCCACCTTATGTGGCGGGTACTCTAATAACATAAAACATACGCTTCATGACTTGTGTATACACACTCCCTTTTCATTGCAACGATGTAGTCAGAGGCTTCAGTGCCAACTCCGATATTTCGAAGGGATGTAAGTTATGGGTCACTCGAAGCCAATAAATTCAATAGTCAATTTTCGGTGGACAATATGCTATCGATGTGTAGACTACACAACACCACTTGTTTCGCTTGATATAGACTATCTGACACTCATGGACACTGACTATCAAATGGCCTGAGTGTCTTATAAAACCGTAGATTTACTACGCCATTGCAGAGTAATAGTTCAAACGTGTTCACGATCTCAAGGCATAGTCAGAGGTTCAGGTTTCCATCACCACAAGTGCGAAGGTAGTAATTCTATGGCCATCGAACCCACGTGTTGACCAGATAGTCAGTACTCAATGTGACAGGTGTTAAGCCATGTCACCATTTACAAGCACTGACTAGTAATAGCTGTTGTTGAGTAAGGAATAATAGCAGTAAAACTTGATACTTTTGCTAATCCACTACCAACTTCACACTATCATTAAGATATAGAACTACGATTGTCCTAAAATGCATTATTAGACTTGGCTCGCTCATTTATTAAGCATTACTTCAGGATTACATTACACTAGGACCGTTTTTGTCTCTAGATCCTGACATATCACATTCATTTGACATTCATTGACGACCTCCGTGGCGCGATCGGTTAGACGCCTGAACGCTAATCGTGAGGTCCCGGGTTCGATTCCCAGTGGAGGCAGAGTTAAGAACTACGCTTTTCTTCTGCTTTTCAGTCTGGTCGTTGATTATATATGCTATATATGTATTTATCTGTACATATTAAGTACATATTTCTTAAATATACGTTGACTAGTACCTTTAACTCAAGTCTTGAATGTACTTACCAAGGGGCTAGTTCAATTGGTGTAATAACGTCCTACAATATTATTATTATTATTTTGTATACATTCTATGGACAATTTATTATCGCATAGTCGATACAAATCTGTTCCCCATGTATCCCTGATGACTATCACCCACTTACCTGTTTACTGATGATGTCGGCGATATTCCTCAGGCTCTGTTTGATGGGGTACTTGGCCATGTCCCATTGGAAGCGGGTCACGTATGTTGGCAGGTCAGCTGTTGAGGGAAACGTCGTTAGAAATGTTGCTTGACTCTATGGGTATTTATTAAGATTTATGACCCTATTGGTAAATGAAGATAGAGATCTTTCTGGGTATTACGATCCATCGAATTGACTCAGAATTATATATATTATTATTACATTTTCTGATACGCAAGTTCAGTACTAAAGTATAGGCTTTGATACAAAGTAAATATCCGACTTCTTTTCTAGACCAGAAGCGTTAGTTATAAGACCATCGTTACTGTATTAGTATTGAATTTATTAACTGGTTGCTAGTCCATCGCATAGTAGAACAGTAACAGTAGGTTTCCAATCATTCGATGAATCATAAAGTTAAGGGGATTGTAAATATTAGATATATTATTGGAATATTTAATTCTATTACGATTCTTAAAACTAATTAAAATAAAATTAAGACATAAAAAGCTAAAAAAAAAGTTTTCTTCATCTAAAATAAAAAAAGAGAACAAGCACAGATATTTACCAAACCAACAACAAAAAAAAACTTATTACACCAACGAATTTTCATTTTCAACTAATTAATATAATCTAAACCGACCAATCAAGAATTCACATAAATCTAGCTGAAAAAAATAATTAAGTAAGACAATAACTAATCTAAACAATACATAAACGATGGGCACCCTACATGTAATTTACTGACAAAAAACTCTGAACATAAATTAAAAAAAATACTAAAAAGGTACATTCTCGTTGGCATAATAGAAAAACGTGCTACCTATAAAGAACATACATACATACAACTACATAGACATACACTACATGGCATGCTTCATGCATAATTCACTAAATTCATGTTACTTGTAATATTTCATAGCATTTGTAGGTAAATATTACATATATGTTGTTATTAAAAGTTAAACAAAACCACTGGGAAAAACATATATTCAACATTGGCATATCAATCATGCTGACGGAATATTTTATGAATATACCTGACTTTTGTTTTTAGAATTCGTTTATTGGATTCTATGAGATGAAGATTTAAATTCCTGATCTGCAAGTGTTTTTATGTATGAAACTGAGGAGAAATTGTGATATTTTCAGTTCATGAAAAAATATGGGGTGACCCTCCTATCTACAATTTTCGGGAAATTACATTATAAATTTAATAAAATTTATTAACAAAAAAAACTGTCTACAACACAACGTTAGAATTGAAAATGACAGTTCGTTGGGTAGTATAAATATTTTCCATGATTATTTGATGATGGTAATCAAAACTACCTGCATGATGAATTATCTGAAATGTTATATTGTTACTTTCATGATAGTGATTGCTTGATTACTTGACAGTTATTAAACAAGAATACTAAAGTGAATTATTATGTTTTTTTTTGTCTTAGCTAATGTTTTTTATATTTTTCTATTTCTCTAATACGATTGTAAGTATTATATCGAATAAGATACATATAAATACCAAATACTCGTAGATATAGATACTTTTTTCAGCAGGTCAATGTAACGTATTATTTAGACATAGAGCATATTATTAAGAACTTTACCTAAATAAATACATAGAGAAAACGTGTATTACTGGATCAAATAAAGCGAACATCGATCGTGTTAAGTAAATAGCTTAGCAAATAAAAAAAACAATAAGGGTGTGTAGAAGCTAAACAAATAAAAATTGTCTGTGAAGCATACATCATCTAGTGGGCGAAAAACCATTAATTTACGTCATCCTAAATACAATTTTATAAAAATGTTAATATATATGCACATTTGTACTTTTTAAAATTTTTAACAGATCCAGGATGGCGCTTGCGAGTTAGAGCAACGTCCAACGCCACCTGCCGTTCAGAGTTCGAAGCCGAATCTTTCTAACCGAAACTAGACGCGCAATCACTGCCTATTTAACGAAACTGTAAATCAAATGAACTTTTTACATCAAAAGCGTGAAACTTCGAAAAAGTTCCAACAATCAACACGAGATGGCAGTAGACTAGAATCGCAGGCGGCGCTGGTGTTGTGAACGGTAAGACCTTGGCTTAAAACGTGATGATGGTGGACTTCGTCTTCCTCTTCCTCCCACCGAGGGGAGCTTCTTCCACTCGAGGGCTGGGATTGAGAGTCAGAGTGTTCGCAGTTCCGGTGCTCACACGGCCAGCAACCCAAGTGGTCCGAAAATGCGGAATCGGAGACGGGCGAGGTCGGCGTAGGCGGTGGCGGTGGCTCCCCACCACTATCCGTGTACAACTCTATGCCTACACAACACGGATTTATCATACCACACATTCTAGGGCGGCTATCGATGGAAAACGTCAAAATTGTGCGGTAGTTAGGCCACTTATAACGCCATCTATTGTATAAATGTGACAATTAACTGAAATGTCATTCGGTTGTCAAATTTTGACATTGGAAAGAATGTTTTTTCTATACAAGTGTTGATTCCTAACAGTTATATAATGTTTGTTTTAGTGTAATTAAACGATAAATTAAAAAATAACAAAATAGTAAGAAGCAGAAAGCATAGACAATATAGAAGCTCGGTAAGCCATGGATATGTTTGTGAGGCAGTGATTGCGAGTCTATGGTAATGATCGATATTCAGTTTCTCATTCGTTACAATGTGCATTTTTCCATTTATTTCATTTAGTTCTCATGAATCTATATGAATTTTTATTGTTAATAATTATTTGGACACCTTAACGTTTATAATCACAATAATGAAAATATTTTTAGTACTACAGAATTTTATAATATAATAATGAATATGTGGTGGTTTATTAAATTACTTTGTCTTTATTTTCAACAAATTACACAGAATTTTAGTTAGTTGATGAAGAATTCATATAGATTCATGTTCCTAAACAACTAATTATACACCAGAAAAAGAAATATTCTGTTATAAAACTAACAGTACAAAATGAATACATTTAAAAAATATATTTTGATACCAATGACAGTTCAAAAATATAAATAACATCATCAATATTTTATTTATGTACATGAATATCACTTTGATTACGACGAAGTAACCAATCACTTGCTTCTAATTACATGTTTATAAACTTTAGATAGTACATCCTTGATTTATTCTACTAATAAATTAACACCTTTTCCCTGCTACAGTCAGATGCACTAATGAAGAATTCAATAATGTCACATATCGTCGAATGGAGATGAGGTAGGGAAATATTGAAGTTAATTTATGTCTTAATAGTTACAATCACAAATACACGTCCATATCCGTATTGTGTTAATAATTCTATGGCCATGTTGAATCCACGCGTGTACTTGATAGTCAGCGCTCAATCTGACAGATGGTGAATTTTGACGTCATACGCACAATGACAGTTCCGAGGGAAAGATAGGTAGTTTGTCCTCACCGTAGTTGGTGCATTTCGTCAATAAATTTTATTACGAAAATATTTAATTCCAAAGCTATCTACAAATTAATGTGTTTATTTACAATATATAAGTATTGTGATACTGTTAAAAACAACAACTATAGTCACCCTACATCACATACAAATTTAAGAAACTAACTTTTTCCTACCTTAAGATCTCATTAGTCACATAATATGTCAATGAAGTCTATTCTTCGTAGATTGTTGTGAGGTGAATATTTTTGTCGCATGAATAGACATTTGTCGTACATGAAACTTATGAGTAATTTGACAAACTTAACTGCTAGACCAAAGTCTAGTTCAGGGCGTTTTACTTTTAGTCCTTAAGTTTAGTAAATAAACTCACTCAGTCTGTTCCTTTCCATAAAACCTGGTATTTTAAGGTACCTCCGATATGTATGGACGAAGGCAGATTATCAGTTTATTTATGTTCTATACTAGATCTCACAAATACGTGTATATCAGTGTACGAGCCATTGTTTTCGCTAATAGTATCGAGGTATTACCCAATATCAACTCAGGTTATATTTAATAGCTAAGACGAAGATATTTCACATGTTTGATAACAGTATTGTCTATGTAAAAAACAAGTAGATTTTAAATATTGTACAAATAAATCGTTTTCTTTTTGAAATACTATACATTCATAAAAAAGACGCCTAACCAGACAAAAATAAATGTAGTGTCTTAAAAAGTTACATTCATGGAGCAAATAATAGTATAGACAAGCGGTTTACATATAAAGCGATACATACACTACACAGTTACTCACAGGCAAATACTTTTTTCCATCTTTCTGACACTGAAATTATTAAATGTCTATATCTAACAAGGTCCCAAGATGCTGACTAACTAGTTAAGAGCTAATCATTCGGTAAGCTTATCGAAAAATATCTGTCAAAACACGAAACGAAGAAAAAGCAGAAAAAAATTCATGCCAATATCATTTTTCTAACAAAACGTAAAAAAATATATCAAAAAATTCATTTCTGTAAAATTCATATCCAAACCAAATCATTTTTACATACTCTGACAGCGAATTACAAATTTATTTATGTAATAGAATAAACGCAAAACATAGTATTAAGAGTCATAAAAATTCAAACAAGTGAAGAAAATACACTTATTTATATTAAAACTTTCCTTGATAGTTTGATCGTTATTGCCTGAATAAAACAACAGATTGATTATTAAATAAGTTGTATAGCAAAAACTATTTGCAGATAGTACAATATATTACCCGTTAAAAATATGACTACAATCGAATCAGATATTAAAAACTACACTATATGACTACTACAATTTTTGCGTTAATTCTATCACAACTGTGTCAACACATCGCTTTTTTCGTTCCAGTGTAATCAAATATGCATTTCTATGTTACAAGTGCTAAAGATTCTGATTGGTCATACACAACCGAATCTTAATATCAAAACATTCCTAGCCATTATCATGATTGAGGTGAGATATTAGCAATAACTTGTGTTTTTTTAAACAAATACGAAATGAACATAATTTTTAACGAAATTTTGTACAAAAAAACCAGAATGAAATAAAAAGATGACTAGTATAGCCTCAGTAATTAAATTAAAGATGAATTTGACATTTGTCTAACGTTATAAAAGTATATGTGAGTCTTTGATTGAAATGAATTTGGTTTTCCACAATATTGGAAAAATGTATCAAATTATATATATATATATAAAAAGAAAAAAACATGAAAAAAGTCTGCTAATATCTCAATAGTGTAGTGCTCTAAAAAATTGCAATAATGAATTTATGAATGAGGCGGAAATGCGAGACAAAATTCGTGTTACATTGTAAACAGAGAGGAAACAAGACCAAGAATTTATTAGAAGAAATTCGCAAATAAAATTAAAGGAAACACAAAAAAGAATTACATGCACAATGTCATATTATTCCGTTGGTAACATTTCATTTCTTTTCATGCTATTCAGTAGCTCTACAATCTTACAAACTACAAAATCGTATCCCCAATTAATGTTCATGCCAATTCTCTTTTTATTTTATTAAAAACCCTATAAATCTATTAACCATTTAGCATTCAAAACAGTCTTGTTCAAAAATATTTATTTGATCTATTTTTTTACTCAAAAAATAGTCAAAATATAATATGTAAGTAACTACTCCTACTTATATGACGCCTATATAAATTACTTTGTTTTGTTTTGTGTGTTTATACACTTGAACAATTCCTCTTTACATAGGACGAGATGAAGAAGTGGCAAACGTTTATCAGCCCATCACCAAAATAACTCTTCAATTACAATTAGTCACCTCATACGACATGACAAACTAACTAAAATATTATGTAAGCTTCAGACTAATGGAAGTATTCTTAAGTTAGTCTCCATATTAAAAGCTGTTAGGTATACTTTTGATACAACTTTTAGAGGTATATATTTAGTTCAATATTGATTGTAAAACAACACAGACTGTTTCGAATCTAAAAAAATCTAAAACCAAACCTCTCAATTCAATGCTTAGTAGTGCATTTTATTCCAAATCAATTCAATACATGCAAAATCTATAAAAAGAACCAGCCCTTTATTATATTTTTTGTAAAAAAGTTTCAGTCATTTTTTTAATGAAGTTTTTTGTACTTACTATTATTGGCCATCAAGTTTTCCTGCAGTTTGTCACGCTGGTCCTCCAGTACCTACCAAATAGAGAAAAATATAATTAAAAAAATAGATACATTCACGTTCTTGAATTGGACAAAACCAGCGCTACCTTTCATCGGACTATACAGTTAGTGATGACATTAATATACACAAAACGCGTTCAGACCATTAATCCTTGCGACCCTGCAGTCAGAGGTTCATGTATCCATCTCTGAAATTGCGAAGGTAGTAATTCTATGGCCACCTCGAACCCACGTGTTGACCAGATAGTTAGTACTCAATGTGACAAATCGTAAGCTAAGCCAGGTGGTGTAGTTCAATCATTCATCCACTCGTTTCCGCCATATCTCCGGGTTCTCATCCCTCCGCCCCACTCACCTCTCCCAGGTACTGGGCGACCTTCCTGGTGACGCCCTCCACGAAGCCATCCAGCTTCCCCAGGTCATCAGACAGACCCACCAGCTGATCGAGGGTTCCCACCTGTAAGACGAGGCGAGGGTTAAAAGGGAATACATATATTATCCTTATGTTATGTTATTATATTAATATCCTTATGTTGAATAAAAAGAATTTCATTTCATACATATTATGAATGAGTGAAAGCGCGCTCGTAATAGACTTGTGTCAAAATGACGTAAAAAGAAAAATGAATTCGTGACGTCACGAAAAAAATATTCGAATAATATAAAATTACATGTTCTTTTTTTACAAAAAACGGGACTTTTCGCGTATATTTTGTAAACCAAGTATTGCAACATGACCGAAACGTCGGGTAACAAAGGTAATACTTTGTTTATAAAATATACGCGATAGTTTCCGTTTTCTTGTAAAATGAATAACAATTGCAAGTCACTCCAAAATATGTATGACAAACACACATAACGCCTGATTCCCTGTAGAGGGGTAGTCAGAGATCACGGATACCCATCTGTCCCGATCCCGACAAACCACTTTCGCTTCATTGACGTACACCTCCTCATAGACACTCGTCAGTTATAGGTACTCCTAACGTTACCCTTTTTTAAGATTACAATAAAATTACATTATATAATTTAAGTTAATTTTAATCATCAAGTTTTTCTAGATCTAACTAATCTTTTCAACAATGATACTTTTTCTTTCATCCTCAAAATACTTTAACCACAATTTCATAATGTCATGAAATTGTCTTTATAGTTTGAAGAACACTTGGGAAGTAGATTTAGTATTTATTACTTTTCAGCACGATACCATATATGAAAACTACTCGTATACTTATCATATTCAAAAAGAAGTATAATTTTTGTATATACAAAATTATTTATTTCAATTATTATTATTTTATTACCTATTTTTTCGAAATTTCGGAGATGGACACTCAAGCCTCTGACTACCCCGCCACAATAAAGAAGGGAGTGTGTATACACAAGTCGTGACGCGTATAGTGTAGTAGTTCCGTAATAGTATATTACTTCACGACCACTACACTCTTGCGGACTAGTCAGAGGTAGTAATCCTAAAGCCACCTCGAAACCACATGTTAACCAGGAGCCTTAGTCCACTAATTCTTTTTGCAAAATAACAGTTCAATATCCTACATACATACATACACATCACGCCTGATTACCTGTAGAGGGGTAGACGGAGATCACGGATCCCCATTTAATTTTAATATCATATCAATAATAGTGTGAAGTTGGTAATAAATATATTAACAAAAGTGACAAATTACGCCATTTTGGAGCGTAATTTGACACTTGCCGATTTAAATGGTGAAATTTGACACCTTCGGTCATCCACTACCAACTTTACACTATTACTGGTCTGATATCGAACTGCGTTTGTGCTAAAACGCATTAGCGGACTAAGGTCCCAGGTCAGACTCAATGTGACAGATTCCATGCCTATCGCTATTTACAAGTACTGATTAATATTTATTCGAATATTACTACTAGTTATATATAGGTAAATACTCACTGCAAAAGAGATTATAAGACGTCAATATAGGTTAAAATCTAAATCCATCACGCTTATAATTCGAATAAAGATATTTCTCCTAAATTATCGTTATCAAGGAAACGGAAATGACGTATATTTATTTACGAGACGTCTGGTTTCCTTTAGGATAAAATGCTAGTGTTTTGGTTTTTCCGCTATCTCTGTTGTTTGATTCCACAATCTGACTGCCCCTTAAAGGAAGCAGTAGTGAAAGTGAAAATATGTCATTACCGTATATTCGCTTTATGAAAATAGTGACGTCATCAAGGTCTCCATGATTTAACCAATGAGATTTTATAGGGGTTGTCTGTTATTGGTCAATGTGACTTATTTTCTCATTTACTCACGTCTCATTGGTCAGTTTGACCTCTGATTATCATGACGTTTACTTAACGCGAATAGACTATAATAGTCACGGCAGTCTATTTATCGATCTCTAGGCACCCCGCTTAGCAACGAGTCGTGAGCGTAACACAGCTGTCTCCCCACACAGATACAAAAGTACGTAAGCGATCGATTTGCCTTTGCTACTCGTTTAGCTAAATGTACGCTAGATGTAGCTTTGTATAATTTATAATTCGTTTCAATTTGGGATAGTTATGAATTGAGATTTAATTTACAGATGGTTATCTATTGTCGAGAAGTAATATAAGAATTGTAGTAATAACCGCGATTAGGGCAAATGTATCACTCAAAAGAACTAAAAATATTAGGTTGTTGGTCACTCACAACATACCGATGTATCAGTTTGTTAAATTATTTTCAAATATATATGTATTAGACATTCTATTGAAAAATCTTTAATATAAAAATTAAATCAGTACTAAAAATCGTAGCATTAGACAGAAATTGTACAAATCATTTATCTAAATATTTTTTATCTTATCACCAAAATTCTACAGAACTGTCTCGAAAAAACGGAACAAATATTTTACGCGCCGCCATTTTGAATCTAGCGGCCTTGTGTCAATGTAGCGCTAGAAACGTCACGAGACCAACCTTGCCCAGTCAGTCAGTCCGCAATTGAACGTCGAGCGAGTCACGCGTCTTCAATCAACGCAACAACAATGCCAAACACAAGAAATCTCAAAAAGAAACGATTAGCCACTAGAAAAGTCAACAACCAACCAAATGTCTCAAATACGAAACGAAAAACACGCACAAACGAGAGCAAACAGGAAACAAGCGTAAATAGTCGAAGCGTTTGTGAAAACACAGGCGAACGAGGCATCAAAATGGAAGGGCGAGGCAAGCCTTGTGTATTTCGGAACAACATCGCTAGGATCAGTGGAAAATTCAAGAATCAAACAAGCATAGCCAAAAGCGACTCTGAATCGGACGAAGAAATCCCACAACCGACTGAAAGGGACCTTGCAGCTAGGGCAGGCCCCTCAAACCCTAGGAGAACCCATTTCTACATGCCCAAGAGAAACCCTAGTACCCAAAGACGCATTGGACACGCAGAAGTATTAGAAGCTTTGGACAAATGCATGCTCTGGGCTCAGCAAAACAATCTGGACATTGAGAACTTAGCCAGAACATGGACATTCCTGAATTGATGGACACGAAGTAGCAAAGTGATGTGTGAACGAATATTATAATAGTGTGAATTGAATAGTGGATATCGTAATAACCAAGGATGTTTTGTAATGTCTGTCGTCTAAAACTCAGTTGCGAGGTGTTGATCGTTTAATAAATGTGTAAAAACCTACTTTTTTTGTTTAAATGTCACGTTAATTGTTAATATTATGGATATTATGGCTCATTGAAATAAACACGTGGTAATATTACAGTGTAAAATTCTTATTGGAATTAATACATAAAAACAAAGTATTTTTTTTTATTAATTCGCATTTTCAAATGTCAAACGTAATAAATACGAAATATCTTCTCGATCGAAATATAATATTTCATTGTACTGATTTGTTAAGAAAATAGTATTTTAGTAAATGGTTGATAGTTATATTTAATATTATTAATCTTATCAATTAATTCGTCATCGAATTTTCAAGAATATTCCCATTCAATCATTTTATTTTCGAACAAGAACTAGTTACTATAAACACAGGAAAAAAAGTATTAAATCATACATGATTATCTACAAAAATCGTAAATTCTAAGAATTCATTAAATTTCAAACATTGAGATACAAGTACAAAAATTATAATTATGAATTACTATCATTAGTTGATTTTAAAAATATAAAATTGTTTATCCAATATTTAGCTAATTTAGATTAAATAATCTGTGGTGTGTTAAGGGGAGTTAGATTTTGATAAAGTATAGAATAATTGATATTGATAACTGCATTCTTCCTGGCATGTCCATTAGATGTGTTATGAGCCTGGATTTTGATATGATAGGCACCACTATTCCTAATATACCTAATAAGACAACAAAAGTTTCCCAAAAATAATCCCTATATGATTTTATGATAAAAAGTATTTATAAACATTATATTCTGTTCACCCCTCTAGATATAGTGTATGTAAGTGTGTATGTAGACTAATTAAGACACAAAATGCCTAAAATTTGTATTGAGTTCAACAAAATGGCATAAGGAAACCTAGGTTAAACATATACCTAAATTAAAGAGTTTTAAGAAATATCTGATATTTTATTTTGGTCCTGTGACCTAGAAATGTGTATTCCTGTCTTAAGAGTAGGGTAACATGTGGATAGTTATGCTAAAGGTGATTGAGAAGGTCCTAATGTCCTATTCACATACAAAAGTATGGAATTGTATAAGTTTACATATGTAAAATAAAGAAAGATTTGTCAGAATTGTAATGCAGACATCTATACTCTCTGTCTATCTCTTTTGGAGGTAGGAAGTACCTACCTACCTCTAGGTGTGAATGGTATTTATGTGTAAATGCATCTCTATTCATACATATCACTCAATAATTTACTTTTGAGAATCACAGAGGTCACAGCTATTATTGTAACACTGCACTATACTATTTACAAATATAACTACTGAGTATTTATGTGTGTATGGACATTAGGGACAGAAATCCACTAATAATTTTAGGCAACATAGGTCAGTGTTCATTAGAATCAAAATCAGTAAAAGTTCAATGGGAAAATGGTCAGTTCTTCTTAATACAGAACTGCTATGAAACTATGATTGATTCTACTGAACTATAATTTTGCTTAACATAAATTATTATTGTTCAGTTATGCCACAGTGAAATAAAACTATGGTATTTTTACAAGAATATTACTTCTGTCCATCTCTAAAACTGTATGCAAAGATGACAGTTCAAATAAATGAGAGTTAATGAACTAGACTATATTAGGTAATACATACATACATACACATCACGCCTGATTCCCTGTAGAGGGGTAGGCAGAGATCACGCATCCCAATTTGTCCCGATCCTGACAGACCACTTTCGCTTCATTGATATTCATACACATTCATTCAATGTCCCTCCTAACATGCTTCTCAGTGACCGCATTTCGACGGCATTGATTCTACTTTCATGCTTCTTTTGTCATACGCAACTTTATTAGGTAAATTAGTATAATATTTATTGGCTGATTTATAAGAACACCAGAGTCGGAAAAATAGTGTAATTCTTAACTCTGCTTGCACCAATATTGGAACCTAAATTCTTACCATTATTGCTCATAAAATTATAGATAGTGGATCTGTTTTTCTTCACAGAAACGTACTATTACCTAGCAACAACAATAATACAAAAAAATCAAAAGACAAACACATTCACAACCATTAACCCTTGTGGGGTAGTCAGAGGTTCTGGAGTCCATCTCCGCAATTGCAAAGGTAGTAATTCTATGGCTACCAAAACCCACATGTTGACCAGATAGTCAGTACTCAATGTGACAGGTGTAAATATTCACATCATATGAAAAAACTCAAGTTTATCATCCCTTAAAGATACAGAGGAGAAGTTTAAAAGGAATTATTCATCATATGATTGTTCTTAGAAATCTAAACTTATTAGTACGTCCACAATACAATCGAGTCATTATACTCTCATAACCAATTTATAAAATAACACAGCACACTCACTTTTTTCCAATATACCTAAACATGTTTCATCTGCATCATGTAATGTATAAATCTCACTATTATTTGTGTCATAACATAACACAAACATTCACAAAAATTAATAGTTCATAACACTCTTACACTGTTCAGTAACAAACTTATTCCATATTGTACACTGACTTGTTTTTTATTTTACAAGAAAACGTGACTTATATATCGTATAAACCTTTGTTGCCCGACATTTCAGCGATGTTGCAATGGTTTTGGTCACCAGTCAACTTTACTTAAGTCATTTTCATGAATAAAAATCACAAATCTCTCAAAGAAGACTTGTTTTTAGTCACATAATTGTCAGTGTTTTTCTCTATATAAATGTTTCCTGTGCTTTGAATTAACCTATCATACATTTTACATCGCTACAATTCATTGCCATTATTAAGATGTAGGCATTTCCATTCCAATTTCACATAGTTCACTGTATAGTCATAGTTTATGTATTGCATTTATAATCTCATCAAAACCACTCTTCATGAGATAGTCAGTACCCAACTTCACTGGTACTGTTTGATGTTACCATGCAAAGATGCTAGTACTTTACATACATGCCATCATATGTTACAACCTTAAAATTTACAGTATAATCAGAGGTTGACTGCCTATCATCAACTGTAATGTTCTTAAACCACTTGCAAACAACTATTTACCTAATAACCAGTTTTCAACATCCCATCTAGTAGATGCCACTGTATCTTGCCTATTGCCTATCTAGAAGAATAGGTATAAATACATATACATTCACATCTTTTACACCCTTTTGGAGTGTACAGAACCTTGGATATATAATATCTCCTAGGTCACTTATGACTAAATTCACATACCTTCAGGTCCGGAATATGGAATTTATAGTTGACGCTGAGGTTGCCGGCTTTGGTGGCGCAATTGAGCGTGTCCCATGTTTGCTGGCATGTCTTGTCGCCCGGGGCACTGATCAGCCAATATTCGGTCATTTTTCACCACTGGAAACAAATGGAGTAGTTTATATCCAGATCACTACATAGTATAAAACAAAGTCGCTTTCTCTGTCCCTTTGTATGCTTAAATCTTTGAAACTACACAATGGAATTTGATGCGGTTTTTTTTAAATAGATAGAGTGATCCAAGAGGAAGGTTTATATGTATAATAACATCCATCAAATATTGGATTAGACTGTATATTTTATACCCATGCGAAACCAGAGCGGGTCGCTAGTAGTCTATATTTTACAAGAAAAAGGACTAGAATGAGGACTAATGGTTAACTTTTGTTTCTTATGGTGTATCCTTAGGTATGTTAGATATTGGTCACTCAAAGCTCACGTTTCACTAGATAGACAGCACCCAACCCGATAGCAACTGTATCACCATATATAGGCACTGGCTTACCTATCCCTAAGGACAAGCAGGTTCTCTCGTGATGCTTTTAACCATAAGCTGATTGATATAAACATATGTACATACAAATATGTCTTGTTTTCAATGAGAACCAATAAAGTTTAGTAAACACATCATAACCTCCTGGTTACAAGGTTTCTATGTCTGTCTTTGTGATTCTGAATTAAGCCTTAAGTTATGATCAAATCAAACAGATATACATTAAATAATCAGTTAGAACATTCACATAATTATGGTGTTTAGATATGTTTAACATAATTAATAATACATTGTTTATGAATTTAAACATAAGAGCTATAGCTAAAATCTCTATCAGGGATAGTAGGATGCTGGATTCAAGATGGAGATGAATCTCAATTTGGTGTTATCATTTCCAGCTATAGGAACAAATGTGATGTACATTAGACGGGGTATATTGCATAGATCAATGCACAATTTAGGTGTAATAAGAGGTTATAATTCAAAAGAGAAATGTATTATTTTCAAGTAATCCAGTAGGTATTCATTCTGTTTTACAATTAACCTAACCTATTGTTAAACTGAGTAGAGCAAGCTGAATTGCAATAAATAATTCATTTTAACATATATAAGTAAAACAAGTATATATGAATGGTTATAAATACATAGGTACATAATATATGAGCTTACAATCTGTACCCCTACATAAAATTACTCAAAAAAGTCGAGCAATCATTTCAATTATGTAGGTAACAAATTAATAATACATAGTATGGATCCAATTGGATTTGTAATGAAAAAACATGATAACAATAACTTAATCACGTAATTGACCTTGATCCAGAGTACTACATAACATCACGTATCATCAGCCAAGTTAATTTATAGGCTCAGTATTCCATGGGCAAATATTCATCCCCCAACAGAAAATCAATAATACTGGTGGCACCACACAAATCAGAATCAAATGAACTTATGGTGTTTGAGCTTACTCTCTTTGCTTCTAGACCAAACTAATCGATACTCCAGGGTGAGCGAAGGCGCCGGTCTGCTAGTCAGACATTCAGTCGCCTCCACCACCATCGATTTACGCGAAAAACCACCCTAAACTTCCCATCGCAGATCATAACATTCTGACGTTTTCTTTAGCACGCAAAAGGTTTTCGCTCATCACAACGCGTGTGGGGCTTAGAAATAAACACAGCACTTACCCAGGTTTAAAATTATAACACTGTTTATCACTGTTATTTTATTAACAGCGGTTTTTGTGGTGAAATCACAAGACTAGGGAGCTCGCCTAGCCAACAAGCGCCATGAAAATTCACGTGACGCGGTGCTGCCCTCTATAACTTAACGACAGCTGATTTACGTCAAATTGTCTATGGCGATACAATACTTTTCTGTGGATTTGTCGTTGTTTTAAAATGGTTAGAAGTAATAATAGTAGAAGGAAGAATACAAAGGAGATTTAATATTCACATAGGTTTCCGTAATATACATCGGAATAAAGTATTGATTTATTTTTAAAGATGCATCAAATTATTGAAGTCATAGATTTTGTTAACATTCGTTAAATTTGACGTACGGCATCTAAAAAACTGTCATTTGACATACACAGGCTATCAGTCAACAAAACAGTGTTTTTTAGTGAATTTGTGTTTTGGCTGAAAAGTATTTTAATAATTTCAAAATGCGAGTATTCAGCTCGCTATACAAGAAAGTTGGTGATTTAACCATCAAGTATTCCAACTTCCCTGAATCCTACGTTAAACGCAGTTATGAACAAGTAAGTTTTCTAACACTATTGCTTCCTAACCTCAAATCGATCGGATAACATCCAACTTAATTCTATAGCTAAATTGAAAAAATTGTTATAATCTGGTGTCACTATGACTAGCTGCTTTACATCGCAGCATGTTTCAAACTGCCAATTAGCGTTGTAGCTATAATTTAACTACATATTATCAACCGATATCAAACCAACCTAAAACAACTTCGTATAATTTTACCTTTTACAGGTTTACTGGAAAAATCCATCAGGATACCCTCAATACAGACAAGGGGCTCAAATAGCTCGCAAGGCATACCGTTTCACAACAAATAGACCATGGACCTACCAGTTTCGCATGCAGAATGATAACACTGTAAGAAGGAAAAAGGTCTTTTTGGAACCTGTGGGTGAATGGAGCTACTTCAAGTGAGTAAATACATGTTTATAGCCAAAATGTAATAATTACACTTGACTACCATCCTAAGATTTATGCTTGAGTGTCAATTTCTAGGTATGAAGATTCTTAGGTACTAAAGGCTTACATATCACCATTTAGTCAGTAGGTGGGCTGGAATTGTGATAAGCTATGCATAATAAAAATCTATATATGCATAATAAACTGTTAATTTCGGGCACTATTACTACTTCAATCAATCAGCCTATGTCAATCCACTGCTGGACATAGGCCTCCCCAGGTAACGCCACAAACACGATCACTTGTGGCCTTCAGCCAACCACTACCAGTGACCTTTTTTATGTCATCGGTCCACATAGCAGGACGCCCCCCCGAGATGTGACTGCCATTCAAGAATGGCTTTGCTCCGCTTTTATTACTACATACTAAAATTTCAATATCATTTCAAATATCTCCTTTGCTAGACTGGGATATGAAAAGATTGCTAACTCTTTGCATGTCTCTCTTCTTCCAGGCATGTCAAAGGAGGCAACTAATGAATTTGGGGCAAATGGAAACAATTGGGTGAGGGGCTAGTAACCTGTCACCTATTTTCTATATAATATACCAATACCATCAAATGAATATTAAGCTAAAAATGACTCAGGAGATATTGTTGTATCCAAATTCTATCTGCCCAGACAGAATTAATAAAAAATTTAATAATTAATCAGTTGTGCCATAGAACTCACATACAAACATACATTAAAATCCTTCAATCCTTATCACACATTAAGTACTGACTATCTGGTTAACACGTGGGTTTGAGGTGTCCATCGAATTACTACCTTCACAATTGCGGAGATGGAAACCTGAACCTCTGACTACCCCACAAGGGTTAATGGTTGTGAATGCGTTTCATCAGCCTGTTCCCACCTTGCCGGGGGGCGCCCCACACTACGTTTACTGAGACTCGGTCTCCACTCTAGGACTTTTTTGCTCCAGCGACCACCAGTCCTTCTGCATACGTGACCAGCCCAGCTCCACTTCAGCGTGCTAATTGTTTTCATAATGTGAATGCGTTTATTTGTTTCAATCCTTATGGGGTGGACAGAACCTTGGAGTCTCACAATATTCTATAAAATAAACCGTTTGTCTTCACATTCTTTCCAGAGGTGACAGAGTGGAGATAATGGTAGGAAAGGACAAAGGGAAGCAGGGCATCATCAGCCAGGTCATCCAGGAGCGCAACTGGGTGGTGGTGGAAGGGCTCAACACGCATCTTAGGACGGTAAGATACATACATATAATTGTGATAACAGGGCCCGTACTCCACTAATTCATTTTAGCTACAATATTACTTCAGTATCGATACTGTAAGACATCAGCCGTAATTTGACACTTGTGGCACTCTACTAACAAATTTTGGCCACTGAAGCGCTATTGAACTACATCTGAAGTACTTCTGCGTCTGAAGTATAAAAAATCTACTCCATTAACCAAACGTCCGTCAATGTCAGTTCAATAGCCTTATATATGGTACTTCACTATTGACATTTCTATACTTGAGTTGCCACTGAAGCACCACTAAAGCAGTAGTGACGCAGTTGTGTGGCTCTCAAAGTTAATTAGTGGAGTAAGAGCCCAGGCCAGTTTTGTTTCATTGAGCTCTTTCAGAACATAATTAGGTAACTCCTTCCCCAATAATACACATTATACCACCATTTTATCCATCTGCATGTTATACTTAAAACTTTGAAGCATGCCCTTTTCAATCCTAGTTGCTATTTCCCGTTTTATCAGTCCATTTGTGATTTTATTGTTGAATATAAATCAAAGAAATTATTATATACATTCTGATTTCATTAATTTAGAAATATTGGTAATGTTACTAGTTATGTGCTTATATGTTTTGAAAAATACTTAATTCAGCATAGCTCAGTTGGGGGCTTGACTCTGTATGAGTGAGTACAAGGTTCAAACCCAAGAGCATGTACAGTCAGCTCTAAAAGTGCAGTCCCAGTAACTTTTAATATGGTTTACGTTTATAAGAACAAAAGACAATATGGAAATGAAGTTTCTTGATTTCACATGTAAATTTATGCAGTAAAAATTCCATTTTACAAAATTGACTTGATGGTGTGGGAAAATAATTGTGAGAAACCACCTGACATTAAAATTATTATAATGTCTTTGCATTATTATAATGTTGTTGCAGCTACTCTAAAGATAGCCCCTTTATTTTCAGATTTAAACTTGCATTAAATACGCTAGATATAAAACTTAAACTTACTGCCAATGATATGATATTGGTTTCATACCTAATAAATAAATAAAAAATATACGTATATTATCTGATAACTACTTGATCTATTTCGTGTTAGTAAATTTATATCTAGTTGTGGTAATACTAATACAAGGGACAACATAATTTTGCCAGCATCATTTTAATTTTTATTGTTTGATTTCATTCATTATTGAATGAATGAATGAAATGAAATGAAATGCTTTGATCATAAAATCACTTATTGAAAGTAAAAAAAAAAGAATACATATCCACATTAAAGTCATTATTAAAATTAGTTAATCTTAAAAAATCAAAATAAACCGTTGTTTTATATTTCAGGTGGGCAAAGATAAATCCTTCCCAGGTCTGGTCGTAAAGTCTGAAGCCCCACTTTTAGTGACCAATGGGGTCAAATTGGTGGACCCCGAGACCCTAAAGGCCACAGAGTTTGAATGGCGATACACTGAAGATGGAGAAAAGGTGAGCTTTGAAAGATTAACTGACCTTTTTAGTTGAGTTCTGAAACAGTATACGATCAGGGCCCTTAGTACACTAAAGCTTTTGCATAATAACAGTTCAATATCAGGAATGGTGTGAAGTTGGTAGTGGATTGGCATACGTGATAAATTTTGCCATTTTTTAAGCGAAATTTGACACTAATGCCGATTTCAATGGTAAAATTAGACACTTTTGGTCATCCATTACCAACTTCACACTATTACTGATCTGATATTGAATTGAGTTCTTTCTAAAACGCGTTAGTGGACAAAGACCCCACATACGTATTATAGCTTTTTGTTAGAGTTGGGTATTTTTATGCTAGCCGCCAATTTCTAATCACTTTTGGATAAGTTGAAACGTTAAATGACCACCATTGTTATTAAGAAGTTTTGGTGTAGTGTAGATATATTGATATCCTCTACTTACTTATATATATAAACTAGCGGCTGTAGCCCAGTGGGTAAGACCTCGGACTTCGTATGAGAAAGGTCCTAGGTTCGAATCCCCACTCTGACATGTACCAATGAATGAAATTTAAATGTGTTTTTCATTTACGTACATAATTTACAGTCAGTAATGGTGAGGGAAAACATCATCATTTTTCCATGCGCAACGACGATAGCCTAGGCTAAACTATAGTATATTCGCTTTAAGAAAATAGTGACGTCATCAAGGTCTCCATGATTCTCAATCAATGTGACTTCTTTTCTCATTTACTCACGTCTCATTGGTCAGTTTGACCTCTGATTATCATGACGTCACTATTTACTTAACGCGAATAGACTATAGTTCTTTTGTCCTGAAATCAGGTTTGACCGGTACCCTATACATATATCTTTGTTCTTACAGGTCCGTGTCTCCCTAGCGACCAGCCGCATAATACCCATTCCGAAGTCAGCAGAGGAAACAATGGACTATAAGAGCAAAGCGGCCTACGTCGAGAATAAGGAAAAAGATACCACGGCCGATAGTATAGCTGAGGTGTGTATGTGAAGGGATAGGTACTTTTCTTTATAGGGCACAAGGGTACTAAATTTAGTACTAACGTAGTTTGAGGGATTAACATACATACATACATACACACCACGCCTGATTCCCTGAACAATGAAAAAGGGAGTGTGTATACACAAGTCGTGGAGCGTATGTTTATGTTTTATTGGTCATGTAGAACATTGGTGACAGGTTGTTAGCCTATCGTCCAGTTGATTCAATTAAACTTAGTCCTTTAGGAACCTTCTACGACATGCCGGGAAGAACGGCAGCTACTTAGCATTATTTCTACGTCCCAGACCAAAAGGCCAATTATTAATATACATACATACATAAACATCACGCCTGATTCCCTGTAGAGGGGCGGATCCCCGTTTGTCCCGATCCTGACAGACCACTTTCGCTTCATTGACACTTATACATCTTTTTATACACGCTCGGCGGTTATAGGTACTCCTAATGTCACCCTTTTTCAATATAGCGTCTATCTGACTGTAATATGTCTTATTGGGCCGGCCCCTACGTAACCGCACTTCCACTACACTAATATATACAGGATGGCGCATTCAAAATGGTCAGTATGGGAAAGTCTGAAACTATAAGAGATACGAAGATTTGTTCTTAGGAACCATGTCACCGATTTTGATAAAAAGAAAAACTGCATTCATACTTTTGAAAAAATAACTGTATCCAGTTCGGGAATCAAACCCGGTTGCTTCGAAAAATAAACTTGCCCTTTTCACTTTTTCCTTTTAAATATCGATTGTGTAGGTCTTAAGCTGTAAATGTCTCTATGAAACATGATGTCTAAAATAAATTAAATGCATTGTATTATTTATTACTAGCGATCCGCTCCGGCTTCGCACGGGTATAAATATATAGCATACTCCACTATTTAATGGATGTTATTATACATATAAACCTTCCTCTTGAATCACTCTATCTATTAAAAAAACCGCATCAAAATCCGTTACGTAGTTTCAAATATTTAAGCATACAAAGGGACATAGGGACAAAGAAAGCGACTTTGTTTTATACTATGTAGTGATTTGTATTTATTAATTTATATTTGTTTTATTTTCAGATTACGTTCGAACCTAAATTATGTACGTTTGAAATGGATGTAATGAAATCAATGGGTATTGAAGATGATAGGGAACCAGCTAAAACTTATTGGTATTAAATAGGGAGATGTTTACTCATAACTAGCTGCCATTCTTCCCATGTAGGAAGGGACAAAAGGTGTATGGAATCTATTGGGCGATAGGCTAGCAACCTGTCACCAGTATTACATATGACATCAAAACCCCAATATACAGGCTACTTAGTGACAAAGTATATTTTTTCGTGTCTCCAAGGTTCTGTCCACTCCGAAAGGGAGTAAACGACATAGTATATGTATGTAATATGGCGCTTATTTAAATGAATATTAAATAATACGAAAATTTATATCAAAAATACTGAATTTTACATCTAAATAATACAGTCCCAAACCAAACCTAACCTTCAATGTATTCAGGTAATAGTTAGTGCTTGTAAATGGCGACATGGCTTACCACCTGTCACATTGAGTACTGACTTAATCAACACGTGGGTTCGAGGTGTCCATAGAATTACTACCTTTGCAATTGCGGAGATGGAAACCTGAACCTCTAACTACCCCGCAAGGGTTATGGTCGTGTTTGTCTTAGTATGGGTGTTGTCATATCTTAAATATGCAATATTGATGACATATTGCTAGCCCATCGCCCAATAGATTCCATTTACTCCTAGTCCCTTAGTCGCCTCCTATGAAATGATTGTTAATTTACTCAGGTACAAAACCAGGTAATCTTTATATATGAAATGTAGATATAATATTAGTAAAGTTTTAGTTTAAGCTGTTGATAATAAATGTATTATTGATTATTTTGTGGTTTTATTTAATGAACATGTTATGCGTATGAATGATAGCAGATTGACAAAAGGAATATATGTAAATGAAGTGGAAGGGCGGTTACGTAGGGTTCGACCTAATAAGACATATGACAGTCAGATAGACGCTATATGGAAATAGGGTGACGTTAGAAGTACCTATAATTGTGTATGAGTGTCAATGAAGCGAAAGTGGTCTGTCAGGATCTGTTTTACTCATCCCTACACTTTTACTTTGCAACATATGTAACCAAAAAATCACTACATAGTATAAAACAAAGTCGCTTTCTATGTCCCTATGTCCCTTTGTATGCTTAAATCTTTGAAACTACGCAACGGATTTTGATGCGGTTTTTTTTAATAGATAGAGTGATTCAAGAGGAAGGTTTATATGTATAATAACATCCATTAAATAGTGGAATAGGCTATATATTTTATACCCGTGCGAAGCCGGAGCGGGTCGCTAGTATGTAACTAAAAATAAACAATAATAATACCAATTACACTTGATAATACTTTAATACCGCCATCTGTCGTTGGTTTATATCAGTTACAATGAGGGAATTCAATGGGCTAGCAATCTTCTGTGTCGGTTGGTAGATTTCTTGTTAATTTGGTACAGTTGTCTCAAATGATCTTCGTCATCGTCATACAAAGTCTTCTCAATCCATCTCATGAAAGATTCCACCTTAAAATAAATATATTATTAAATAAACATACTTATTTAAACTAATACATACATACACATCACGCCAGATTCCCTGTAGAGGTAGGCAGAGATCACGGATCCCATTTGTCCCGATCCTGACAGACCACTTTCGCTTCATTGACACTCTTAAACCTTCTCATATACAATAATAATTAATCGCAAAAGCCAGTGCCTATATACGGCGATACGGTTCACTACCGTTCTTACGCGGGCTTCGAGTGACCCATACCTAGCATGCCTTCGAAATTTCGGAGATGGGCACTCAAGACTCTGACTACCCCGCCACAATAAAAAAGGGAATGTGTTTACACGAGTCGTGAAGCGTATGTTTATGTTTTTGTGTTATATAAACTACCGTGATAGTCTGAAGCGTATAAGAATGCTAACTAGCTGCCGTTCTTTCCGGCATGTCGTAGGAGGTGACTAATGGATATGAGGTCAATGAAATCCTTTTGGGAGATGGGCTAGCATCCTGTCGCTATAGTTTTTATGAAATCACAACCCCCAATATTTATGCTAAAAGTGACCTTTGAGATATTATTGTTTCCAAGGTTCTGTCCACCCCGAAAGGATTAGAGTACGTTAATGTAGTGAGGGGAAAACATCCTCGTGTGTTGAACAGGTAATAGTTAGTGCTTGTAAATGGCGACATGGCTGACCACCTGTCACATTGAGTACTGACTATCTGGTCAACACGCCGGTTCGAGGTACATACATACATACATAGAATTACTACACTACACTTAAAGCTCTGAATGAGTAAGGGTTGATTGCCGTGAAATTGTCTTAGAATAGTGCTGTATTGGAATTAAAATGTGTTTGTATTAAACAGTGCTGTACTGGAATTTTACTTGAATATAGATTTTAAGAGTTCGTGAGAGCGTTTGTCGTTATACCAAAAAGGGTCTCTACACTTCTGTCCATCTCCTACAGAGTTCTTACCCTAGTATAGACGTCAGGCTTTCCTCTGGCGCAGGGGATGCCCCAGGAGACGATGCCCACCTGTCTACCCTCGCGGACTAGTGGCCCTCCGGAGTCTCCCTGAAACAACAACAATCAGTACATAGTATAAAACAAAGTCGCTTTCTCTGTCCCTATGTCCCTTTGTATGCTTAAATCTTTTAAACTACGCAACGGATTTTGATGCGGTTTTTTTTAATAGATAGAGTGATTCAAGAGGAAGGTTTATATGTATAATAACATCCATTAAATAGTGGAGTAGGCTATATATTTTATACCCGTGCGAAGCCGGAGCGGTTCACTAGTTAAACATAAACATGAAAACATATAATTTACTCCTCCGTCACATTAAGCTTACAGATAATATCTGAATAACAACAGAATATACACATATACACTATATTTAAATGAAGAAACGGGGTAGAAAGAACTTCTTTATAGAAGATTATCCGGCAGCGAACCAAAGTCGTAGACATTGTCTATCGATGTTGCAAGCTGAAGTGGCAGTGGGCCGGTTACGTCTGTCGCAGAACCGACGACCGTTGGAGCAAAGCGGTTTTCGAATGGCGACCTCTCGGTAAACGTAGTGTAGGACGCCCCCTGCATTAGGGTTTAAAGCTCCTGAATGGAGTTTTTAATAAGAGGAGTGAGCCTTACGCAAGATTTGTATGGAAACTAGCGTGGCATTACGCGGGGGTGAAACGATGTACGCGAGATGGAGGGGAGATATTACAACCAATTAAAACACGGCATCGGCCAATCAAATCATGTATCTTCTTTCTACTTCACATTTTTAGACTCCGCACCAATTAAAACACGCCATTTGGACTCGGCACCGCGTAACGGGGACCGCTCCTTACGCCGGGTCCTCTTTATATTTGGTTCGTGGTATAAACTTACATGACAAGCTCCCTCTCCCGCCTTAGAGAGGGCGCAGATCTGCGTCTCGAATACTTCGTTGATGTTCTTGTGAGCTTCTTTGCAACGTTCAAAGGACACAGCCCTAAGTTCTAACTGCATTAGGTCATTGGGTAAACGACCTGGGTACTGGAAAAATCAAAAAAGTAATGAAATG
This sequence comes from Leucoptera coffeella, assembly GCA_030578115.1. NCBI lineage: Eukaryota > Metazoa > Arthropoda > Insecta > Lepidoptera > Lyonetiidae > Leucoptera > Leucoptera coffeella. Next base: position 98,487 of record JAMBLF010000689.1, on the reverse strand, counting down.
AAAATCTTTTATTCAACATAAGGATATTAATATCATTTATTGAACGTCAAAAAATAAAACATTTTTCATAAAAATATGTCATTAACATAAAACTTATTTAGATTAATCAAACTAAAACTAATGGCCCTTCGAAAAGACAAACTCTGCAGAGAAGAAATGCCAATAAACTCTGCAAAATATACATACATATACATGCGTCACAGCTTATGTATACATGCTTCTTGACTTTTGAATACTACGGTGAGGGAAAAACATCGTGAGGAAACCTACCTGGTCCCCGAACAGGTAATAGTTAGTGCTTGTAAATGGCGACATGGCTGACCATCTGTCACATGAGTACTGACTATCTGGTCAACACGTGGTTTCGAGGTGGCCATAGAATTACTACCTTCGCAATTGCGGAGATGGACACCTGAACTGACTACCCCGCAAGGGTTAATTAATGGTCGTGAAAGCGTTTGTCTTTTTTTGTCGACTTGTGTATACACACTCCCTTTTTTATTGTGGCATGAGTGTTCATCTCCGAAAATTCGAAGGTTTGTTGTGTATGGGCCACTCAAAGGTCTCGTTTCACTAGATAGACAGCATCCAATGTAATATGTACTTAACCGTATACAGGAACTGGCTATTACCTATCCTGAGGGATAGTCAGATTCCCGGATATTCCCTCATGATGTTTTGACACACCGTACCACTTGGCGCGATCGGTTAGACGCACGCTAATCGTGAGGTCCCGTGTTTGATTCCCGGTGGAGGCAGACTTAAGAACTACGAACTTTTCTTCTGCTTCTTGATTAAATATGCTATATGTGTATTTATCTATATATAATATGTATACATTTCTTAAATATACGTTACCTAGTACCCTTAACACAAGTCTTACGAACTTACTAAGGGGCTAGTTCACGGTGTAATAATGTCCTAAATATTATTATTATTCTATACCAACCGAGGTAGTCCCCCATCCCGTAAGCAGAAGTTCTTCTCCATCTTCCACTGGTTCATCATTCATCTCCACAGCATCTACAGCACTGCCAGTCTCAATCTCCCTCTCCGTAAACAGAATGGCTATGTCATTCTTTATCACGTAACCATCATAGTCTTCGTGAATGACTATTTTACGGATGTCATAGGCTGTGCCGCCCGTTGACAGTTGGTTCGTGCCCACTATCGCCTTTATCAGGTCGGGACGGGCTCTGGAACATACATATATTTACGACTCTACGTCCTTAATGGGATAGGTAGAGATAGATCCTGGGAAATCCCTCATTAAAAATATTTATTTCAGTGAGTAACGTTATTATACTAAAGGTTGAGAGCTTGTATCAAGCCTTAAATGAACTTATGAAGGGGCTAGTTCAATTGGTAGAGTGTCTCAATTATTATTATTCCTATTGTATTTCGATTATATATACGTCGTATTTTTGTATCTGTAAACAACGTCAGAACTCCACTATGTACCAACAGAACTTAGGAATTCTTATATTGGAACCAATGTTTAATCTATTATATAGTACTATAGTATTTTATTATCTGTGGTCCAGGTTATAAAGTTCTTGTAATATAAAGATAATACGTGAAGAGATCCGTTACTAGTAAAATCAAAATTTATATAGGTATATATTATATATCAACACCTAACGTCGTAGGCGTGACGTCATTTTTAGCGATAATAAATTAAATATACATTTATATATAAAAAATAAATTCTGCTTCGATTGGTTTGATGGCGAAATGACGACTTTTTTGGCATCTAGGCGGTGAAAAATATTGAATATTTTTGCTTTTGACAACAATTTTTTCAACTTTAAACCTCTCTCCTGTAAATAGTAGTGTAGTTTGCTAAATGGCGTTTAGGACAAGTGCGCCGTTAGGTGTCGTTATAAAAAAGACAAAGCATTCACGACCATTAACCCTTACGGGGTAGTCAAAGGTTCAGGTTTCCATATCCGGAATTAATAATTTTTGTCTATATAATCCTCTCTTACCGTGTAACACAATGAGCGGCCGTCAATATGACTCTAGGTGTCATAATGGACCCCCCACAAAAGTGTCGTATACCCAAATACCTAAGGGACACTTGGTAGGGTATAGAACCGTTTTGGGCCTTAGTACCTCCCACTATACGCTCCCATTCTTCCTGAGCTTCCTTGTCGGTGGAACTGAAGAACTCTGCACATGCTGTGAGGGAAAACGGTCGTGAGTTAGTATTATGAAGCTAGTATTTAGAAGTCTATGTTTTTGCGATGTAATTGCTAAGCCTTGCAATACATTATTTGATGACGACCTCCGTGGCGCGATCGGTTAAACACTTGAACGCTACTCGTGAGGTCTCGGTTCGATTCCCGGTGGAGGTAGAGTTAAGAACTACGCTTTTCTTCTGCTTTTCAGTCTGGTCGTTGATTATTTATGCTATATATGTATCAATCTGTATATAATATGTATATATTTCTCAAATTTACGTTGACTAGTACCCTCAACACAAGTCTTAAATGTACTTACCAAGGGGCTAGTTCAATTGTTGTAATAGTGTCTCTAATGTTATTATTATTACGTGCGGATATACATCGTAATATTCTATAGCATGTTCTTAGCAATAGTAGAGTTTGTTCAAGGAAACATAAATCTGCCACGTTATACGCCGACTATCCCATTGTGTTTGATATGTTCGTAAATTACTGGCTGTGTAATAAACTTCCTAACTAACAGAGGTAGGCAGAGATCACGGATCGGCATCTGTCTTGATTCTGATAAACCACTTTTGCTACATTGATACCTCCTCATAAACATTCAGTGTATATAGGTACTCCAAACTTTTCCCTTTTAACATGCGACTACTTCACAAGAAACAAGCACCCAAATACGAATATTTTACTATCATATTATAGATTAATTTTTCACGTAATGTGAAACATATACCTCGAGATGGTCGGCCGATACATAAAAGACCACAGACTTATATTTAAATATACACTATGCAGATAGAACAATGTGAAAAGAAATGGAAGAGATATTCATTCCACAATTGACTTACATAATATACGTAATATCGAAGTAAAGAACAAATGTATATAACGCCTGTTACTAAACGCTTAGCAATATATTTCAATAAATCACTGCAACGGTAGTTGATAATGCTATGAGAATCTGTTTACTGATTTCGACGAGCTTTAATATGTCAGGATGGCCGAGCGGTCTAAGGCGCTGCGTTCAGGTCGCAGTCCACTTCTGTGGGCGTGGGTTCGAATCCCACTTCTGACAAAACCTTTTGCTGTTTTTTATTTACATTTTATGATTTCTTTTTAATATTATAACGTAAGAGGACTATATATTTTCAATTGCTTTTATTGAACATATTAAATTAGGAACGTTTTTAATGTATTTTATTCCTTTTCTTCGTTTAACATTGCTTCATATTGTAATTAAAAAAAACTTTGCTAACTTAATTCAAAGGAAGAGCAAAATTATGTTGTTATACATTATTATAATTAAAATATTAAATTAGCTTTCAATAAAAAATAATATAACTCAGTATAATATTATACCAATAAACATTATATATAGACTAAAACAGTATAAATAAAATATATAGTACGTACCTAATCCCAAAAAGGATAGAAAAATTAAATTGAAAATTTCCATGATTCAACAACAAAAATTTTGACTTAACTGATTTTGAAAATTTATTTTTACTAGCTTATATTCAGTTGTGAGTGATATGTAAAATTATGGAAATCATACACATACACTATGATATTATTAATATTTGGAAAATATGGTTCAGTAGGTAATATATACATACATAATTACAAACTCATAGTATACAATACTTATACACATATAATTGCGTAGAACTTATACAAATCAAATTGGAGAGATTGTTCTCAAGGCGGGTTTACGTAGTGTGAAGAACAGGGACTTTAGCACAAACGCAGTTCAATATCAGATCAGTAGTAGTGTGAAGTTGGTAGTGAATGACCATGTGTCAAATTTCACCATTGAAATCGACAAAGGTGTCAAATTTCGCTTATAAAATGGCGAAATTAGTCACTTACGCTAATCCACTACCAACTTTACACTATTACTGATCTAATATTTTGCAAAAAGCATTAGTGGACTAAACCCTTAGGAGAAAGAGAGATTATTACCTAAATGAGTAACATTAGAAGTATCTATGACCGCCGAGTGTATATGAAGCGAAAGTGGTTTGTCTGATTCGGGGATTTGTCTCTTCTTACTCTGTGAGGAAATGCGAGATGTATATTGTATTAGAGAACCCTAGATTTCCTAATTTCCTCATACATAGAAATAACTGCAGATAACCTGTAATTGGGACCTAAATATTAGGTGATCTGAATACCTATCATTCATTCACTTGTGCAATTATGCCCGTATACAAAGACAATAATTATAAAGTATTATTCAATGCATTACGACTTCTATGCGTTTCGGGGTAGTTAGAGATTATCAAATCGATCTCTGTAATTGCGAAATGGTAATAGTTTAGGTTAGCATCAAATTTTCACTAGATAGTCAGCATCCAACGATTAAAATGTCACTATCTATGACAACTATAAAATATTAATGTAATATAAGTGAGTATGTATGTACTTAAATATATATTTGTCAATAAAGTTAGTAACTCAGATGAAAGATTAGTAAGCAGAATTATATCTACGAGAATTTCGGTAGAATATTTCACCAATGCTTTGTTAATAATATGTTATACTTTGTATATTATATTTGGAATGACTCAAGGAACAAGTAAAATAACACAAAATTCAAACCTACAATACTTTTTTCTCCGTTTGGAAGCGTTGCCATGACGACGGAATAACAAGAATTCCAAAGACTATGACAAAAATCTTAATACTTTCTTCCTATTTATATGTAAGTATGTATGGTAATTGTAAGAATCATGTATATATGTAACCAACTAAAGTCCCTAACTATCAAAGGTCCACAATAAGTGCAGGGCCATAAAGACAGGCATCAAAGGGCCTGTGATTAAAATGCCTATACGTAGGAATATAAACGCCGGGCCCCAATGTAATTTATGGTACGCCAACTGCATTGAGATTTGTACTGGTGGACGCGAAAGTGTGATTTCGCTCAAATAGTCAACGAATAATAATAAAACGACGTAGCTCAGTTGTTTGGGATTGACTCTGTATCAGTTGGTACAGGGTTTAAATCCCGCTTGAGCATGTACCAATGGAAATGAAGTTTAATTAATTTCTGTGTATATTTTCGTAATAATAATACATTTACGAAATGCATCGAATATTAATGAGGGAAAATATCGTGAGGAAACTTTCCTATTCCCGAACAGGTAATAGTTGGTGCTTGTAAATGGCGACATGGCTCACTACCTGTCACATTGAGTACTGACTATCTGGTCACCACGTGGGTTCGAGGTAGCCATAGAATTACTACCTCCGCGATTGCGGAGATGGATACCTGAACCTATCTACTACTATCTCGCATGGGTTAGTGGTCGTGAACGCGTTTGTCTCTTTGTTTTTGTCGTTTGTCTTTTGTATACGAATACTTTACGACCTTTACGCTTATGGGGTAGTCTGTATCGTAACCCCCTTAAGGACTAAGTGAAACTTACGTGTTATTATATAGTCTTTTAGTCTACATAGTCAATACTAGATAGTCAGCTACCAATGTGACAGGTGGTAAGCAACGCTATTTACAAGTACTGACTATAACCGCTGAGTGTGTATGAGTGTCAATGAAGCAAAAGGGGTTAGTCAGGATCGAGACAGATGGGGATCCGTCCTATCTGTCCTTTCGGGGTAAACAGAACCTTGAAAAGTATTTGTAAATACTCCAAAGTCACTTTTTACCATGAATATTGGAACATTGGTGACAGATTGCTAGCCCATCGCCCAATTGATTCCATTGATCCCTACTCCCTCAGTCGTTTTACTACGACATGCCGGGAAGAACGGCAGCTAGTTTCATTCTTTAGCGTCCTAGCTAACACGGTTCGTGAAGCTTGTGTTATATTATATAATATGTATATAAGTATACAAAAAATCACAAATAATATTTCTTCTTCTATTACTTTAAGCATAATCATTAGAAACGTAAATATTACTAATACATAGTTTGTTTTACATAAAATATTAATTTTACACCCCGATATGTAGGGCTTTAAGGCAGCTAATTAGCATTCTTTTTACGTCCCAGACTAGCACGGGGAAGACACATCTGCTATCTAAAGCTTCAAACACACGTATTATCAGCTATTACCAATGTGTATTGAGAAATACCGCAAAAGGCGCAGGCTGAATGACAATGAGAGAAGTACTTTATTTACAATAAGGGACGCTTGCACCATACATGGTAAGGTTAAACTTGGTTTAATGATATCAGGGTAGTTTGAGACCGGAATAGAAAGTTATAATACTAAACTCTGTTTTGTAAATATTGTCTTGTGCTAGCTGGGACGTAAAAAGACTAACTAGCGGACGTTCCCGTCATGTCGTAGGATGTGACTAAGGGACTAGGGATAAGTGGTATGAATTGGGCGATGGGTTAAACCTGTCACCAATGTGCTATATGACATTACATCTACATTACTTATGCTAATAAGTGACCTAGGAGACACTCAATCTCCGATGTTATGTCCAGAAAGGGATTAAAGGACGTGAATGTATGTATGTATGACTTTATCACCTACTGGGAGTGCCCAGAACAAGATATTGTATATTTGACTTAAAATAAAGCAATAAAGGATTTTTATTTATTATGTGAATGTTTGTTGTTCAGAAAATAGGCAGGTTTCCTCACGATGTTTTTCCTCACTGAATATTTATTTTATTATTTAGGATGTAGACTGTATAGTAGATTATCTAGTCAAACATAAGTATTAGGTGTCAAAAAAACCTTTACGTCAAAGAATTCCAAATTTACCTTTCAACTTAACATTTAGAATATAAAAAATAAATTGACAAAAAATATTATGATTCCTGGTTTTTGCTATTCTTAAAAAGTATGTTTAAATTGTTATATAAAATTTAGTTGTGTTCGCTAACGATATAGCAACAACCTATCTATGTAAAATAATTGAGTTGGTTCTTAAGATATGGTTATTCTATTTACAATAATTTATGTATTTTTATCAGTGACGTTAAAAGTATTGGTAGTACTCATTTATTTTTTAATATTGAAATTGACATTGCAAAAGATGGATCATTATTATTTCTTCAAGATTCAGTTTACTCCAATGAATTCATACAAGTTAATGTAATGAACACGTGACTCCCTGACTACACCGAAGGTCTTAAAGTTTTTTTCATATAAATATTCGTGAACATAAAATTGCTTATCAAAATATTTCTTTAAATAAATAATAGTACTAAGTAAAGCCGTATAATATAATATAATTAAGGTTACTATAATATCTTTATAATAAGGTGAAATCGGGCCCTTTTTCGATATGCGGGTCGCGAAGGTGTATGCAATCCTACATATTGGTACAAAACCATTCAAAACAGTTGTTTACACTTTTAGAAACATATTCAATAAGATAAATGCATTCACGACCGTAAAACCCTTTTGTAGTAGTCAGAGGTAGAGTGTCCACCATCAACTAAGTTTTATAATGGTCACTCAAACGCCACTTTTTACCTGATAATCAATATTCATCATGACAGGTTGTAAATCATGCCACTAGCAAATATTCTATATAAATCTCTTGTTATATTAGAACATCACTAATGTTAACTATCTGCCATTCTTCTAACCGTAGTAGGAGGCGACTAAGAGACTCTGGATCATTGTATACATACATACCCATCACGCCTGATTCCCTGTAGAAGGGTAGACAGAGATCACGGATCCCCATTTGTTCCGATCCTGACAGACCACTTTCGCTTCATTGATACTTATACATTTTCTCATACACACTCGGCGGTTATAGGTACTCCTAACGTCACCCTTTTTCAATATAGCGTCTATCTGACTGTCATATGTCTTATTAGGCCAGCCCCTACGTAACCGCCCTTCCACTTCATTCACATATATTACTTTCGTCAATCTGCTATCATTCATCTGGATAACATCATTGTATAACAATCTGATTTCAATATTCTATTCATATACAATCACAACACCAATAGTTATGACAGGTACCAGCCCAATAAGACATGTGACAGTCAGATAGACACCATATTGAATAAGGGTGAATTTAGAAGTACCTTTAACCGCCGAGTATGTATGAGGAGGTGTATAAGTGTAAGTGACAGTGGTTTGTTAGGTTAGGGACAGATGGGGATCCGTGATCTCTGCCTACCCCTCTATAGAGAAACGGGCGTGATGTGTATGTATGTATTATGACATCGCAAACCCAATATTCATGCTACAAAGTGAAAATTTTTAGCAGTAGCAGCAGTAGTATGTTTCATGCTTAAAATTACTTAGGAGATTTGATGTCCCCTTAAATTAAATAGCAGGATGTAAGAAAATTTATGAAAAAGTGAATTCAGACTTTTTTGAATTATACTTTTTTAAAATAATTCGTTGACATTCGGTCCTTAAATCCCTTTTAGGGTTGACAGACCCACAGAGATATAAAATCTCCTTGATTTATTTTAGCTATTGGCTAACTATCATATTACTTTAGCTTATTAAATCGTTTAATCAAAGAAAAACTATCGAATACCCTTTTGAAGTAGTCATAATAGATAGATTATGATCTATCGTGATTCACAGTTGAATTTTTGGGAACTATTCGACCTAAATATATAAACAATGTTTTAAAAGTTCAATAACCATTACACGAGTAATGTACGTGATGTATGTACAAATTAGGATTAATGGACATTATTCTTCCTTGATATTATATTATTTGAAACATAACTAATACATAAACATAATATAAGGAATCTATAAAGCCAAAGAGGAAGGTAGAGTTGGACGGGGTAGGCCGCGTAGAACTTATATAGATAAATAGGAGATACACCGACCATCCTTCCACTTCGCCCACATATTATATACCTCTTGCCAATCTACTATCATTCATCCGCATAACAAGTCCAAACTGAAGCATGCCCTTTTCTATCTTAGTCACTACATGTTTCAAATCGCAACCTTCCCTTATCACACTAGAGATCGGGCCACATAAATTGACAGAAGGCAAACTTGGAACTAAATTTGACGTTTCCGCCATTGCGTGTTATTTTGTATGAAAGGTAAATTTAGTATTACCAGCGTTGTGTTTTTTGCTCACTCTTTGTAATTTTTATGTTTGTTAAGGGTGATTATAATAAATTGATTTCCGGAGTTTCTTGTTAGTTCTTCTCCAAGCTAGGGTCTCCGCTGAACTAACCTCGGTAAAAAATATGTAAAGACAATGCTCAGTGCCATGTTTGAAATAATAGTTTTAAGAGATTCGCGATTTATACTCATGATATAAGATATAAGGGTGTGTATAAGATATAAACGTATCCATATGGATCATAATTATTGTTAAGGAAAAACTGGCACACTGCTCACTTTCTTTGTAATCTTTATGTTTGTTAAGGGTGATTATAATAAATTGATTTCCGGAGTTTCTTGTTAGTTCTTCTCCAAGCTAGGGTCTCCACTGAACTAACCTCAGTAAAAATATGTAAAGACAATGCTCAGTGCCATGTTTGAAATATTTTTTTTAATTTATACTTAGATCATAAGATAACATTCAAACAGAGCTTGTGATAGGGCCTATTTTAAATAAACATATTTTGACTTTGATATATTAATTTGTTTTATTTGAGTTTATAGCTCTGCAACCAAAGACCGTTACAAATGAAACCTATAATGTATCGAGCCGTATGGCACAGTGAGTGCTAGTTTTGGCGTGTTTACTGGTAACACTGAATTACACGACTGTGGCGACGCCTCCAACTGCCAATTTATGTGGCGCGATCTCTATTTTTAATTCTATTATTCATTAAATTGTATGTTATGTTAATAAATTATCCCATGCTGAAACTAATTTTAAGATTGTAGACCCTATATACGCATGTGACACAAATCAAGTTTCTTTCTTTATTTCTAGTTTCTCATTCACTCTTACGAAGTACCAATAAGAAAGGCAGTTACATAGCATTCTATTCGAATCCCAGATCAGCACAAACTATACGAGTAGTAAGTACGTGTTTCGCCTACTAATTAGCCTTAATATTGGTTATTTCACTCATGAGTCATTTTCTAAGAAATTGTTCGGTGAGTACTATTCCCTTGAAGAGGAAAATCGTGAGGAAACCTACTCTTTCTAATGTATTAGTCAGTGTATATTACAGTTAAAGATTCGGGATTGAATGTATATAGTTATATTATTATTTATTTATTTCTTTATTGTACACATACACAACACTTAAATATTATACACATTAGTGATGGAAATCTTAATTGTTATGCACAATTGGCGGCCTTATTTCAAAAGCAATTTCTTCCAGGTAACCGCAATATATATATATATATATATATATATATATATATATATATATATATATATATATATATTGGTAACTAGCTGCCTTTCCATTTCTCATGTTGTAGGATGTGTCTAATAGACTAAAGAGTTTATGGAATCAATGCATTGTTTTTTTTATTAATTCTTTATTAAGCCATTCACCACTAAGGTTATGTCGGCTGAAGAAAAAACACTGACGCCACGGTGTTTGAACTTCTTGTTATTTCATCGCCATGGTTACACCAACGCCGTCAGCCGCTGCATCCGAAACAAAAGAAATCGAAGCTCCAATTCTGCTCTTCCTTGTTCTTAGGTTCGTTCCAGTTGATGATCCAAATATAATCCCGAAGCAAACATATTTAGCCAGTTTGGCATCACAATTGACTAAATATTCAGCCGAAAATAATTATTTGTATTTTCAACTTTCACTGAGCTGTCGACTTTCTAGACGAACTATAGACGACTGAATGCATTGTTTATTAAATGTAACATACATACATACTTCGGGGCTTCTATTCAGGGGTCTTAGTCCACTAATGCTTTTTGCTAAATTACAGTTCAATATAAGATCAGTTAATGTAAAGTTGGTAGCGGATTAGCAAAAGTGACAAATTTCGCCAATTTTAAGCGAAATTTGGCACTTGCCGATTTAATGGTGAAATTTGTCATTTTTTGGTCATACATACATACGCTTCACGACTTGTGTATACACACTCCCTTTTTTATTATGGCGGGGTGGTCAGAGACTTGAGTGCCCATCTCCGAAATTTCATCCACTACCAAATTCACACTATTAATGGTCTGATGATGATATTGAACTTTGTTTGTGCTAAAACACATTAGTAGACTAAGGTCCCACCCCTTTGAATATTATAGTCGTGAGCGTGTATCTATATTCACAGAATGTTACAGCGAGTATCTCAACACCTTATAAAATGCTCAAAAGGGAACTGTATTTAGTATCTTTCAATCTTTGTCATTAATAATATGTTATTATCTACATACAAAATGTATAAAGTTCATTAATATGTTTGTTTGAAAGCGATATAAGTCGTTCATGTGTATATTCACGTCCTCTAATCGCTTTCGGGGTGGACAGAACCTTAGAGACGACAAAATCACCAAGGTCTTAGTATTAATATTGTGATGTTATATGGAATATTTGTGACAGGTTGCTATCCTATGGCCCAATTCATTCCATTTTCCCCTAGTCCCTTAGTCACCTCCTACGACATGCCGGGAAGAACGGCAGCTAGTTAGCATTCTTCTTACGTCATTCTGCGGATACATGTATTTGACTCAATATTAATATTTTTTATTGTTTTCTAATTTTTTGCATATAAAGTCAAAGTCAAATGTTTTTATTCAACATAAGTACAAGTATAGTAATTTCATTGAAAGTCAAAACATTTGCCTGACACTGGTAGTCTCTTAGCATTGTAACTCTACCGTATATGTGAAGGAAACCAAATACTGAAGCTAGTATCCAAAGTACAGATAGAGTCATAAATATTCAACTCGTTGCAAGCCACGCCCCTTTTAATGTTTTAATCGAGATGAGACTGGTGGGAACAAAAGTGCTTCAATTTATAAGTAAAACGTGACTCAGGTAGTTTAAAAAGGATTTAGAATTTAAGGTACCAGGTTCAACACCCATCTGGAATAAGTACCAACGCAAATAGGCATGATTATATGTATAATATAATTACTACCTCCGCGATTGCGGAGATGGAATCCTGAACCTCTGACTACCCTGCAAGAGTTAATGGTCGTGAACGTGTTTGTCTTTGTCTTTTTTGTACGAGTAATTGAAATTATATTATATGCCACTTAGACGGTAAAGATAATATAGGTACAAAATCTAGCTATACTTCTTAATAGGCAATAGGCAGCGCCTATACACGGCGACATGGATAAGATGGGTGTTCATTGCTATCTGCTGAAGAGTAAATTTTTTGTGACAAAAATACTCTCTGCATTTGTACAAAGTGTAATTTTTATTTAACTAAGCAATTGCATACATCATGTAGATTCTCAAACCTCTGCCTACTCCACAAGTTTAACGTAACTTGTACTTGTATACATACTTACACATGCATACTCCAATTAATCCACAGTAACTTCACTACATAGTATAAAACAAAGTCGCTTTCTCTGTCCCTATGTCCCTTTGTATGCTTAAATCTACGCAACGGATATTGATGCGGTTTTTTTAATAGATAGATTGATTCAAGAGGAAGGTTTATATGTATAATAACATTCATTAAATAGTGGAGTAGGCTATATATTTTATACCCGTGCTAAGCCTGAGCGGGTCGCTAGTAAATGTATATTATGTAGGCTCTCAAAACTCTGACTACCCCCTAACATAACCAATCATGACACATACACTCCAATTAATCACAGCGCCAAAATAAATGCAGATCTTTCCCTACATTGCACTTCACCCTTAATTTGCGATACGCACCCCTATAAAATATTTCTATTAATACAATTACTATCTATGGGCAAAAAATGTTGCAAAAAATTGCAGCTGCTTTTATATGACGCGTGGTTACACTAGTTGTATTTAGGGGGTTTACTCGTGTTGTTACAAAAGTTTCTTTATGGTATATGGTTAAGGTAATTTTATTAAGTTAGTGTGATAAAGAATAAATATTGTACTCAAAAACAGATAATAATATCTTTATTAAGACATCCACATCAATTACATACAAAAGAATTCATAGACAATAATTGGATTACATAATACACAATCATAGTTTTAAGAGATTCGCGATTTATACTCATGATTAATAACAAACGGGACTTATCGCGTCAGTTTTTATATAATAAAGTTACCTTTATTAACCCGACGTTTCGGCTACGTTGCAGCAGCCATGGTCATGGGCAGACCGCGTTAAGTCCCGTTTGTTATTGATCATAATACACAACCCATAAAATTACATTTCATGTAATTAAATTACATTTCGAATGTGATATCACACAGCTAGTTGTGGTAATCTCAAAAGGATACGTAAAAGTAATAAATAAATAGTTATAAAATTCTATCACGCAGACATACATATTTATATTCACATACTTCTTTTCTTTTCAGGGTGGATAGAACATAGGTGTCAGATTCCTGTAACATATCCTTGGACAATTCATTAAACTTCATTTCCATTGGTAAATGCTGAAGCGGGATTTGAACCCTGTACCCACTGATATAGAGTCAAGCCCCAAACAACGGAGCTACGTCGAATTAATTGATTAATAATTAATTTTATTTTAATTATGTAATTGTTTCTTTTTAGACTATGAGGATAAAATGAAGAAAAATTGATATGTTTGCATGTCGGATTGGAAATTTCTGTAATGGTCTCTGAATAAGTGTTGTAAATAAATAAATCTATTACAAACAAAAAAAAACGCGTTCACGACCATTAACCCTTGCGGGGTTGTCAGAGGTTCGGGTGTCCATCTCCACAATTACGAAGGTAGGTAATTATTAATCAATGTAACAGGTAGCAAGCCATGGCGCCACTTACAAGCACTAACTATTACCTGCTCGGGGAACAGGTAGGTTTCCCCACGATGTTTTCCCTCACTATTTTTATTATTACTATGAATCTATTGTTGGAACAAACAAACATATATGTTAGCAAATATACGTATAGATAGATAACAATACATCTAAATAAACATTATTTATGGGGTTTCAAAGGGCATACACTTTTAGCAGTGTTGAATGGGAAATATTTGTGGTTTGGCTTATATTGAGATTAGTTTAAAATATTTGGGTTGGATGTACCTATAAGTCCCTAGCACGAGACACAAAATAATACAAACTAGACGTCTTTCTTCCCGGCGTGTTCTTTATACTATACTAGCGACCCGCTCCGGCTTCGCACGGGTATAAAATAAATAGCCTACTCCACTATTTAATGGATGTTATTATACATATAAACCTTCCTCTTGAATCACTCTATCTATTAAAAAAACCGCATCAAAATCCGTTGCGTAGTTTCAAAGATACAAAGGGACATAGGCGACTTTGTTTTATACTATGTAGTGATAGTGATATCTGCTGGGTAAAGTTTTTAATATCGGCGTGTGGGAACTTAAGTGTCTGCCAACTACAAAAGGATATCAGTCGTGTCATTTACTTGTTTGGCATATAAAATATATAATAGTTTTCCTCAAGTCCCTGTAGATACAAGTATTTAGTATTCAGTAAGTTGCAATGTCATGCCTTATTGACAAATTTGAATCCTAAATATAAGCCAGAATCTAGAACCCTAGTCCCTTAATAACTCCTACAACATACCGAGAAAGTTAGCTATTTACCTGTCTATTCGCCTCCCAGGTTATACTAAATCCGAACCAAACACCCCATACCATATCACTTTACACCTAACGAATAACTCTCGAATATCAAACAAAAACAACGGGGCATTTCTTCCAAAATGAGTCCACTTCGAAAAAGGTTAAGGATAACAGACCTTTTTGTTTCGGAACTCCTTTGAAGTGACGCCATTTTGGACCGGTCTGACAGCTGTCAAAGTGACAGGTTAATCTCAGGGATGCGCGGTGATTATTTTGTTTGGGTTTATTGTTTCAATGTTTGGAATGGTGGTGGTTTAGTGGTTAAATGAATGATGCGGTTCTAGGTTCGATTTATATTAGAGCTTGTAGTAATGTAAATAGATGCAAACTTCACACTTGCTTCATTGATCATAATATATTGTATATTTCATAATTGATATTAACGGGCATTATCCCTTGTGGGTAGTCATATATATAGTCGTATATAATAGTTAGAGTTACATACATACAAATATCTACGCCTCTACGTCCCCAACGGGATAGGCAGAAACTATCGATCGCCACCTGGAACGATCCTGACAAATCTCTCTTGCTTCACTTACACCTATTTACCTTCTCATACATGCTCTTTTGTTCACACTACGTACACCCTTGAGCAGAATGTCTCCAATTAGAACATTATAAGTTCTACGCGGCCTACCCCGTGCAATTCTACCCCTTACCATAATTAGAGGTACCTCATTAATAAAAGGTGTACAGAAAGCAAACATTATGAATTTTAATCGGATTAAACTATTGGTTGTAATAAACAAGCGCCCTGACCTACCCTAACGTTAGGTAAATATAATTCAAAACCGTCAATTTCTCTTAGGACCGACTGTTTATCGGATTTACAGATTTCTACAGTAACCTTCACCTGACATGGAATATGTAACTGTATACTTAGACCAATGGCAGAACGAAAAGAGGATATTTATATATAAAAACTCCAGCACATTGCAAACTTGGATTAACGTAATTAAATTGACATTACTTTAGCCACAAATTGAGTTGTTTTTTTTATTATCTATACAGTTACAAAGCAGAATTAGAGTATTAAAAAGTTAAATATTCAGTATATAGTTATCCTAATAACTAAAGTAACAAAAACAAATAATAAGAAAGAGAAGGAAAAATACAACTGACTTATTGCGTGTGTGTATTGGGTTTGTAGGTGTTTGTGTGTGTGTTTGTGTATGTGTGTGTGTGTGTGTACGTGTGTAAGGGTGTGTGTATCCATCAACATGTTTAGGAATCCCTGGTTTCGACTGACTTAGCCTAAGTCTAACTCAAGATCATACATTAAATTTTTTGTTCTCTTGGATTCTTATCGTTTAATCTAAGGGTGTAGTTAGCTAGCTCACACCGAATAAATTCCATTTACCTCTAGTAACCTTTAAAGTTAGCATTCCACCTGGTACGCGATAAAATAAATACACAAAAGGTGTGCCCAGAGCAAACATTATGAATTTTAATCGAATTAAAAAACTAACGCCCTACACCCCAACAATATTGAAACATGAGCAAATATTACACTTCTGGACACATCTATTGGCCCACCTAGCATTTTCAGTTTCGTTTGGTCCTAAAACATTTTATTAGGTCGAGTTCAAACTTTTTATGCAGTTTTTAACCTGGCATATTCACAATGTCATTCAATAGTCTTTTTTTTAATATCGGACACAGAATTTAAAGAAACAAAAGACAATTTGGAGCCTGTGTGTTGATATTAAACAATCGAAACCTAAACTCTAAGGTGGGCCAATAGATGTGTCCGGAAGTGTATTAGTAATTATGACCAGGATAACCGAATAGAATCAAGTTCATTAGGGATTTGAACAATATGTAACCAGCTGCTTTCTCCGATATATCGTTAAAGGCCATTAAGGGGGAAGTAAAAAGAAATTTGTCGATGAGCTAGCAAAGTATCACTACTATTTAACTATCCTAGTATTCGTATGGCTAATTTATAATTACTAAATAGTAAATATAATTAATCGACGACCTCCGTGACGCGGTCGATTAGCCGCCTGAACGCTAATCGTAATGTCCCAAAGCTTCCCGGTGGAGGCAGAGTTAAGAACTACGCTTCTCTTCTGCTTTCCAGTCTGGTCGTTGATTATATAAGCTATATATGTATGTATCTCTACATTTCTTCAATTAACGTTGACTAGTACCCTTAAAACAATTCTTAAATGTACTTAGCAAGGGGCTAGTTCTTAGGCTAGTATCTAGTAAACACGTGGGTTCTAGGTGGCCATAGATTTACTTCCTTCGCAGAGATAGAAACCAGACCCTCTGACTATCCCACAGGGGTTAATGGTCGTGAACGCGTTTGTCTACTTACTATAGGTATTATTATAGTTTTAAGAGATTCGCGATTTGTACTCATGATTAATAACTAACGGGACTTATCGCGTATGTTTTTATATAATAAAGTTACCTTTTTTTGCATCGTCAGTCTGCCCGTGATTATGGCTGCTGCAACGTAGCCTAAACGTCGGGTGAATAAAGGTAACTTTATTATGTAAAAACTTACGCGATAAGTCCCGTTAGTTATTAATCATATAGGTATTACATACGTAAAAGAAAGGCATCTATGTTCCACCAATATCCCTCGCAGTCTAGCACACTCCATATATTGCATTAACACTTTAATGTGCTATAACGACCTAATAGGCCATTTACTGTCGCAGAATGATGATAGACGCGGAGGTTGATCCACGAGTGACCCATTTCCAAACTGTCTCCCAATTCACAATAAATAGGGCCCTATGTATAGTCTGACTATCGCTTTGGATAAATAGTTTGTATTAATAGTCCCTTATCGTAGTATTCGGAGCATTTCAAAAATAGTACGGTGAGGGAAAACATCGTGAAGAAACCTATATGTTCTCGGAACCGGTAATAGTTAGTGCTTGTAAATGGAGATATGGCTTACCACCTGTCACATTGAAAACTGACTATCTGGTCAACACGGCGTTCTGAGGTGGCCATAGAATTACTACCTTCCCGATTGTGGAGATGGAAACCTGAACTTTTGACTATCCCGCAAGTGTTATTGGTCGTAAACGCGATTGTCTTTGTCGTTTTTATAGTCTGGATAGCCATGAAACAAAATATTAGTGTGAAGTTGGCAGTGGATTAGCAAATGTGACCATTTATGACAGCAAAAATGTTAAATATAGCCTTAAAAAGGCGAAATTTGTAACGTTTTCTTATTCACTAACAAATTAACACTGTTACTTATATGATATTGAACTACGATTGTGCCAAAATGCATTAGTACACTTGAATCCATGACAGATAAAGAATTTAGCTAATAGAATTTATTGAGTGACGGATAACCTGTTACAAATATTCCATACTAACATCATCACAATTCTAATAATAACACTGGATGTGACTTAGGATGATATCTCTGATGATATACGTATTTGAACATTTATCAGACATTAATAAACCTTCACGTCCTAGTTTCACTTTAAAGAGAAGCTTGGGTATACGATAATATCTCCTAGATCACTTTCTAGCATAAATATTGGGATTATGATGTCATATGAAACATTGGTGACAGGTTACTAGCCCCGCCCAATAGATCCCATTTACCCCTAGTCCTTTAATCGCCTCCTATGACGGGAAAAAACGGCAGCTAGATAGCTTTGTTTTTACATGTTATGTTGTATAATATATACATGTTAGGTTTAAAGAACTTTATTTCTCAAAAAAGAACATTACATTCACTTCATTTGAGAATATCATATGTACATATACAAAAAATATGTAATCGCGCGTGAACAGAAACATAAAATTACATTAGATAACATTAAAAAATATTGACTTCAAAAGTACAATTACTTACAAAAGTTGATACCTATCTATTTTAATTGTTTATTTATTTGTAGTTATTTATTTAGACGACATTATATACTTTTTTAAAGATGTTCTAAATGCATTATACGATGACTCCTTTATGTCGACAGGTAAGCTATTGTAAAGTTGTACCCCTTCAAATGTAATAGTCTTTTTACCATAGTTCGTGCGTGATATGGGTAAATTCAAGTTATTAGCTTGTCTTGTTTTCATTGTATATGTGAGTACTTCGTTGTTTTTAGGAAATCTGATGTTAGTGTGAATGTCGTTCTGGAGTATTTTCTTGATTAGAAGGCAGGTGTTATACTTATATAGTTGTGCAAGTGTCATTATTTTAGTGTCTTTGTATAGTTTATCGGTGGAAGTGAGAAAGTCGTAGTTGAAAAGAACTTTGATAATTTTATTTTGAGTCACTTGTAGATCGTGAAGTGTTGTCTTAGGAGCTGAACCCCAGACTGGAATTAAATAATTGAAATGCGATTGAACAAGGGAATTGTAAACAATATATCTGGTGCTTTTAGGTATGAACGGTGTAAACCTACGAATAGCTCCAGTGAGGCAAGTTATTATGGTTTGGATGTGTTCTATATGCTGTTTCCAAGATAAGTCTTTATCTAATATAAGTCCAATATATTTTTCACAATTCACTTGTTGTATGTCAATATTCTCAACTTTTAAAGATGTATGTATGTTTAACCCTGAAGTCCAGACTATAACTGTGGCACACATGATTTGTGCCCGGAACTGTCGCCATGACACTGCAGGCACTTCCGTCGACTGTCATGGCCGACCTCCGATCTATTGTAACGTCATAAAAGAGTAGGGATAGATCTCGGGATCCTATTATGGATACGATCTTGAACCTTGTTATTATATGTCATATAGACAATGACAAACGTGTTCATGACTATTAATCCTTGCGTGGTAGTTAGAGGTTGTCCATCTCTGCAATCGCGCAGGTATATATTAATAATATATAGGACACTATTACATCAATTGAACTATTACATCAACCTTTGTACGTTCAATTAAGACTTGTGTTAAAGGTACAGGTAAACGCCAGGAAAAACTATACACCAAATGAATAGATTTCCATACATATACAATATTAGAATCAATAATAGAATCTATTAGACGATAGGCTAGCAACCTATCACCAATGTTCCATTATGAGATCGCAACCCCAATATTCATGCTAAAAAGTAACCTAGGAGATATTACATCTCCGAGGTTCTGTCCACTCCGAAAGGGATTAAAGGACGTCAATGAACATGTATGTAGGTATTTAATAATTGTCTACAATTTTAATAGTAGTTAGTCAGTGCTTAGAATAAATGTGACTCTGTTTAGTAAATATTGTGAAATGATCTAGGTAAATTGTAATTGTTATTTCGTATTACAACAATAACAAAATATTATTGTTATTTTCGTATTGTTTAGGTGGCCTTAAAGTTACAATAGGACATAAATATTAATGCTGCTTCGGTCATTTCTTAGATGACGTTTTAGCAAATACTAGTTTCGAAGAACTTTATGATCTTTTTTATTAAAATGACATATATAACATACATACATACTTTTCAAGACATACATTCCCTTTTTTATTGTCAGATGCTTGAGTGCCCATCTCCGAAATTTCTCAGAGATATTAGGTATGGGTCACTCGAAGCCCGCGTGTCACTAGATAGACAGTACCCAACGTGATAGGTAGTGAACGGTATCGCCGTATATAGGCACTGGCTATTACCTAGCCCGTGAGATAGGCAGATTTCCTCACGATGCTTTCCCTCACCGTAAGCGACTGTAATTTATGTACGTATGTGAAAAACACATTCATTAAATTTCATTCATTGGTCCAGACGTATGAAGTACAAAAAAGCTACTCCACTAATCAATCGTGCCTCAATATCAGTTCAATGGCGTTATTTTTGGTACTCCACTATTGTTTTGACAGCTTTGTCTGGGCTCAATCGTAAGCGAGAGTGCTATTGAGTTGCCACTGAAACACTACTGAAGCGTTATTGAGACACTATCGAGGTACAACTGTGATAGATCAAAATGTTAGCAGACTACCACTTTTACAGCAGAGACGCAGTAGTGACGCAGTTGTATCGCCGTCATAGTTAATTTGTGGACTAAGGCCCCTGTACTCGTATGTTTGTATCTCCAGATATATCTCGGCAATCACAATCCACTGTACGACACCACATATGCCCCAGTTTCAGCGCAGGAAGAATAGTAAAATGTATCTAAAATTTGGCACATTCCATTTACGATGTAAACTATACTCTATATTATGCAAATAAGATTGATATTCCATTGATTAGTTGCAAAGAGTGTAAAGTAGAGCAAAATTGTCAATAGGGATTTATTGCAATTTCAAAATGGCGACGCGTATAGGCAAATTGATTTAGTTTAATATTCATGGGAATTAGCACAGGTATAAAAAGGAAATACACGATATTGATACTTATGAGAGTTCCGTGCTAATTTCGGACGTAAATATAATGCAAGTATCTGCGTTTAGGAGTAAATAGCATGGGCATGGGTTAACAACCGTTCACAACCACTCCATAGTAACGCAATCACAAAAGATTTTATATGTGGGAAAAGAGTAATGTATATTCTACCCATCACAATAGAGTTAGAAAAACGTGATATTGAATTGTTGTATTAAAAACATAAATTCACGCCTCTACATCCCCAAGAGAAAGGCAGAGACTATCGATCGCCACCTGGAACGGGTGGCAAATCTCTCTTGCTTCACTCACACCCATTAACCTTCTCTTACACGCTCTTCTATTCTTCAAGCGTACAGCCTTGACAAGAATTGAATGTTCTACAAAACATTTACGTAAATGGATGTGAGTGAAGCAAGATTTGTTAGGATCGTTCCAGGTGGCAATTGATAGTCTCTGCCTATCCCGTTAAGTCGACATAGCTCAGTTGTTTGCGGCTTGACTCTGTATCAGTGGGTTCAGGGTTCAAATCCCGCTTGAGCATGTACCAATGGAAATTAAGTTTAATGAATTTCTATGTACATTTTCGTAATACATTTATTATGTTTGTAAAAACAGTTTGTATACAAGCCCAATAGTTAGTGAAGTATTATATACGCTATATTGAAAAAAGGTGACGTTAGGAGTACCTATAACCGCCGAGAGTGTATGAGAGGATGTATGAATATCAATGAAGCGAAAGTGGTCTGTCAGAATCGGGACAAATGGGGATCCGTGATTTCTGCCTACCCCTCTACAGGGAATCAGGCGTGATGTGTATGTATGTAGTATTATAGACCTATTGTACTTCACATATAACAGAACCCCACCTATCACGTAGAACATAAATCATAATGAATATATAATGACTATTGTGATGGGAATGAAGGCCGCGTCTAAGCGTAGTGTAGGACGCCCCCTGCCAGGTGGACCGATGACCTGAAGAAGGTCGCTGGTAGTGGCTGGATGAGGGCCACGAGTGATCGTGTTTTGTGGCGTACCCTTGAGGAGGCCTATGTCGAACAGTGGACTATTTGTGTAATACTTGTTATGTTATGCGGATTAATGATAGTAGATTGAGAAAAGGAATATATGTGAGTGAAGTGGAAGGGCGGTTACTACATATGACAGCCAGATAGACGCCATATTGAAAAAGCGTGACGTGAGAAGTAACTATAACCACCGAGTGTGTATAAGGAGGTGTATTAAGTGGCAATGAAACGAAAGTGGTCTGTCAGGATCAGGACAAATGAGGATCCGTGATCTCTGCCTACCCCACAGGGAATCAGGCGTGGTGTGTATGTATGTAATATTATGTATGAGACATTACACATAAATATACATTGACGTTTTTTAATCCCTTTTAGACTTGAGTAAAGTATCTTCTAGATTACTTATTAGCTAAAATATTGGGGTTTTGATGGCATTATGAAACATTAGTGACAGGTTGCTACCGTATTGACAAAACAAAAAACAAACATACGTGTTCAGACCATTAACCTTTGCGGGGTAATTTGAGGTTCAGGTTTTAGGTAATTCTATGGCCACCTCGAACCCACGTGTTGACCAGTCAGTACTCAATGTGACAGGTTTACAAGCACTAACTTTCTACGACTAGCAAGGAAGAACGGCAGCTAGTTAGCCTTCCTTTTACGTCCCAGACTAGCATATCATATAAAGACATGATAAAGCAATCAATTAAATTCCTAAGCTAAGTCATGTTCATAAAATGTTAATATTTATATTGCATTTAATAAGTCATGCCAAAAATTCCCATTAATAATTCGCATCAATTGATTCAATGAATCTATCTAGAATACAATCTAATTTGTCACTCAAATGATTGCCAAGATTCTCTTAGTCCTTTCTTACGTCATTTGCTAGTCTGGAACGGTATAGTAAGTGACTGTTGTACCTTTGGGGGGTGATCAGTAAGACATAATAAAATACATTAACACGATTTAAAGAAAATTTAATTCGACGTAGCTCAGTTGCTTGCGGCTTGACTGTATGAGTGGACATAGGGTTCAAATCCTACTTGAGCATGTACCAATGGAAATTAAGTTCAATGAATTTATATGTTTACATTTTCGTACTTTAAAATACATTTACGAAATACATCGAATACTATAGCGAGGGAAAACAACGTGAGGAAACCTACCTGTTAACCGAACAGGTAATATGTAGTTAGCGCTTGTAAATGGCGACATGGTTTAACACCTGTCACATTGAGTACTGACTATCTGGTCAATGCGGGGGCTCGAGGTGGCCATAGAATTACTACTTATCTTTTATCATAGAATTATGGTCTGGAATCCCATTTTAAATCCTAAAGTTCCTTCCTACATATCTAATACTACACTCGTGATTTATTAATTTATTTTCGTCCATAGATAAATCTCTTACGTCTTTTTAATATTGTTTGACACCCTGGGGTATTATTCTTAGTAAAGGGATACGGAAGCTTAGTCCAAAAAACAGTTTTAAAAACACTTACTACGGTGCAAGATGCGTCTTAGAAGCCTTGTTTACTATGCAACTAGTTAAGTGATTAGTCACGAAATATATACATATAGATTCACGTCATTTAATCCCTTTCAGGGTGTACAAAACCTTGAAGATATAAACACATCATTTTAGTCCCTTATTAGCTTCACACATTGGGGAATTGATGTCATATGGAATATTGGTTGGACAGGTTGCTAGCCTAGCGCCCAATAAATTTCAGATATCACTAATTCTTTAGTCGTTTTCTACGATATTCCGGGAAGAACGGCAGCTGTGACGAAAGGCAGTTACTATCACATTCCTCGATTGCACTTTTTATTTACATCCGTAAACGGAATCATATACCAGAATGTATATATAAGTAATTGTACTTTTGAAGTCAATATTTTTTAATGTTATCTAATGTAATTTTATGTTTGTGTTCACGCGCGATTACATATTTTTTGTATATGTACATATGATATTCTCAAATGAAGTGAATGTAATGTTCTTTTTTGAGAAATAAAGTTCTTTAAACCTATATATCTCACTATTTACATTCTAAAATCCCATTATATTATAGTATCAGTCATACTTCAATTCCAGGCTAGTACAGTATACTAATGCCGTTCTAGTAACTAACCATGGGCCCAAGTCTACTAATGCGCTTTAGCAACATCGTAGTTCAATATCACTTCGGTAACGGTGTGAAATTGTTAGTAGATTAGCAAAAGTTTAGTTTAAACATGGCGAAATTCGTCACTTTTATTATTCCATTAACTGCTCCACACCTTACGTTACTTAAGTGATATTAAACTTCGATCTTGATAAAACGCATTAGTAGACTTCAGCGCTACTAACACTGATACTAGCCTCCCAACTTACCGCTATGTAAACGCGGCACAACTAACACATGTTCACCCTATATTCCGAAATGTGGGTTAGAGTCATTTGTCAACTAATCACGGGGTTGACACATTTATGGTCTGTTTGTATAGGCCATAGAACATATGGGAGGGATGGACGACCTCCGAAGCGGGAACGGTTTACCACTTGAATGCTGTGAAGCTTAGGGTTTGATTCCCGGTGGAGGCAAACTTGAGAGAAATGTTTTTTAGTGTATTATCAGTACGTATATAACATTAAACATGCGTTCATATCCTTAAATATATTTAAGGTTTTTGAAGACTTAACCTCTCGGTACCTAAATGATCATAATTATAAAGCATTAATATAATAAGCACTGGCTATTGCCTAGTGCCTATATACGGCGATACGGTTCGCTACCTATCACGTTGGATCTATCTAGTGAAACGCGGGCTTTGAGTGGCTGACATCACATGCCTCCGAAATTTCGGACTTGTCAAGCCTCTGACTATGCCCCGCCGCAATAAAAAGGGTGTGTGTATACACAGGTCGTGAAGCGTATGTTTGTATGTAAATACTGTGTAGGATCCACTTTGTCTTACATGAAAAGAGGAAGCTTCCTACCTGGGCAGGTGTTCGTCCAGGCTAATGGCCTGAGTTGGAAATTTCTATATATCTTGTTTCCGATAAATATTTCAATTGCGCGTTCTAAGAAATTGATTTGTGTGATTATTATTTTATTCTTGGCGGCGTCATCTGAGGTAATTATGTTTAACTAATTGCAACTTAGGTTTACTTAGGTTTCTCTCTGTGTGTGGCGCTCTAGAGGTCGCCACAACTGCATTCATTGATTCACCGATGATATTGATATGAAATTTCAGTGACGGTTTGACTCATCATCCCATTTTATTATCCATTAAAAAAAACATCCTAAAATGCTACAGCTACGTGCCAAGAAGAATGGCAGCTAGTTAGCATTCTTTTTACGTCCCAGACTAGCACGGGACCGGGATAAGGGCTTGTGTGGTCTGCTAATTGGTTTTTGGGTAAAAAGCGTAATGTGCCCCGTAAGCGTCAATATCACGCTTAAATTTCTTTTTCGAACACATTAACTTCGCTTCGGGCGGGGTGCTATTCTGTAAAAGCAAGAGAGATATCACTACATAGTATAAAACAAAGTCGCTTTCTCTGTCCCTATGTCCCTTTTTTGTATGCTTAAATCTTTGAAACTACGCAACGGATTTTGATGCGGTTTTTTAATAGATAGAGTGATTCAAGAGAAAGGTTTATATGTATAATAACATCCATTAAATAGTGGAGTAGGCTATATATTTTATACCCGTGCGAAGCCGGAGCGGGTCGCTAGTTAAGTTATAATTTGCGAATTGTCTGGTTTCTATTTATGTATGTAGGTAAATTAATCATTTACGAAATGCATCGATTACGGAAGGAAAACATGGTGAGGAAACCTACCTGTTCCTTAACAGGTAATAGTCAGTGCTTGTAAATGGCGACATGGCTTACCACCTTACATTGAGTACTGATAATCTGGTCAAGTGGGTTCGAAGTGACCATAGAATGGTAGAATGTAACATACACATCAATTCATTTGTATAAATCCCTTCGGAATGTACAGCAGCATCAAGCATTTACAGACTCATTTTTTCATGGAACATGTAATGTACGATTATGTATGTATGACGACCTCCGTGGCGCTACGCTTTTCTACTGCTTTTCAGTCTGGTAGTTGATTATATATCCTATATATGTATTTATCTATGTATAATATGTATATATTTCTTAAATATACGTTGATTAGTACCCTTAGCACAAGTCTTAAATGAACTTACCAAGGGGCTAGTTCAATTGGTGTAATAAAGTCCAAATATTATTTAAAAAAAATGTATACATATAGTAAAATATTCCTGTTCAGAATACTCCCCCTTTTGGTATCTTAATTCAGCAATAAGCGGCGTGGGGTCACGCTGTGTGGTCTTCATTACAATGCATTCAACGCCATTTTGGGCAATTTACGAAATTTCGGCGCCTTTGGGAAGAATATACATAAATATTTCTTTTAAAAGAGGTAGGCAGTGGCTTAGCCTTTAATTTGTGGATCTTAACAAACTTAAAGACTAACGATTCAAGACTATTATGATTTACGCAGTAATCTAGAGTTCGTGTGTCTATCTCCGCAATTGTGATCTGGATCATTTATTAGGTTTGTTTTGTAACACATTATAACATTCGGCCGTTTGAAAATTATTAAAAAATATATTACACACTGTAGTAAGAGGCTTGACTGCCCATCTTTTAATTTTCGAAGGCATGTTAGGTATGAGCCACTCAAAGCCCGCGTTTTACTACATAGACAGCACCCATCAATAGGTGATGTACCGTATCGCCGTATATAGGCACTAGGCCCACCTGAGACGAATAGGTAGGATTCCCCATGACGATCTTCACCGTTTACATAAGCGAAATTCTAACTTGTCAGTTTTGTACCTTTTCAAAAGAAATACAACTTATTACATTTTTACAAGTCCCTGACTAACTCAGTGTTTTACCTTAAACTTTTATCGTTTTTCTAAGTATTTTCCGAATAAGGTATAGCCTATAGCCAAATCAAATTTTCCTCATACATAAGGAAAATGTAATTTTAACATTTTCTATGAACTTCCCATACGTTAAACTGTTACTAATTTCTATAAATAACATTTTGTATGGAATATTGGACCAGTATAAAATGGTATTCTCAACATACTGATTTGTATCAGAAATTAAGTACAAAGTATATTGGTTAGTATTTTAATAGCCATTCTTAAAGCTAACTAATACACTTAGAATACAATATACATTATCATCGTTCAATCCCTTTCGGGGTGGACAGAACCTCGGAGATTTAGTATCTTCTAGGTCACTTTTTAGCAAACATTGAGGTGATAATGTCATATGGAATATTGGTGACAGGTTGGTAGACCATCGCCCAATTGATCCCATTTACCCCTAATCTCTTAGTCGCCTGTGTCAGCTGTCTCTCATCTCTTAGTCAGCTGTGAAGTAAGGCAGTTATTATAACTAATTTATGTGTTACACTGCAGTTTTACACTGCACATTAGATCGCAGTTAATAATAAAAGATTGTTACACACATATATACATATATTCACGCCTCTATGTCCCCAACGGGATAGGCAGAGACTATGTATGACTAACAAAACTCCTTTGCTTCACTCACACCCATTAACCTTCTCATACACGCTCTTCTATTCTTCATACGTTGAGAAGAATGTCTTCAATTTGATCTGTATAAGTTCTACGCGGCTTATCCCGTCCAACTCTACCTTCCACTTTGGCTTTATAGGTTTCTTTTGTAACCCTCCTTTCATCCATCCGCTCTATGACCAAACCGTAACATACCTTTCTCTATTTTCGTCACTACGTCTTCTTTCATACCACAACATACGAATCACACTATTCCGTACCCTATCACACAATTTTACAAGCAAGAAAGTTAGGTACTTTCTGTAATCTACTTACGTGTTATACAGTACTTTTAATTAGAATAGAATAGAAAAACGTTTATTCACAAACACAACAATACAACACACATTACAAAAATTGGTACAAACACATACGAATAACAGTAATTGTTGGGCGCGCTGCATTGTGCTGTCGTGAAAGGGCCCAAACTCAGCATATGTCGGGAACCGGAAAGTTCACGACGCCGATCCTCCGTCTGAGCCGCAGAGGGAACAGTGACAAAGTTGTGGGTTACGTAAGTTACGTGTATGGTTCATAGTTAGTGGTTTAAATAACAATAATATACTTAATTAGGACGTAGTTGAGAACAAAAGAATTTAAAACAAAGGAATACTGCGCTATAGGTAATCTAGTAATACCTAGTGTTTACACAGCAATAATAAAAACAAAGCTCTTTCTTCAATTCTTTGTTATTTAATTGACACACATAACATACGCTTCACGACTTGTGTATACACACTCGTATATTAGTCAGAGGCTTGAGTGCCCATTTTCGAAATGTCGAAGGCATGTTAGGTATGAGCAATTTAAAGCCCGCGTTTCACTATACACAGCACCCAACGTGATAGGTAGTGAACTGTATCGCGGTATACAGGCACTGGTTATTACCTATCCCGAGGGATAGACAGGTTTCCTCACGATATTTTCCCTCAACGTTAGTGACTATACATTATGTACGTAAATTAGTTAATTGAAATAGTAAGTATGAAGTGAGGGAAAGCATCGTGAGGAAACCTACCTATTTCTCGTAGTAGGTAATAGTCAATAAATGGTGATACGGTTAATCATCTGTCATTATATCTACTGATGGTGACTACTACGAAAAGATTAAGACTTCGAGTATGATTTTGTATTCTTACAAATACATGTAGAGACGTAAGGAGACAAAATTTATCCTTATTTTTCCCGATCCAGACAAATTACTTACACTTCATTGATCTCCATCTATTCACATTACATACATAGTAATTACATAGTCAGAAATTTTGTACGGTATTTAAAAATGGTGTCGTCAGATGTACCTATAACCGCCGAGTGTGTATGAGGAGGTATGAGTGTCAATGAAGTGAAAGTCAGGATAGGACAGATGGGGATCCGTGATCTCTGCCTACTTCTACAGGGAAGGGCGTGATGTGTGATTTTATCAGCACCTTTTACGTCACCATTACGTATATCTACACTCGCGAGCAACATAATCGACTCAGTGACCATTATGGTATTTAAATATGTTTTTCTTAAAAAATACGGAATCAATTTTAATGAATTATACCTGATTTTAATGCTCATCTATCCTCATAAAAGCGGTGTTATTTTATTATGTAGTTTGGAATATTGCTTATACATTGTCAACCCATCACTCACTTCCCATAATCACTTGACCCTTCGACGCCTACGACAAGAAAGGTAGCTAGTTTCCATCACGTCCATAAAAAGGTACAAAAAGTGTGCGTTGGCCGGGAATCGAACCCGGATCAACTGCTTGGAAGGCAACTATGCTGACCATTACACCACCAACGCAACTGACTTGATCGTCGAAATTACAATATAGTATCCAAACGAGTTATTTCTTATCTAATTCATTATTAAAGTTCATTCAACTTTGTAGTAATAGTAGAAAGACTTCCCGTGTTAGTTTGGGACCATATTTCTGTAATCAGTAGCTTACTTTTGAGTACCTCCGTGGTACGATTAGTTAACCACCTGAACGCTAATCGTGAGGTCCCGGGTTCGATACTGCTACTGCTTTCCTGTGTCGTTGATTATTTTTTATTATTTAATGAACTAGATATATTCATTACAAGTCACATACACATACATATACATTCACATCCTTCAATCCCTTTCAGGGTGGACAGAACCTAGGAGACGTGAAAACATCTTAGTAGCATGAATATTGGGGTTATTATTATTATTGTTACATAACACTGACTATTTAGCTAATATGTGTATTAGAGATAGCAATTTCAGAGATGGACACCTAAACCTCTGACTACCCCGCAAGGTTGATTTTGTTTATGATTGTGTATGTAATAAGTTCCTTGCTTACTGAACCAAGTAATTACTAAATTACGATGACATACATATTCCATACAACTGCCTACCCCCTAAAAAAACAAATTAACAACTTCCTTAAGGAAATTACAAGTTATTTTTACCCCACATTCACACGAAACTTATTCATGCATACCGAAACTGTGTCTACCCCTTTGGGTTTATTATGGACTTACTGCTTCTTATACAAAGGGTAGGTAGAGATATGGAACTCAAGTTTTCCTAATTTAGGTTCTATCTGGTTATTAAATATGTAGATTAATATGTACTAGCGACCCGTAATGAATCTATCTTATTAATTATCTAGTGACCCGCTCCGGCTTCGCATGGGTATAAAATATATAGCCTACTCTACTGTTTAATGGATGTTACTATACATATAAACCTTCCTCTTGAATCACTCTATCTATTAAAAAATAACGCATCAAAATCCGTTGCGTGGTTTCAAAGATTTAAGCATACAAAGGGACATAGGGACAGAGAAAGCGACTTTGTTTTATACTATGTAGTGATACGATACAATAAATACAATAAATAGGCTGGTATTCGTACAATTTATCCAACACCAATATCACATTATACCAATATAATCACTAATAAATAAATATATAACTAAATAACCTAAATAAAAACGGCTGTAGCCCAGTGGGTAAGACCCCGGACTTCGTATGAGAAAGGTCCTAGGTTCGAATCCCCACTCTGGCATGTACCATGAATGAAATTTAAATATGTTTTTCATTTACGTACATAATTTACAGTCGCTAACGGTGAGGGAAAACATCGTGAGAAAACCTGTTTATCCCTCAGGATAGGTAATAGTCAGTGCCTATATACGGCGATACGGGTCACTACCTATCACGTTGGGTGCTGTCTTTAGTGAAACGCGGGCTTCGAGTGACCCATACCTAACATGCCTTCGAAATTTCGAAGATGAGCATTCACGCCTCTGACTACCCCACCAGAATAAAAAAGGTAGTGTGTATACACAAGTCGTGAAGCGTATGTTGTGGTTATATAGGTTCAAGGTGGCTATAGAAACACTAACTCTATAGTTTCAGAGTTTGAACACTGGACTACTGGCTACCCCGGTAGAATTAATTCTTGTGTCGTGAATTATGTTTTTATAAACTACTTTCATCAGTCGTCTATGGTGCGTCAACAAAGTCAGCATCTCAGTGAAAGTTGAAAATACAAATAATTATTTTCGGCTGAATATTTAGTTAGTTGTGAAGCCAAACTGGCTAAATATGTTCGCTTTGGGATTATATTTGGATCCTCAACTGGAATGAACCGAAGAACAAGGAAGAGAAGAATTGGAGCTTCAATTTCATTTTTCTTCGGTTGTAGCGGCTGGCGGCGTTGTTGTAACCATGGCGATGGTGTTTGTACTTCAGCCGACATAACCTTAGTGGTGAATGGCTTAGTAAAGAATTAAAAAAAAAACTACCTTCATTTAATTTACATCCATACATACACAAATACACATTACGCCCGTTTCCCTGTAGAGGGGTAGGCAGAGATCATGCATACCCATCTCTCCCGATACTCATACACAGTCGGCGCTTATAGGTACTTCTAACGTCTATCTGACTGTCATATGTCTTATTAGAACAGTAGGTAGTCCCGTGCTGGTCTGGGATGTAAAAAGAATGCTAACTAGCTGCTGTTCTTCCCAGCATGTCGTAGGAGACGTCTAAGAGACTAGGGGTATATATCATCTATTAGGCGATAGGCTAACAACCTATCACCAATATTCCATATGACATCAAAACCCTATACAAGCTAATAAGTGACCAAGATGCTTTCATGTCTCCAAGGTTCTGTCAACCCCGAAAGGGATTAAATGACGTGAATGTATATACATGCATATATTTTCACCTCTACGTCCCCAACGGGATAGGCAGAGACTATTAGGCTACCTGGAACGGGTGAAAAATCTCTTGCTTCACTCACACCAATTAACCTTCTCATACATGCTCTTCTGTTCTTCACACTATGTACATCAGCCTTGTAAAGAATTTCTCTTCTTTTGTCTCGATAATTTGTACTGTATAATGTAAATGAATGAGCTAGTCATCATCATCATCAGCCTGTATGCATCCACTGTTGGACATAGGCGTCCCCCAAATGACGCCACTTCTCCCTGTCAGTGGCCGTTCGCATCCATTCGATGCCGGCCAACCTGCGCAGGTCGTCTTCCCACCTTGCCGGGGGGCGCCCCACACTACGTTTACTGAGACGCGGTCTCCACTATTGGACTTTTTTGCTCCAGCGACCATCAGTCCTTCTACATACGTGACCAGCCCAACTCCACTTAAGCGTGCTAATTCTTTTCATAATGTCGGTTACTTTAGTTCTCTGGCGAATGAGTGAATGAGCTAGTAACAGCCATAATCACCCCAGATATCCATAGTCACTTCTTACGACATGCTAAGTAGCTCTAAAAATGTGATAAAGCCATAATAAATTATAATATATGAATAATGTATAAGATTTGGAAAAAGGGCAAAATTTTAAAATATTTACGAATGTAAATTGTTGTAATAGTGAAAGAGAATAATTATGGCGGACACGAAGTTATTATTAAAACGCTTGCTTACTTTTACGACGTTTTCTTTTACAATATATCCATTATTTGAATAATTTTTTTAAAATATTCATTAAATGTATAATATACATTATTATAAATACCTCTTTAATAAAGTTAAACTGTAATCTTGAGGGTTCGATTCTCGGTGAAGGCAGAGTTAATTATAATATTCTCCTTATGATTTTTTGTATGGTTGTTGATTGTATTTCAATATTTGTATAATATTATCAGCCTATTTCATTCCAGCCATGTTATAGGAAGTAACTAAAGGACTCACACTAAAAGTGTCGGAGATTTTTAGTCATCGAAGCTCTATTCACCTTAGTAGAAATTAGCGTCGTGATGCATTAATGTAACGATTTTCAGGCTTACTGAGGTTTGTAAGTTGTAAATAATAGATATTTATTGTAAGTATTGTATTTTAGGAAATTGTATCTAAAAAATCTTTATCACCGTCATTTTCATTCTCTCACTTTATTGCTTGCATCTAAGTTAAACTACGACCATAAAGTTGGATTAAGCACACACACTTAATACTAACTTGAGGTGTGTTTTGCTACTTAACTTTACGATTCGCTATAAAGTCTTAAAAATTGCTGTCTTTGGTATTTTAGCATAAATATTTATGCATTATTTTTACACTTATTTCGCTAAGTAGTATTTTTTTATATTACCAAGTATTATTATGTGTGATATTATAAGTATTATAAGCATAGTTTTATTATATAGCTTTGATTGTTTCCTAAGTTAGTATATATTATGAGGATGTACGGATGTATTATAAATACATATATATGTATGTTAAAGAATGCTAACTAGCTGCCGTTCTTCCCGGAATGTCGTAGGCAACTAAGGGACTAGGGTTTAATGGAATATATTGGACGATGGGCTTGCAATTTGTCACCAATGTTCAATATGTCATCACAACCCTAATTGTTTATGGTAAAAATTGACCTAGGAAATTTTATCATGTCTCCAAGGTTCTGTCCACACCGAAAGGGATTAAAGGACGTGAATGTATATGTATGTATCTACATATTTATTCAGTACCAAAATTCAATAACACACAAACACATCTTACCTTTTTTATAATCAGTAATGACTATTTTATAACTTTGACTTTTACATTTAAATGTCGATTCAAAAACTGAATACTTACCTGTCTTTTTGTACGTATTATTGCTAAAACGGATTAAGGGACTTAACCCTACTAGTGACTAGTAAAACCAATTTTTATTTATACACAAATAATGCACTATTACTCATAAAAACTTAATCCTATAAATAGTGTACTGAGAATTAAATACATCTTAATCACTACATAGTATAAAACAAAGTCGTTTTCTCTGTCCCGATGTCCCTTTGTATGCTTAAATCTTTGAAACTACGCAACGGATTTTGATACGGTTTTTTGAATAGATAGAGTGATTCAAGAGGAAGGTTTATATGTATAATAACATCTATTAAATTGTGGAGTAGGCTTTATATTTTATACCCGTGCGAAGCTGGAGTGGGTCGCTAGTTTACTTATAAAAACTTAATTCTGTAAGTAGTGTACTGAGAATTAAATACATATTAATTGCTACATAAATATTAATATGAAAGCTAAAAATACCCGTTTTACCTCTGTTTCATATATGTATGTTATTATGGCTCTTAAGTCCTGTCTACCCTTAAAGAGGTAGAAGTACGAGTCTATTAATATACTTGTCGTGTGAATTTTTTAGTTATTAATGTATGTATGATACTTGTATTATCATTATATTCGAGATTTGTCAGGATCGTTCCAGGTGGCGATCGATAGTCTCTGCCTACACCTTTAGAGACGTAGATGCGTGAATATATGCATATATGTATTATAATAGTAAAGTACTACATACATACAAATTACGTTCCTTTCTCTGTGGCGGGGTAGGCAAAGATCATGGATCCCCATTTGTTCCGATCCTGACAAACCACTTTCGCTTCATTGACACTCATACACTCGGTGGTTATAGGTATTTCTAACTTCACCCTTTCAATATGGCGTCTATCTAACTGTCATACGTCCTATTGGGCCGGCACCTACGTAACAGCCCTTCCACTTCACTCACATATATTCCTTGTGTTAATCTACTATCATTCATCCGCATAACATGTCCAAACCATCGAAGCATGCTCTTTTCAATATTAGTCACTACATCTTGAATACTTGTAAAAATATTCTGAGTTTAAATTGAGTTAAATTCTACACATCCAACCTATATTAACATAATTGTACGCTAGTTTCATTTAACAAGCTTTTGTACGTGATCTTCTATACCATATAACGGATTAGATTATAAAAACTACTAACCCAAAATACTTGTTGCCAAGTCCTTTGAGTTCAATATTTACCTGGTTTCGTTTTATACAAACTGTTGTTAGCCTGGAACATATAAAATGTAGCCAACTGCTTTTTCCGAAGTAGACGCAAGAATGAAGATTTCTTATTTGTATATAGCTTAATAAGTTTTCCTTTCTCTCCAATGAACAAACTCAATTTATCAGGGATTTATAAAAATATCTTGAATGAACCTACTTATACCTAGTAATAACTGAAAGTGAGTGAATGGCGTCACCGCTTACCACTTGCCACATTGTTAATATTTTCAAACTCTGTTCCACTAAAATGCTTAATAGTCGAGATGGATTCAACCTCTGACTATCTAAAAGGTCTATATTCCAGAAAATAGTGTGATAAGGGAAGGTTGTGGCTTGAAAGAAGATGTAGTGACTAAGATTGAAAAGGGCATGCTTCGATGGTTTGGATATGTTAAGCGGATGAATGATAGTAGATTGACAAAAGTCGGTTACGTAGAGGCCGGCCCAGTCAGAGTGACAGTCAGATATACGCCATATTGAAAAAAGGTGACGTTAGAAGTACTTATAACCATCCAGTGTGTATGAGGAGGTTAATGAGTGTCAATGAAGCGAAAAAGGTCTGTCTAGATCCGGACAAATGGGGATCCGTGATCTCTGCCTACTTCCTACAGGGAATCAGGCGTGATGAGAATGTATGTATGTGATCCAGAAAGTTAACATCTACGTAAGTAAAAGTCAACGTCCTTCCAAGACTGAAGTGCCAAAACATAGTCGTTGAGGACAATTTTACCAATAAGGAACACTCGACGCAATCTCCTAATCACCTCTTAACCGGGCAACGTTGGTTCAACACTCGGTTTGGGTGTCAATGACGCTGTGAATACGATAGATGGCGGTATGTATATGAAACAAACAACATGCAATTACTTTCACGGAGTATTATTTAAGGGGTCAAAGGTTCGTGAACTGGGTTTAGTAATCTTAAACTCATGGTGTTTAGATGATAGCCTGTACCTAATTAATTTAACTAACTGTCTATCTAATGAAGGGACTAAAAGTCAATGGAATCTAAGGTCAATGTTATAAATGGAGCGATGAGCTGGACACTTCACTTAAATATTCCAATTATTTATCCCAATAGAGTAAACGACGACAAGTGTCTACGAATTAAACATATTAGACTTATTTCATTCACATTTTTCGGAATTGAGACCTGTTTTAATGTTTAGACTATTTACAAAAACATATCACTTTTAGGTTGATAAAAACATCGAGAACAAAACTTACATAAAATTCAAAATCATGCAAAACAATAGTGGAAAACCATCTATCACGTTGAGTGCTGATAATTTCGTGAAAAGTGGGTTCAATATGGCACATACAGATCTTCTTTGCTATTGACACCTCAGAATACTAAAGGACAATAATCCTCAACTGTATGCATAATCCTGCGTTCTCCTAAAGGCGGGTGTACGTAGTGAAGAACAGAAGAGCATGTATGATAAGGTTAATGGGTGTGAGTGAAACAAGGGAGATTTGTCACCCATTCAAGGTGGCGATCTATCCTGCCTATCCTGTTAGGAAAGTAGAGGCGTGAATATATGTCTGTATGTACGATATTAAACTCACGTTATGTTTAAAAAATATAGTGCCTTGTATTAGTATAATATTCTTATATCTCTTGTCATGTTAACTAAAAATATTTAAACAATCTGATATAGATACCTATATAAATATGACATTACGTATATCATTCATATTGTAAGACAATTCATATTGTAATACTACGGTGAGCGAAAACATAGTGAGAAAACCTACCTGTTCCCCGAACAGGTTAAAGTTAGTGCTTGTAAATGGCGACATGGCTTACCACCTGTCACATTGAGTACTGACTATCTGGTCAATACGTGGGTTTGCGGTGGCCATAGAATTACTACCTTCGTAATTGCGGAGATGTACACCTCTGACTACCCCGCAAAGGTTAATAGACGTGAACGCGTTTGGCTTTTGTAAGACATAGTATGATGCATAAACTTATATTGTCACGTCCTATTAGTACGGTAGACAGAGATCAAGGATCCCCAATATTCTTTTGAATATACATACACATACATTGACTTCCTTTAATCCCTTTCGCGGTGGACAGAACAACGCCGATATAATATCTCCTAGGTCACTTTTTAGCATGAATATTAAGGTTGCGTAGTCTTAATAAACATTGGTGATAGGTTGTTAACCCATCGCCGAATAGATTCCATTTACCTCTAGTCCCTTAGTGACCTTCTACGTCATGCCGGGAAGTATGGCAGCTAGTTAGTATTCTTTTTACGTCCCTAGCACGGGAAAGCATAATATAGTTATATCTAAACTGTTGGTTTCAACACAAAACATAAATCGTAACTAGTTACATAACTTTCTTTTCTGCTCACAATGTAACAGTACAGGTGCACGACAGACTCACAACCCCACTAAATAACAATGGCGGCACAAGTAAAATTAAAAAGAAAGTACCGCTATAACCTAATTGTGTGCAATAAAAAGTTTTTAAACTTTACTGGCGTTTACCATAACACATTATGTGTTTTATAATCACCACCTTTTTACCGATATACCGTAGGAAGCGACTAAGAGACTTGGGGTTTTGTAAAGGTACTTTTTTCGGGTCAATATGCAGGGAAGAACGGGAGCTAGTCATCAGTTTTATGTCCCGATCAAACCATAAATTAAATAGCTTGTTAACTACGAACTTTTTCGTACATATCTGTTATTTAAGTGTCAAATTAACGACGCGGTGACATTTTTTTCGATATTATTCATCGAATATTATAAGCGTATAATAATAATATTTAAGACACTATTACACCAATTGAACTAGCCCCTTGGTTAGTTAATTTAAGACTTGTGTTAAGGGTACTAGTCAACATATATTTAACAAAAATATACATGATATATAGATAAATACATAAATATAATCAACAACCAGACTGGAAAGCAGATGAAAAGCGTAGTTCTTAACTCTGCCTCCACCGGGAATATGAGACCTCACGATTAGCGTTCAGGTTAACCAATCGCGCCACGGAGGTCGTCAAAATGTATGAGTATACGTATGAATGTAAACGGTCGTGGTCTGTAAGCATCAGGAAACGTAGGGACCCGTGATCTACATACATACATACACGCCTGATTCCCTATAGAGGGGTAGGCAGAGATCACGGATCCCCATTTGTCCCGATCCTGACAGACCGCTTCATTGACATTCATACATCTTCTCATACACTCTCGGCGGTTATAGGTACTCCTAACGTCACCTTTTTTCAATATAGCGTCTATCTGACTGTTATATGTCTTATTAGGCCGGCCCCTACGTAACCGTCCTTCCACTTCACTCATATATATTCCTTTTGTCAATCTGCTATCATTCATCCGCATAATATGTCA
This sequence comes from Leucoptera coffeella, assembly GCA_030578115.1. Classification (NCBI taxonomy): domain Eukaryota; kingdom Metazoa; phylum Arthropoda; class Insecta; order Lepidoptera; family Lyonetiidae; genus Leucoptera; species Leucoptera coffeella. The sequence continues at coordinate 59,979 of JAMBLF010000689.1, read as the reverse complement.
AAAATATTTAGATCTCTGCCTATAAATACTTAGGCGTGATGTCTATTTTTTTTATTAGTTTATTTAACGGCTACGTGATGTCTATATATCTCGTGTCATTGAAATGTCAAGTTGACAGCCCAAAGGTCGTCAGCCCTTCTCAGAACCTATGCGTAGTTGACTTTCCTTATGGGATAAGAAGAATTATCCCGAAAGATGTCGGTATATGTTTTCTCGGAGATGGTTGCGTCTTGGTTGATACTCATGGGTTAATATGTCGGTTCGATGTTGTATGGTCGGGAGTAAGTTTTGACTCTTAATAACTAATATATATAATAGTATATGGTCCTTATAATAATTAAAAAAGCATTTCATTTAATTTCACGTCTTCAGAAGTGATCAAATTGATTAGAAATGAAGACAAGTAACGAGTAAGCTGCGATTATTCTGAACAGTATTATTTGTTAAATAAATAAGGTTTTGAAGTTATATTTTTGCATCAAAATACACATAACACGTAATATTACAAATATGAAAATGGATATATTGGTAACATTTTGGTATTTATGGTACAGAAATTAGGACTAATTTGTAACCTAACTGTGTATGAATTATATGGAAGAATATAAAGCGAGAATTAGTTGGCCAGTATCAGAAAAATTGGGATCATTAATTAAATCTGATGTAACGTGTATGCTATAGACGTAGTTGCAGTATAATAAATACATTACAAATAATAAAAAGAAACTAATATACTATTTTGTGTTGTTCTTATTTCACACACAACACAACCTATAAAAGTGTCCTAACACAACAAATCCAACAAAATCTTCTCACCAATGACCCGACCAACCCAACCACCCGACATCGCACCCAACCAACCGCCTCGTGAGTATCCATCTAACACATGTGGACCAATGAATCATTTTTGTTGATAATGTCAATTAAAGCTCTTGAATGTATGCCAAGAGTGATCACAGAGAATTTAATAACGCGATGAGAGCACTAATTACTCTGTGATAGCATCACGCCCATACGTTTTGGGTGCGAGCAGAGATCCAAAATACACTTTGGAAACCTTATCGATTTGTGTTAATATGGGACTTCTATATAATGTTATGAGCTGCATTAAAGTAATTAAGGTTTTTTTAGTTTATTATAGGGTGTTAGCTTAGATACTAACAAAAACATATTTACATCTTAATTCTCAAAATTATATGTGCTCAAAAATTCTACGGAATTTCTTATCCTATTTACTTTTTTAGAAAACATTGATTTTAACTATGTGAATAGGCACACTTCTATAAGTAAACTATATAATCCTATATAGGCACTATTGGTCGTATAGATATGTATATTCACGCCTCTACTTTCCTAAAGGGATATACTACTATCGATAACCACCTAGTGTATGAGAAGATGTATGAATGTCAGTGAAGCGAAAGTGCTCTGTCAGGATCGGGACAAATGGGGATCCGTGATCTCTGCCTACCCCTACAGGGAATCAGGCGTGTATGTATGTATCACCTTGAACGATCCTGACAAATCTTTTGCTTTATCACCATTATAGTAGTAAAAGCAGCTACTAATCCAATTTAAATCCCCAACCAGCGTTCCATATTCAATTACACCAATCAAGATGGCCTAACAAAAGCATTGAACCCGGCACCACAAGATATAGAGCAAATCAATTTACCAACACACTTACTCGCAATAGAAATGCAACGCCATAAGCCAATTAGGTCGAAAGTGTTCTCAAATATATACCTTTCTGCTTGTTAGACGAAAATCAACTCTATTGCATTGTCATAACAGTTAACTATATATAACGAATTTAATTAAAGGAAATTATACCTTAATATATTTGAATAGAGTGTAAAATTGCATTGTTGTTAAAGTAATAGGGTTCAAAAACTCTACTTAGAAAAGGTATTGCTATTTTCAACTGTATTCCCTTAAGATATGGTTGAGATTTGTTTGGATACAAATGTAGAGTTAGAATGCGTAAGAGCATTGATCGATTTTTGTTTTAGTTCAGTTTGTGATGCACTGTCGAAGAGTGCACACGTCTTATTGGTTGTAAAAGAATTTATTTCGATAATAACATCGGGAAATTGAGAGGAAATCGTGAAGTTTTTTAACTCAATCAAAGTTTACAGTGGTTTCGGGTTTTATTGAGTGGTTTATACTGTTTTTATGTGAATTTAAATGGTATTTAGGTCGGTTGAGATTTTCTATGAAAACTTTTTATGGTGAAAATTTGAATTTTTAATTTCTTTTACTAATATCGAGACTAAATCAGCGGTTTATTTTGTAAGTTTGAAAAAATCAGTAGTATTTTGAACAATATTACTATATTTTTAAATTTCGCAAAAATATTTTCTAAACGTGTAAATATTTGTGAAAAATAATAATAAAAAGTGAATTTACGTAAGTACAAAAAATTGCTGTTGGTAAAATATTGGTAAGTTTTATTACTTTTATATATCAAACACAAATGCTCATAAATTTAACATACATACATACACATCATGCCTGATTCCCTGTAGAAGGGTAGGCAGAGATCACAGATCCCAAAGTTCCTTGATCCTGACAAACTCCTTTCGCTTCATTCACTCATACACCTCCTCATACACACTCTGCGGTTATAGTACTTCTTTAACTTGTTATATATTTTTTACTAACACGACCAATATCCCTTCATGGATAGTCAGGGAGTCACGCCTCTACTTACCCAACGGGGTAGGCAGAGACTATAAGCCACCTGTAACGGGTGACAAATCTCTCTTGCTTCACTCACATCCATTAACCTTCTCATACATGCTCTTCTGTTCTTCACACTACTATAATATATTTTAAGTCGTATATACTATTGATTATCTAGTCACCTCGAACCCACGTGTTGACCAGATAGTCAGTACTCAATATGACAGGTGGTAATCTGTAGACAGAAAATAATAATTTAATGGACGTGAACGAATTTGTCTTTTTTTATTGCGAATAAAGACACGCAAATCTCTGTCTACACCACAAAAGCAAGAGTCGTGAAGTGTATGTTTTGTATGTATGTTATTCCTTAACCTCTTAGGAAAACGAACTTAGTTTTTCTAATACCTACCTATTTAGTTTTTATAATACATCGTGACTTTTCAATACATATAAAAGAGGACTTTTTGTGTTGGTCAATTTGGTTTGCGCAAGTTTAGAGGTGTCAGGTTCAATACTCGGTTAAGTCTTTTTTTACATAATTACAAAACTATAAAAGTTGCAATTCACGTCCTCCTAAGTCACCTTTAACATTACTGTAATAATAATTGAGACACTATTACACAAAATGAACTAGCCCCTTGGTAAGTTCATTTAAAATTTGTGTTAAGGGTACTAGTCAACGTATATTTAAGAAATATATACTTATTACAAATAGATAAATACATATATTGCATATATAATCAACGCCCAGACTGGAAAGCAGAAGAAAAGCGTAGTTCTTAACTCTGGTTCCACCGGGAATCGAACCCGGGACCTCACGAGTAGCGTTCAAATGCTTAAGCGATCGCGCCACGGAGGTTGTCTAGTCATCGGCAATTACTATTGGGGCTGTTAAAGCACTATTATTAAGTTAGAAGTACCTATAACCGCCGAGTGTGTATAAGGAGGTATATGGATCAATGAAGCGAAAGTGGTTTGTCAGGATCAGGACATATGAAGATCCGTGATTTCTGTCTACCCCTTCAGGTAAATGGGCATGATATGTATGTATTCTGTAGAATTAATAAAAAGTTCACTAGTATGCTAGCCCATCGCCCAATAGATTCCATGTACCCCTAGTCCCTTAGTCGCCTCCTTTACATGTCGGTAAGAACGGCAGCTAGTTAGCGTTCTTTTTACATCCAGAGTAGCACAGGATATTATTTTTGAAGCTACCTAATAGAATTGTTTAATATCTATTAAGATAAATTAACGAACTGTGAAATTAGGTCTATTTTTATAAGTTTAGTGTTAGGGTAGAATATTTGGAAAATTATAAATGAGAGTATACAATTCTTTATTTACAACTGCATTCTCATGAATATAAACTAAATTATTTATAAATTAAGTAATAATAAAACTGTAATTTAAATATTTAAGCCAAAACACTGCCAGCGCAGGGAGAGTGCCCAAGATGCTGGCAGCATTTCCATGATGAGGGTCAGTTCCTTTTCTTCGCTTTTCTTCTGCTTTCCAGTCGTATACTATTTATACATTTATCTATATCTTAAATTCACGTTGACTAGTACCCTTAACACAAGTCTTAAATGAACTTACCAAGGAGCTAGTTCAAGTGGTGTAATAATGTCTTAAATATTATTGATTCCAATCGCTATTTGTAATAAGGAAGAACGACAGCTAGTTAGCATTCTATTTACGTCCCTCGGCAGTGTCTATTTAAAGTCTAGTAAAGTAAACATTGGTAGCTTGAATTTATTACCAAACATTGTTCGGATAGTTGCATGGGGTATTTTTAAAGAAATTCCCAAACATTCCCTCTATAAATAGGACAAGTTTGAAATACTTGTACAGAAGGATCGCTCTATATTAGTTACAACCATAATATAGTAACATGTTTTACATACATATATACAGATCATGACCGTTTGTCTGTATAGGGTAAGGTAGAGATCACGGATCCCCATCTGTCCCGGTCCTGACAAACCACTTTTGGTTCATTGGCACTTATACACCTCCTTATACACACTCGGCGGTTATGGATACTTCTAACGTAATAATACCGTCATAACAGCTCCAATAGTAATGCTAAAGGTGACTTGGGAGGAGGACGTGATTTGCAAGTTTTACAGTTTAGTAATTATGTAAAAAATGACTTAACTTAAACGGGTATTGAACTCAACACCTTCACATACACACATGGCGTATAAACATTTTCTTCGCTTACAATGTAACATTACACATAAAAATATACATACATTCATGTTCTTTAATCCCTGTATGGCTAGAAAGAACCTCGGTTATATAACATCTGCTAGGTCACTTTTTAAAATGATTATAGGTATCCAATCCATCACTCAATAGCTTTTATTGACCTTACTACTACTACAGGGGATGAATGGCAGCTAGTTAGCATTCTTTTTACGTCCCAGATAGCACGGTACAAATATAACAGTACCCAAAAAAATCCTGTTACCCCGAGGTGATTAGTAAATGATTTACAGCTGTCTCGAACAAAAGATTTCATCTCAATAATAAAATATAGTCACAGGTAAACTATTTTAAACTATTTTAAGGACAATAGTTAGAAGTTTTTCTATTCACCACTAGATAAGAGTTGACTAAGTCATTTTATGTTTTTTTGTTTGTTTTAGGTGATGTTGTGAAATATACATATTTAATGAATTGGCGCCAGGGTTTATATCTAAACTTGGACCTTTCATATAGGGTTATGGTAATAAAATATATAGATTCGCATAGATTATATCTCTAGTTCCCTATCGAAATAGGCATAGCCATTAGCCTTCTCATACATGCTCTTCTGTTACGCTGCACCTGTTTTAAGAAGATTGTCAACAATTTGACTAAATAGATTGATGGTATTTATAGCAGCGTATCTCGTGCTTTTATAAATATCCCAATATTTATAAAACACTAGGCTAAAGGCTTGTGTGGTCATCTAAGGTACTCCGAAATAAGTATATGTCGCCAATATATGCTACAGCGATTTTGGCCATGTTGCCATTTCGATAAATAGGAGTCTTAACTATAACCTCTATGGTCAACTCGCTGGTATGAAAATCTATATATTTCTTACTAAAATCCCTAAGGCTGGAGTTTCTTGTTGGTTCGTCTCCAAGCTAGGGCTTCCGAACCAATGCGTTGCAACGGTAGAGTCATAGTTGTAAGACAACCAGTGCCACTCAATATATTTCGACGTTCAATGAATGTACTATTGCTGTGCTTATATTGAATAAAAAGAATTAGAATTTTTATTTATGTAGTGACGTGGTTTTGAAAATATTTAAAACGACATAGTGGCAGCTATTGTATAAAAATAACTGTAATAGAAATACGTATAATACTACTAGTAGAATAGTCATTGTATTTTAATTTGTGGTAGAAACAAAAAGAATTGTATAGCTTGAGTCGTTTACTATTTACATAATATTGTGAATTTGTTTGTATTTTAGATCAGCTAGTTTGAAAATAATTAGATTTTCACGCCTCTACCTCACCTAATGGGTACCTGATTGGGCGAGATAAGGGATGGTAGACAAACATAATATATGTATACATTTTCACGCCTCTACGTCTCCAAGGGAATAGGCAGAGACTATCGAGTGTCATCTGGAACTATCCTGACAAATATCCAGGATTAGGAACTTCTTCGGATGTTTGCCCTCACTTTATTATATAGATATTATGACGTAGTTATCCTTCTGTTTTAGGCTAATACATATTCCTTTGTTTTTGTAAATCTTTTAGTAAGTACAGTAAGTACTGAAATAATGTCGTTAAAAGTATATATAACGTGTGTATGTCATTAAGCAAAATTAGTTTATCAGGATCGGATAAAGTGTTTATCCGTGATCTCTGCATACCTCTCTGTAAGGACACGGGTGTAATCTGTATGTATATGTAGAGTTGAATGGCATCTGTAAAATTCCATAATCCCCAATCACCACGAATGACGTTTTTGTCAAATAAACAATATAATTATTATCTTGAATGATCGATCCAGTCTAAACAATAATTTACGGAACGTACTTACTAAAAGTTTTACAAAAACAATGGAATATGTATTAGACTAAAACAGAAGGATAACTACGTCATAATTTCTATATAATAAAATAAATTGAAGTGAGGGCAAACTTCCTAAGAAATTCCTAATCCTGGAGATTTGTCAGGATAGTTCCAGATGACACTCGATAGTCTCTGCCTATCCCTTGGGGACGTAAAGGCATGAATATATGTATATATTATCTGTCTGTCTACCATCCCTTATCTTGCATAATCAGGTACCCATTAGGTTATCTAAAAGACCTTGTTAAGGCAAATGCTTCGAAAGGCGATTTCCGGTATTCCGGGAAATGACTTTAGTAAACAAATGTATTACTAAAACAAACACAATATGCTCCGTTAAGACTTGGGACGTTAGACTAACTAGCTGCCGTTCTTCTCGGTTTTGTAGGTAACTATAGTCTATTCGCGTTAAGTAAATAGTGAAGTCATGATAATCAGAGGTCAAACTGACCAATGAGACGTGAGTAAATGAGAAAAGAAGTCACATTGACCAATAACAGACAACCCCTATAAAATCTCATTGGTTAAATCATGGAGACCTTGATGACGTCATTATTTTCTTAAAGCGAATATACTATAAGAATGGACAAAAGACCCGAATTCACGAACATTAACCCTTGCGGAGTAGTCAGATGTTCAGGTGTCCATTCCCGCAATTAGGAAGGTAAGAATTCTATGGACACCTCGAACCCACGTGTTAACCAGATAGTCAGAACTCAATGTTTGGTGGTAAGCCATGTCGCCATTTACAAGCACTTACTATTACCTGTTCAGGGAACAGGTACGTTTCCTCGTGATGTTTTACCGTAGTATGAATGGAATCTACTTGGAAGTCTCCATAATACATACATATATTCTTGTCTCTACACCCCCAACGGGATAGGCAGAGATTATCGATCGCCACCTGGAACGGGTGACGAATCACCCTTACTTCACTCACACCCATTAACCTTATATTATCTCCAAAATATGTAATACATTTTCGATATCATAACAAGTTCGAATACTTGTAAAATTTGGCAAAAAACTATATTAGTTCTTTAATGTTCTCTCCACTCCGAAAGGGATGAAAGGATACACATCACTCATGATTCCCTGAAAAGGGGTAGGCAGAGATCACGGCTTCGCTTTATTAACACTCATACACACTCGGCTGTTATAGGTACTTCTAACGTAACCCTTTTTATATGATACATGAAAACATCATCTTGGCCACACATTAGCAAGAATGTTGAAGTTGCGATGTCATTATGGAACATTGGTGACAGGTTGCTAGCCCATCGCCCAACAGATTCCATATACCCTCTAGTCCCTTAGACGCCTTCTACGACATGTCGGGAAGAACGGCAGCTAGTTACAATTCTTTTTATGTCCCAGACTATTACTGGACAATATTCAGACAATAGTTAATAATTCGTCGCAATTATTAAAGATTTGCATGTCATGTTCATATAATCAAAAAATATCGATTCATCATCATTTTCAAAGACTGATAAAAGATCTTTTTATCGCAAAATTGATAAATACTAGCTTATGATAGTGATAAGAGAATTTTCTCAGGGTTTAGTACATGCCAATATGGCTTGAACAAACATTGTTATCTTTTATAAACATTAGGAGCGAAATTTGTTTGTTTGGTATGCTTCCGGGCATTTTGAGTCAACTTAAATTCAATGTAGAACTTATACAGATCAAGTTGAAGACATTCTTCTCAAGGCGGGTGTACGTAGTGAAGAACAGAAGAGCATGTACGAGAAGGTTAATGGGTGTGAGTGTAGCAAGAGTGATTTGTCAAAATCGTTCCAGGAGGCAATCGATAGTCTCTTACTGTAATATTGTTAGTGGTAGTCAGTTATTTAGTTATCACCTTTAGTAATAGTATTGTAAAGGTATTTTTGGTCATTCGAAGACCACTTTGCATCCCACAAATAAGTAAAATAAAGTAGTAATTTTAATTACAACTAAATACACATTCAGGCAATGTAGATTTGTATTATGTTAGGTTATCTATTGATTAAACTAAACACACGGTTGCACAGTTTTCAGAACACCCAACATAACTAAATATTCTCTTAACTTAATTGTAGGACATAATCTTACGTCTTATTCTGGGACCTTAGTCCACTAATGCGTTTTAGCACAAACGCAATTCAATATCAGATCAGTAATAGTGTGAGGTTGGTAGTGGATGAATAAAAGTGTCAAATTTCACCCTTAAAATGGCATGAAATCACTTTTGCTAATCCACTACCAACTTCACACTATTACTGATCTGATATTCAACTATTATTTTGCAAAAAGCATTAGTAGAAAAGATACAAGCAATTTAGGAATACTAGTAATAGTCTATGATATTTATCATCTATATATTCGTAAGAAAACCTCTGCAAAGCAAAAAAGTCCAAGAGTGGAGACCGCGTCTCAGTAAACGTAGTGTGGGGCGCCCCCCGGCAAGGTGGGAAGACGACCTGCGCAGGTTGGCCGACATCGAATGGATGCGAACGGCCACTGACAGGGAGAAGTGGCGTCATTAGGGGGAGGCCTATGTCCAACAGTGGATTCAGACAGCTGATGATGATGATGATGATGATGATAGATAGAAGGCAACTGATTACTTAAAATCAATCCCCGACTATCAAAGGACAGTTTCAATGTAATGTACTTTCATAATAGTAAACAAAGAGTACAGATATTTATTATCTAATCAGTGTATTTACAGAAATATCATAATTATCAAATACCCGTTCAAGTTTAGGACTTGAAATGATAAAATGTATTTCTTCTCGTCATGTCAAAGCTAAATTGTATGAGTATATGTACTTATGTATTGAATAAGGGTGACGTTAGCAGTACCTATAACTACCGAGTGTGTATGAGTGTCAATATGAAGCGAGAGTGGTTTCAGGATTAGGATAAATGGGGATCCGTGATCTCTGCCTACCCCTCTACAGTGAATCAGGCGTGATGTATGAATGTATTTATTCTAGCAAACCACATACGATTCATTTACATCAATACACCTCATATACCCTCGTCGGTTATAGGTTTATCACGTCACTGTACCAAGTCCAGTTAATTGCCTATTCCGGGAATCGAACCTGGCCCTCCCACTCAAAGGTCAGTATTGACCGATAGGATAGCGTGAGTGGGTCGGACATAAAACCGGTCTTGTTAAACTTAACTATAACGGCATGCCTCTTATTGTTAGTTAAAAAATGAGACTAACTTAGCGGTCATTGAGAAGTGTGTTAGAAGTGACATTGCATGATACATACATATCACGCCTGATTCCCTGTAGAGGGGTAGGCTAGGATTCCCATCTGTTCAGATCCTGACAAACTACTTTCACTTCATTGACATACACCTTATACATACTCGGAGGTTATAGGCACTTCTAACGTCACCCTTTTTCAATATGGCGTCTATCTGTCACTACATCTTCTTTCAAACCCCAACATCCTTATCACACTATTTTTAGTTCTATCATTCAATGTAACTCCTAACATGCTTCTAAGTGACCGCATTTCGACGGCATTGATACCACTTTCATGCTTCTTTTACCATACCCAACTTTCCCTACTATACGTCACAGCCCTATATATAACCATACGTGCCATATAAATAATAATATAATATGTCGAAATAAATAGTAAAGTATGTTTGAAGATATGAAATATACCTTTTTCTGAGTATGTTAGAGACGATTAAGCGATTTTTGACGACCTCCGTGGCGCGATTGGTTAACTAGCTGGACGCTAATAGTGTGGTCTCGGGTTAGATGATCGGTTGAGGCAGAGTTAAGAACTACGCTTTTCTGCTGCTTTCTAGTCTGGTTGTTGATTATATGTATTCTATATATGTAACCTGTCTATCCCTCGGAATAGGTAATAGTCAGTATCTAAATACGGCAATAAGGTTCACCACCTATTACGTTGGGTGCTGCCTATCTAGGGAAGCTTCGAAAAAGGGCAGTCAAGCCTCTGACTACCCCGCCACAATAAAAAAGAGAGTGTGTATACACAAGTCGTGAAGTGTATGTTTATTATGTATGCCTCTAAAACATACTAAATGTGTGAAGTTTATGCGATACATATCTGTTTACCCTTAGGGGGTTAAAGAATAGTTACGCTTGGATAATTAGAGCAGGTGTATCATTAAATAGACCCCCAATGTGACAGGTGGTTAGTACATCGCAATTCACATTTACTAACTTCACGCTTAAAGACAAACGCATTCACGACCATTTACCCTTGCGGGATAGTCAGAGATTCAGGTGCCCATCTCCGCAATTGCGAAGGTAGTAATTAAAGAAATTATGTTTTGCTTAAGGGTTTAAATAACTAATGGTTACAAAAGAAAAACTATAAAGCCAAAGTGGAAGGTAGAGTTGGACGGGGTAGGTCGCGTAGAACTTATACATATCAAATTGGAGACATTCTTCTCAAGGCGGGTGTACGTAGTGTGAAGAACAGAAGACCATGTATGAGAATATTAGTAAGTGTGAGTGAAGCAAGAGAGATTTGTTACCCGTTCAAAGTGACCTAATAGTCTCTGCCTATGCCTTTAGGCAGGTAGAAGCGAGAATATAATGTATGTATGTTAAAAATACTCTATCTCTATACTTAGGGACGCTCTACTTATCCTTCTATAGGGAATCAGGCGTGATATATGTATATGCCATAGGTATTGGTATATACAGCTAGTTGAATGTTTATAAGATCCCTGATTGCATTTTTTAATATAAACGATTATCACTAAGATTTGATCAAAATGAGTTTTTATTACATTCAGACACAACCTTCTTTCTCAATTAACCTTTTTTGAAACATTTCGGGACCACCATGTCAGAATCGCATATAACTAACGATTTTAATCTCTATGTCTGTGGTATAAAGTACAAATTCAATTGAGTTTTAGTATGGACTTATTACGTTTGTCTATTCAGTATATTTAATAGAGACAATTTAATTTTTTGTTCTAAAGAATTTTGATAATAGGTTAAGTTTAAACGAACTTTAGTATTAAAATGCACATTAAAATAAACTGGGACGTAAATAGAAATCTAACTAGCTGCCGTTCTTATTGATAGTCGTAGGAGGCGACTAAGAGACTAGGGGTCAATGGAATCTATTGGGCGATGGGCTAGCAACCTGTCAACAATGGTTTACGTTATTGCTATTGTGATAACAATATTGCTGCTAATCGTGTTTGAGGAGATGGTGTATATCTAGTTACATATACATTCACGTCCTTTAATCCCTTTCGGGGTGGATAGAACCTTGGAGACATGGAAACTTCTAGGTCGCTTATTAAGGATTGAGGTTCGGGCGGATATTATTATATTTACTCGGTATATGTAATGTATGGCCTATGGCCCAATGGATTCCATATACCCTTATACCTAAGTCGCCTCCTACCACATGCCGGGAAGATCGGCAGCTAGTTATCAATCTTTTACGTCCCTAACTAGCACTGGAGATAGGATCATACAAATTTCTTCGGTAGGGGCCGGCCCAATAAGACACACAACAGTCAGATATACGCCATATTAAAAATGGTGAAAAACGGTGACGTTAGAAGAACCCATAACCGCCGAGCGTATATGAGGAGGTGTCTAATTGCCAATGAAGCGAAATTAGTTTGTCAGGATCGGAACAGATAGGGATCCGCAATCTCTGCCTACAACAGGGAATCAGGCCTGATGTCTATGTATGTATGAAGCTAAAACAGCACACACATATTTATACATATATAAAATGACACCTGTAGGTACCTTTTAAATACAAAAGGCAGCTAGTCAGCTCCCACCGTAGTCCCAGACTAGCAATGTGGGCGTGTCCCCGAGCGGTCCTACTAGTTACCATCTCATAAAACGCAGTTCACACCAACTCACCAAGTTATTGTTCATACAACTTTCTATTATCAGTGGGAGTGCGTTTAGAGGGGTTTAGTTGGTGGTGTAGTGTAGTTAGATGTTTAGTTACATAAATGTATTCATATAAACGTCACGCCTAGTTCGCAGTAGGATCTCACGGTTCTCTATGTGTCTAGATCCTGACAAACTATTTTCGCTTCATTGACACTCATACGCATCCTGATACACACTCGGCGGTTATAGGTATCTGACTGACATAAATGTATTCAGTTCTTTTATATAGCCGTATTAGGAAAAAAGAATCAATTATTGAATAAAATAGACATGTACCGTTACCTTTAGCATACTTGTTCTCAAATTGAAAAGATTCCTTTTTTTACATTTATTCCTTTGCTCGTATTATTATAACTGTGGTGATGCTAAAAGAGATCGAATATAAATAAATTTCATCATCATTTCATCCATACCACATCCGTTTAAAAATATATGTATATCCAATATTTCCCGCAACATATACAATTAAATTTCATTATATTGCCCCATGACACAGTATAAAGTATTAAAATAAAATTAATACAAGGAAGTGAATAGTAAAAACTATGTAACATACTTGTTACATTTAAACGAGGCTCGAGCTTAGAAACTCAACGAGTACAGTCAGGAAAACAATGCGCCCGATCTGTTACGCTTACATCATAATTTATGTCAACTGTACATTGTAGGGTTAGACATAGGATCATATGTAGTGACTTTTAACCCTTTTGAGGTAGACAGACTAGTGTGTCTATCTTTGTCTTGACTTTGGTCATTTCAAGTCTATTTTTCACTATGTATTACCTATGTTTGGTGTAGCTCAGTCATTGAAGATTGTCTGTTTTAGTGAAATGAAATAAAATGAAAATCTTTTATTCAACATAAGGATATTAATACCACTTATTGAAAGTCAAAAAAAAAACATTTTTCATAAAAATATGTCACTAACATAAAACTTAATCGTAAAATAAATCAATTTAGACTAATAAAACTAAAACTAATGGCACTTCGTAAAGACAAGCTCTGCAGAGAAGAAATGCCAAGAAACTCTGCAGACAATGGGTACATTAAATTTAATAATACATAATTCATTAGAAATCAAGTAGGTACAGGGTTTAAACCTCGAACCATGTATTGGCAATGGATGAAATAAACCTATTCCTAGGATCAATTATTAGTGCTTATAAATGGCGACACTGCTTACCACCTTTCACATTGAGTACTAACTTTCTGTTTAACACTTGGGCTTAAGGTGGCCATAGAATCACTAAATCCGCAATTGCGGAGATGTTCACGCGTACCTCTGACTGCCTCGTAAGTGTTAATGGTCGTGAACGTTTATGTTTCTTTTGTTTATGTTTCTATTACCTATTCCGATAAATAGGCAAGTTTCTTTATTAAGTTTTCCTTTACTTTAGTCATAGATAATAACGGACATAGTTAACCAGAATTGACTCAAACCACATATAGTAAGTTTGGATATATAAATGCGTCCCGTGCTAGCTGGGACGAAAAAAAATGCTAACTAGCTGCCATTCCTCCCGATATGTCGGTAGGTAGGTAGGGGTAGGTAAATGGAATGTTCGGGTCGATGGGCTAGCGATCTGTAACCAATGTTCCATTATGACATCGCAACCCTAATATTCATGCTAAAAAGTGACCTAGGGGATATTATATATCCAAGGTTCTGTCCACCCCGATTTTAAAGGATGTGGATGTTAATGTATATAAAAAAGTTTAAAGAATCGGATTTTTAATAATATTATGAAAGTTGAAAATTTCCTTTGGGAAATTATATTAAAAGCACATCACAAATACTGAAATGTATAGCTAAAAGTATGGTAAAGGTTAGGTTTGGGTTGAGACTGCATAATTTTAGTGTACAATTCAGTATTTTTGGTCTAAAATTTGCATTATTTCATGTTTGTTGAAATTATCTTGTGGTATTTAATACAAGCTTTTGTTTTTGAACTATTATTATGATCAATCTTAAATATTATATTATTTTTATATATGGGAATGTGGATTCAAACCTTTTTACTAAACTACATCCATATAATCATATCTATAAATAAATTAGATAATAATAAATACAATAATAAAAGTAAAGTGAAGTATTAGTTTGTATACATTGCAATACCTACTCATTCATATACATTAGTGACACGATGCCACCCCATCGCCGTTAGATTCCATATACCCCTAGTCTCTTAGCCCGACATGCCGGGAAGAACGGCAGCTAGTTAGCATTCTTTTTACGTCCGTAAGAAACTCGCTTTCTTGTCATGTACTAAAAACAGTATTCTTTCATTCAGTAATTAGATAAAAACATCGTTAACACAACGACAATTACGAACTAGAGATCCCGCCACATACGCTGGCAGTAGCCAAACTTGGAACTAAATTTGACGTTTCCGCAATTGCGTGTTATTTTGTATGAAAGGTAAATTTAGTATTACCAGCGTTGTGTTTTTTGCCCACTCTTTGTAATTTTTATGTTTGTTAAGGGTGATTATAATAAATTGATTTCCGGAGTTTCTTGTTAGTTCTTCTCCAAGCTAGGGTCTCCGCTGATCTAACCTCGGTAAAAAATATGTAAAGACAATGCTCAGTGCCATGTTTGAAATAGTTTTTTTAATTTATACTTAGATCATAAGATAACTTTCAAAGAGAGCTTGTGATATTTATAATTTTGAATATATTATGGCAGATGGATGGAGAATCTGAGATGCAAGAGTGGCTAAGAAGCAAAAATCTTTATTTTGAGGATAATTGGACAAAGCCACTTTTTACCGTTTACCACGTTAGGCGATAGGGATCATAATTATTGTTAAGGAAAAACTGGCACACTTTTTTTGTAATCTTTATGTTTGTTAATTATAAAAATAATAATCTTTATTGTTGTTATACTTAGATCATAAGATAACATTCAAAGAGAGCTTGTGATAGGGCCTATTTTAAATAAACATATTTTGACTTAGATATATTAATTTGTTTTATTTGAGTTTATAGCTCTGCAACCAAAGATCGTTACAAATGAAACCTCAATATAATGTATCGAGCCGTATGGCACAGTGAGTGCTAGTTTTGGCGTGTTTACTGGCAACACTGGATTACGCGACTGTGGCGACGCCTCCAACTGCCACCGTATGTGGCGGGTACTCTATAATTGCACTTCAATTAGAAAACAAATATTTGACTTTCAATTTCCATTCAATTATTTGTTTGCACTGAATTGATTGACATTGTTCGCGGTTGGCATTGAATGCCTGTGGTGAATATTCGAAATTTAATTGTTTAGGTGCATAAATTAACTACTTGTACTTGTAAGTGAAAAAAGGTAGGAACACTTCACGGCAATTGTATCTTAAGGGGTAGTTCAATCAATCAATCAATCAGCCTATGACAGTCCACTGCTGGACGTAGGCCTCCCCAAGGTAACGCCACAAAACACGATCACTCGTGGCCCTCAGCCAACCACTACCAGCGACCTTTTTCAGGTCATCAGTCCATCTGGCAGGGGGGCGTCCTACACTACGTTTACCGAGACGCGGTCGCCATTCGAGAACCGCTTTGCTCCAACGGTCGTCGGTTCTGCGACAGACGTGACCGGCCCACTGCCACTTCAGCTTGCAACATCGATAGACAATGTCTACGACATTTGTTCTCTGCCGGATAATCTCGTTCCGGACTCTGTCCCTTAACGAGATACCCAGCATCGAACGTTCCATTGCCCGCTGAGCGACATGTAATCGGTGAGCCGACCCGACTGTCATGTTCCACGTCTCGGCACCGTATGTCATTACAGGTAGGACGCACTGATTGAAAACCCTGGTCTTAAGACACTGCGGTAGTGGCGACGAGAAGATATGACGCAACTTCCCGAATGCTGCCCAGCCCAGCTGCACTCTTCTGGAAATCTCACGCTCGAAGCTGTCCCTACCCATTTGTAGAACCTGGCCCAGGTAGACATATTCCTGGACCACTTCGAGCGTTTCTCCACTGATCGTGATCGGCCCCGGGACAACGAGCTCATTGAACATGACTTTTGTCTTGTCCAAGTTCATCCGGAGACCGACCGACCGTGAGGCAGCGTTAAGACTATGCAGCATTCCCTGTAAATCCTGCAGCGAATCCGCCATTATGACAATGTCGTCAGCGAAACGGAGGTGCGTGAGGTATCTGCCATTGACATTGATACCCATCCCAGTCCAATCCAGAGTTTTGAAGACGTCCTCCAGTGCGTTCGTGAACAGTTTCGGGGAGATGACATCCCCCTGTCTCACTCCTCTGAGCAACTGTATAGGACTTGTCTTTTGGTTTTGGACTTGAACAGATATCGATGCCACGCTGTATAGGCTCCTCAACACCTGCACATAACGCCAATCGACCTGGCATCGCTGCAAGGATTCCAGAACAGCCCAGATCTCGATGGAGTCGAAGGCCTTCTCGTAGTCCACAAAGGCAAGACACAGCGGCTGGTTATACTCATGAGACTTCTGTATAACCTGCCGCACTGTGTGGATGTGGTCTACGGTACTGAAACCTTTTCGAAATCCGGCCTGCTCCGGCGGCTGGAAGGCGTCAAATCTTGAGGCCAGACGATTTGTGAGCACTCTCGAGAACAACTTGTAGACGTGGCTTAGGAGCGCGATAGGCCTATAATTCTTCAATAGGGCCTTGTCTCCCTTTTTGAAGAACAAGGCCACCACGCTCTCACTCCACGCCGAAGGGGTAGTTAGTGAGATAAATATGAGATAAATAATAATATATATACATACGTTCATGTCGGTTAATCCCTTTCGGGGTGGAGAGAACCTAGGAGATAATATATCTCCTTGGTCACTTTTTAGCATATTATTTGGGTTGTGATGCCGCATAGAAAATTGGTGACAGGTTGCTAACCCATCGCCCAATAGATTATATTTCCCCTACTCCTTTAGACGTCTCCTACATGCCGATAAGAACGGCAGCTACTTTGCATTCTTTTTACGTCCCAACACAGGACTTATATATACTTATTTGAATAACGTTAAATACTGTACCTAAAAGAAATAAGTAAGCCTTAATTCCCTGTAGAGGGGTAGGCAGAGATCACGGATCCCCATTTGTCCCGATCCTGACAGACCACTTTCGCATCATTGACATTTACATCTCATGCACTCTCGGCGGTTATAGGTACTACTAACGTCACCTTTTTTCAATATAGCGTCTATCTGACTGTCATATGTCTTATTAGGTCGAACCCTACGTAACCGCCCTTCCACTTCACTCATATATATTCCTTTTGTCAATCTGCTATCATTCATCCGCATACCATGTCCAAACCATCGAAGCATGCTCTTTTCAATCTTAGTCACTATTTATATACATTTAGTACTCCGGTTTATTACAAAACAGTATGCATTGAATCCCATACAAAAGTACTTAAACTTTACGTCTTCAGTAAATTATAAAATCGAACCCAAAACGTTCTAAAGTGAGTAAGAGTGAAAATTAACGAACCAACGTGATAATTGAACCCAATTGGTTTTAACAAGTACAGGCGTGGTGGGAAAGGCAAATAGTTTGGAACGACTTTTGTATACTCTTTTAATCCCTTTTGGGGTAAACAGAAAGATGAAGATGTAACATATCGTGTTATAGTTTTAGGATGGTTAGAAGTAAGCGTCACAAACTTCTTGGTTACTTTTAGTTGTATTGGAAAGAATTTGGGGCCTTAGTCCACTAATTTTTTTTGCAAAATATCAGTTCTATACGAGATCAGTAATACATAGTGTAAAGTTGTTAGTAAACGACCAAGAGTGTCAAATTTAACAATGAAAATTTTGCCGCTTTTCCAACCAACTTCACACTGTTACTGATCAGATACTGAACTGCTAGTGTGCTAAAACTCATTACTCTCAAACCATGTATGTTAAAAATGGGCACTGAATAAATAGCTTTTTCTTAATATGCCTTCGAAATTTCTGAGATTGGCACTCAAGCCTCGGACTACGCAGTAGTAAACAAAACCATTGCTTATAGGCAATTTGATTTATGTTTCATTTAGTAACTGCATAAAGCATGGATATAGTAAAGATTGCAAACTCTTTATGAATATATAAATAACAATTATTAATATACCCCGTCACAATAAAAAAGGGCGTGTAGTGTGTGTACACAATTCGTGAAGCGTATGTTATGCATTAAACCAACGCCGTTTTTATATAAAGAAGATTAATAATATGAAGACATTTTTTGGAATTGAAAATAAGCAAAAGGTGTATTCCTAAGAACTTTTTTACCAATATCCGATTTAGACGCTTATACTCCTATTCACCCCGTAAGACATCTTAATACTATGTGTTGCGTTGATATTGATTTCGCGTAAGGGTACCAATGAAAGATTGCTTGTTCATTGATATTTGATACTAAAGCTTGTGTCCATTACACATGTATTTATAATATAATAAAAATAGAATATTTTAGTACACTATTACACCAATTGAACTAGCCCCTTGATAGGTTCATTCGAAGAAAGAAAGTTAAGGGTACTAGTCAACGTATAAATAACAAATATATATCACTACATAGTATAAAACAAAGTCGCTATCTCTGTCCCTATGTCCCTTTGTATGCTTAAATCTTTGAAACTACGCAACGGATTTTGATGCGGTTTTTTTAATAGCTAGAGTAATTCAAGAGGAAGGTTTATATGTATAATAACATCCATTAAATAGTGGAGTAGGCTATAAATTTTATACCCGTGCGAAGCCGGAGCGGGTCGCTAGTCTATCTTATAAGTGTAATTGGTGGTGTGTCTTATATATTATTATTATTGATTGTATATACAAATGTATGAGTTTCAATGTAAAGTGGTTTGTTAGAATCGGGACTAATGCGGATCCGTGATCGCTGACTACCCGTCTACAGGGAATCAGGCGTGAAGTGTATGTATATGTCCCGAGCTATGTTATAAGAATGCTAACTAGCTGCCGTTCTTCCCGGCATGTCAGTCACATTGATGAGAGAGAGAGAGGCCTAATAAGACGAATAATAATAATAATATTTGGACATTATTACACAAATTGACTAGCCCCTTGGTAAGTACATTAAAGACTTGTGTTAAGGGTACTAGTCAACCTATATTTAAGAAATGTATACATATTATATATAGATAAATACATATATATCATATACATATAATCAACGACCAGACTGGAAAACAGTAGAAAAGCGTAGTTCTTAACTCTGCCTCCACCGGGAATCGAACCCGGGACCTCACGATTAGCGTTCAGGTGTCTAACCGATCGCGCCACGGAGGTCGTCAAAAAAAAAAAGATAACTTATTACAGACAATATACATAAATATCTAAATTATGTTTTTCTATGATTGTTACAGGAAAAATGCAGCTCATAAATCAATACCACACTTCTGTAAGTAATGTTTATTATTATTTTTCTATTAATCAAATTAAATTAATTTATCATTCATGGTTTGGTAGCAAGGTTCTTAGCTTTTCGAAGGTCATAGGTTCGATTTATGATTATCAATCAATGTTTAAAATACTTAAACCATGGTATATAAAGAATTATATTAAATATAAACATGCGATGATATATTCACGCCTCTTCTTCCCTAACGGGATAGGCAGAGACTATTAGGTCACCTGGAACGGGTGACAAATCTCTTGCTTCCCTCACACCCATTAACCTTCTTACATGCTCTTCTGTTCTTCACTACGTACATCCGCCTTGAGAAGAATGTCTCTATTTTCATCTTTACTAATATTGACCCTGCTAGTTGGTCGTAAAAAGAATGTTAACTAGCTGCCGTTCTTCCCGGCATGTCATAGGAGGCGACTAAGGGACTAGGGGTCAATGGAATTTATTAGGCGATGGTCTAGCAACCTGTCACCAATGTTCCAAATAACATCACAACCTCAATATTCATGCTAAAAAGCGACCAAGGAGATATTATCGTGTCTCCAAAGTTTTGTCCACCCCGAAAAGGAAGCAGGCGTGATTTGTATGTATGTATAGTACAGTAATGCACATGTCTAAACTCACTATCCCATTGCAGTTAACCTAATAAATGCAATCTTGAACGATTCAAGAGTTAAAATCTCGTCCCGCCTCAAGTGGTATAATGGAAACGGGCCTTCAGTACAAAGCTTGACCTGAAGTGCTTATATAGGTAATACTTTAAATGCTTGAGTCAGCTTAAAATATATATTACGACTGGAGTTATTTTTGGGGTAGTTAGAGTTAAGTAGCCTCTGTAAGCTTTAGTATTTATATTTACATACGTATATTTCCAGTGGGTAAGACCTCGGACTTCGTATGAGAAAGGTCCTAGGTTCGAATCCCGACTCTGGCATGTACCAATGAATGAAATTTAAAATATGTGTTTTTCATTTACACACATAATTTACAGTCGGTAACGGTGAAGGAAAACATCGTGAGGAATCCTGCCTATCCCTCAGGATAGGTAATAGTCAGTGCCTTTATACGGCGATACGGTTCACTACCTATCACGTTGGGCGCTGTCTATCTAGTGATACGCGTACTTCGAATGACCCATACCTAACATGCCTTCGAAATTTCGGAGATGAGCATTCAAGCCTCTGACTACCCCGCCATAATACAAAAGGGTGTGTGTATACACCAGTCGTGAAGCGTAGGTAGGTAGGTATTTTCACGTCTTTTAATCCCTTGGGGTGAACTGAAATATCTCCTATGTTACTTTACAGCATGAATACCATTGAGATATTATTCTTCTCTTCTTCTCCACGGTTCTGTCCACCGCGTAAGGTATTAGAGGACGTGAATGTAATATATATATCATAGATATAACATGTAGGTATGTCCTAGGTAACTTTTTAGAATAAATATTGGGGTTGCGATGTCATATGGAATCGCCCAAACGATATCATATACCCTTAGTCCCTTAATCACCTCCTACAACTTGCCGAGAAGAACGGCAACTAGTTAGCGTTCTTTTTACATCCCAGACTAGCTTAGGACTTTTACTAATCCACCTTAACATATCTCTATCTATTTTTATCCCTACGACTTTTAAACCGCAATTCGATATATGTATACTTTAACAAAGTTGTCAAGACCATTACATACAAGTGTTAACAGCAGTAACATACCTAAAAAACAAACAAAGACACTAACACCTATTTTACGACGTCGGTGTAAAAAAAGAAAAAAAAGCCGACTTCATACTTTGTCTTTTTATTTTCATACTGTAGCATACCTTTTGTTATTTTCAAACTGTACTTAACACAATATACATAACATATATGTATGTGTATATTTATTCACCTTCACGAATGTAAAATCGTTTGGGACAATCAGAGGTTGAGAAGATCCTGACAAATGTATCTTGCTTCACTCACACCCATTAACCTTCTCATACATGCTCTTCTGTTCTTTACTACGTACACCCGTCTTGAGAAGAATGTCTCCAATTTGATCTGTATTCGTATAACAAAATGTGTAATGTAAGATTGTGTGATAGGGTACGGAATAGTTTGATTTGTATGTTGTGGTATGAAAGAAGATGTAGTGACGAAAATACAGAAAGGTATGTTAAGGTGGTTTGGGCACATGGAGCGGATGGATGAAAGGAGGGTTACAATAGGAATCTATTAAGCCAAAGTGGAAGGTAGAGTTGGACGGGATAGGCCGCGTAGAACTCTCGATAACATACATACATACATACTCATCACGCCTGATTCCTTGTAGAGATAGGCAGAGATCACGAATCCCCATTTGTCCCGATCCTGACAGACCACTTTCGCTTCATTGACACTCATACACCCCTCATACACATTCGGTGGTTATAGTTACTTTCAACCTACGTTCAATTTCGTTCAACCTTATTTAATATGGCGTCTATCTGACTGTAATATGTCTTATTTTGCGGCCACTGTGAAACCGCTCTTCCACTTCACTCACATATACATATATTCGAAAACATCTTCTAATATTACTAACTAATATAACTGTATAGCATTCCTCTTAGCAATGTCCATTAGCCCATAGTTAACTGCCTTTCCTTTCAACTAAGGTTAACAGTCTTCGAGTTTATGGTTTTACTTCTACATATTTTATGGAGCGTTTACTTCAGGCCAGTTAGAGAGCCAGTTCAGCCAGTTAGTAAGTTAACTTACGGGTAGACATAACATCATTATTATTATCTTGTAATCTGTATTTGTAAAACTAATATATACAAATACATACACGTTCTTTAATCATTTTCAGGGTGGACAGAACCTTGGAGACATGAAAATTATTTCTAGGTCACTTATTAGCATGCATAGTTGCATTTTGGCTAGCTTATCACGCCGCATACTCGTATTTCATATACCCTTAGTCACCTCTGACAACATGCCGGGATAAACGGCAGCTAGTTAGCATTCTTTTTAAGTTTAAGTAAAGTATAACTAATGTATGCTAATTATTTATTGTAAAGATTCTATTGTTAAAATGTATTATAATAAATTACCTGCTTAAATGTTTATGTTGTTTTATAAATAACATACGCCTAACGACTTGTGTATACACACTCCCATTTTTATTATGGCGGGGTAGTCAGAGGCTTGAATGCACATCTCCGAAATTTCGAAGGCATGTTAAGTATCGGTCATTTGAAGCCCGCGTATCACTAGATAGACAGCACTCAATGTGATAAGTTGTGAACCGTATCGCCATATATAGGCACTGACTATTACCTATCCTAAGGGATAGGCAGTTTTGCTCACGATGTTTTCCCTCACCGTTAGCGACGTAAAATGAAGTACGTAAATGAAAAACACATATTTAAATTTCATTCATTGGTACATGCCAGAGTCGTGATTCGAACCTAGGACCTTTCTCATACGAGGTCTTACCCACTGGGCTACAGCAGCTAATAAATAAGTATTTATTTATAACGATGACATAATACTCGCCTTCAACTTGACGTGTGTAAACGCGGCATAGCCTTGTTAAGTTATGCCTCAGTATTGGTTAGACTTGTAAAATAATTTAGCTTACAAGAGGTCGTTATTTAGTGCTTCGTGTTTGCTTGTTTGGAACTTAATTATGTAGTTAGTTGTCTTAGAACATGTCGTAAAAGATGATTAAAGGATTAGGTTTTTTTTTTTGACATAATGTGTGTGTATTATTGACAATTGTCATAAGTATTCTTATATTTATTTTAACGTCATTTTCAATATAAATCAAACATATAAACACAGTCATGGCCACATTCCCCAAAGGATGTACATATTTAAATAGTCTGTTATAAAATTTTAGCATATTGCTGAGATAAATCTGTACAGATGTATGAATTTTTTGATTATTTTTGCCAATAGTCGCTTACGAAATTCATAAGGTCAAGCAAGGTGTCAGCTGGACATAATTACTTATTCCCAAACCTATATAGAACATACATATTATTATATAACATACGTTTCACGACTTGTGTATACACACTCCCTTTTTTAATATGGCGGGGTAGTCAGAGGCTTGAGTGCTCGTCTCCGAAATTTCGAAGAATTATTACATAAATACGTGTATATGTATTTGGGAATATATATGTGTATGTATGAAATAAATATAGTGTCATAAGAGAAGGTTGCGGCTTAAAAGAAGATATGTCTAGTAACTAAAATTACAGAGGCTTCGATGGTCTGTCAGGATCGAGACAGACGGGGATCCGTGATCTCTGCCTATCCCTCTACAGGAAATCGGGCGTGATGTATGTATATGGGAAGTAATGGAACACTATTCTTAACATATTCCTTGTCACGAAATTGTATTCCACTCTTTGAGAAACCTTTTCAAACATACGCAAGCTTTCATCCTATTTGTCGATCCATTAGGACGTTTGAATACATACATATACAATCAAGTCCTTTAATCCCTTTCGCGGTGGACAGAACCTCGGAGATATATTATCTCCTAGGTCACTTTTTAGCATAAATTGGGGTTGCAATTTCATAATGGAACATTAGTGACAAGTTGCTAACCTATCGCTTAAGGAATTCCATTCAGCCCTAGTACCTTAGTCGCCTCCTACGACATGCCGGGAAGAACGGCAGCTAGTTAGCATTCTTTTTTCGTCCCAGACTAGCATGGAACTACTTTGATATAGTGTAATTAATAATTTATTTCTGCACACGCTAATTTGCGATTAAAGATGTGTTTTTATTACTTGAGGATACTTACTCAATTTACTATGTAGCATCCTTCAAAACCCTTGTAGAAAGGTAGCTAGTTGCTGTACCTTTACGTCCCAGACTAGCAAAGATGAGACATTGATGCATATGTTGTCTTAGAATGTTGCACATAATTCTAGTGTGAAGTTATGGTGTCAAGGCACACATGGTTATCAATACATCTTGAATAAATTATCTTACTAGATGATTTGTCAAAATACAAGTACACGTTACGACCTATTGCCCTTACGGGTTAGTCAGAGGATTGGGTATCTGTCTATGTGATTGCGAAGTAGTTCATTTATGGGTACATAAAATCCACGTTTCACTAATTACTAATAGTTAAGTTTATTATAGGGTATAGTTTGATTATAATATAATAATACGTAATATAATATACATATATATTCTGAGACGTAAAAATAATACTTACAAGCTGTCGTTCTTCCAGGCATGTCGTAGGAGTCGACTAAGGAACTATGAGTGAATGGAATCTATTGGGTGATAAGCTAGCAACCTGCCACCAATGTTCTATTTTGACATCGCAAATCCAATATTCATGCTAAAAAGTGACCTAGAAGATATTATATCTCAGAGGTTCTGTCCACCCCAAAAAGGATTAAAGGACGTGAATGTATAGTATGAGCCACAGATAATATAATACTATACAGGTATGAGCTATACGGCATTCTACATTACCACAAGGCCATAATCTCTAAACGTAGGTATAGAAGAACGATTCTCAGAACCAATTCGTCTTCAAAGTTTCACGGAAATTAGTAATCCGCTTTCAAATTTTTTGTTGCTATTTTTAGCTTATATACGATATGGGTTAATACGTTGAGTTGGTGACAGATATATTTCCTTTCAGTTAGAGTTGATAATAGATTTCCATACATACCGAATGAATAACGTTAAGTATATTTGGTTCTTTTATTCCTTTTGTGGATGATAGTTATTCACTACCTATTATTACAATATACATATGTATATTAGAATTTATTTAGCGACACCAAAATATATGATAAACGTGCTTATAATGTCACCCATTTTTAATAAGTCGTATATCTGACTGTCATATGTCTTATTGGGCCGGCACCTACGTAACCGCCCTTTCACTTCACTCACATATATTCCTTTTAATCTCAGTTAATAATTGTTAAATCTAATTAATTGTTAATTCGACGTAGCTCAGTTGTTTGGGGCTTGACTCTGTATTAGTGGTAAAGGGTTCGAACTCCATTTGAGCATGTACCAACGGATATGAAGTTTAATGAATTTCTATGTACATTTTCGTAATAAAAACACATTTACGAAATGCATCGAATACTACCGTGAGGGAAAACATCATGAGGAAACCTACCTGTTCTCCGAACAAGTAATAGTTAGTGCTTGTAAACGACGACATGGCTTACCACCTGTCACATTGAGTACTATCTGGTCAACACGTGGGTTCGGGGTAGCCATAGAATTACTACCTCCGCGATTACAGAGATGGATACCTGAACCTCTGACTACCCTATACAAAGTAGAAATTTACACCAGCTACTTACAAACTAAAATCCCAAACTAGTACAGTTTCGTAAACATAGTTTTTTATCTTATCTCCTAAGCTAAGCTATTAAGACATTCCTAAACAATTTGGTCTGCCGAGATTTCACTTAATCTTATCTTAGTTATACTTAAGTTATTCTGTTATAATGGGTCAAAGTTTGGGTCTTTACACCCAGATTTAGATACAAAGAGTGGGTGTAGAAATATACTTCGAAACTTTAACTACCCTGCAAGGGTATGGTCGTGAATGTGTTTGTGTTTATAAAAATAAATGGTTTATATTCTCATCTATACATAATTTTTGAGAATATTGATGGATTCATAAATACTAATCACGTCTTGTAATCTATCTCGGGGTGGACAGAACCTCGGTGATATAATATCTCCTAGGTCACTTATCAGCATGAATATTGGGGTTGATTTGTCATATGGAACATTGGTGACTGGTTTCTAGCCTATCACCCAATAGATTCCATGTACCCCAAGTCCCTTAGTCACCTCCTAGGACATGCCGGGAAGAACGGCAGCTAGTTAGCATTCTCTTTACGTCCCAGACTAGCACACGACAGAATGACTAATAATGAAAATACCATCAAAACCATAACCCAGAAAGGGGTTACAGTCACGCGACCTCAAAACCGACACTATCACCTCAGAACCAGTTGTAACAAGGTAACCTAACCGGGAAATGAACCTGAGACCACAACCGCAGACTCGCAAATAACCGCTGTGCAGTCATTCAGACAAAATACCATATAGTAGGTATATAAGCTAGTATGGGACGTAAAAAGAATGCTAACTAGCTGCCGTTCTTCCCGGCATGTCGTTAATGGAAAATATATATGGCGATGGCATAGTAATATGTTACCGTTATTATAATAATAATATTTGGACATTTTTACACCAATTGAACTAGCCCCTTGGTAAGTTCATTTAAGACTTGTGTTAATGGTACTAGTCAACGTATATTTAAGAAATACATACATATTATACATAGATAAATACATATATAGCATATATAATCAACGACCAGACTGGAAAGCAGTAGAAAAGCGTGGTTCTTAACTCTGCCTCCACCGGGAATCGAACCCGGGACCTCACAATTAGCGTTGCTGCGGCTAACCGAACGCGCTACGGAGGTCGTCAACGTTATATGTCAAAACAATGCATTTTATTCATTTTCGACCTCATGTTTCATAGAGACATTTACAGCTTAAGACCTACACACTCGATATTTAAAGAAAATTTTTTCAAAGCATCGGGTTCGATTCCCGAACTGGATACAGTTAATTTTTCAAATAGACTTTGAATGCAGTTTTTCTTGTCAAAATCGGTGACATGGTTCCTAAGAACAATTCTTCGTATATCTTATAGTTTCTGCCTTCCCATACTGACCGATTTGAATGCGCCATCCTGAATATTCTATATATTTATTTATCTATATATAATAAGTATATATTTCTTAAATTTACATTAACTAGTACCATTAACACAAGTCTTAAATGTTAACCAAGGGGCTAGTTCAACTGGTGTAATAGTGTCAAAATATTATTATTATATATGACTAACAATTTTCCATACTTAACATCCAGCGGGGCAACGCTGCTAGTGTGCTGGGGGCTTTAGCTTTTGGATGCTCAAATTCAGGACACTAGTGGCGCTGTCTAAATATTTACTTTTTGTTAGATTTAAGTTTCTTTTTATGTTTTAATTTGTACATACATATTTATTTATTAAAATTAGTATACATTTATTTATCGCCGAGAGTGTATGAGAAGATGTATGAATGTCAATGAAGCGAAAGTGGTCTTTTAGGATCGGGACAAATGGGGATCCGTGATCTCTGCCTACCCCTCTACAGGGAATCAGGCGTGATGTTTATGTATGTACATTTAATTATACTGATTAAATAATTAATTAATATGGTTGGGACAAGAATTTTGCCATTCAATTTTTTATCCACTCCCTGAAGTAATACATACGAGATGGTAAATCTTGAGTAAGCATAACCGGTGCATTCCACTTTACATTAAGTGTAGGTAACGAGCACTTGAAATCGATTTATGTAGAGCCGACTCGATGCTATTAATAAAAAATCGATACGAGATCCGATACAGCGGATCAATTAAGGGTACTAACTGCTTTTGGGGTTGTATCGGATGAAATACAAAAAGAAAATATTTTATTAACTGCTTTATATATTTAAATAAATAAGAACATTAATAATTAAAATCGTGATACGATAAATATATACAAATAATGTATTTTTTATACATTAAATAAGTGATTTTATATTTAATAAATATTCTCTACTAGCTCAGGACTTTTACAAAAAACAAAAATTAAACAAATATATAAACAAAAATATGAAGTACTATTTTGGCTCCTAAATAATGCAAACTAAGTAATATTATGTATAAAAGAGATATATGTATATAACTCCTAAGGTTTACACCAAATAAGGAGTAAAATAAATAAGTACATACACGTACTTATTTACAGAAATTTTTTCTTACAGAATCCACTGTATAAAATATAAGACTCAAATTATTATTATAGGGGATTAAAAAACATATAACATGATTATCAAGCATACTAAATGAATAAGTAAGGGATCTAATTAATATGTAATCAGTTGGCGTTTAAATGTCTAAAGACCTGCCACGTGAATATATATAAACTAGAAGTATAACAACACTATTGTAAGGGTTTTATTACCAAATCCATATTTGTTTTACTGCTACAAGAATTTTAGGCACAGATTTGAAATCTCCATAAAAAAATTGACTAATATCATGTAACAAAACCCAATCTTGTCTCTCCCGAGATACAGTCAACAGACTAGTTTAGGAGAGCACTGTCCATTTTTGTAACTAGTTTAAGATTTTTGTGAAATAAACTTTTTTTAAACTTTTTTTTTTAATCATTAGAAATGCTGTTGAGCAGTGATATATACATATATACATTCACGTACTTTAATCACTTTCAGAGTGGACAGAGCCTCTGACATTTGGAACATAGGTGGCAGTTTGCTAGCCCATCGTCCAATTAATATAATTTACCTCTAGTTCCTTAGCCTCCTACGATATGTCGGAAAGAACGGCAGCTAGTTAGCATTTTACGTCCCAGCACGAGACTATGCAATTTAGGTAGAAATCAACAGTTTCATTGACACCTCATACACACTCGGCGTCTATACTATACCCACACCTATATATACGCCAATCTTCTCCTCACGTGTATGCCACCAATCAATCGACAATCACGTCAATTGTTAAATAACCATCACGTTTGCTTCGAATCGGCCTTCCGCCGGGTGCGATGCATCTCAGCCCGTGTTAAGACGTAGTTAAACGCCTTTCTTAACGGCTTAAGAGGTCACTGTGGGACTAGAGGTCAGTAGGTATTTATCCCTCTTACAATAAACAGCTTAACAGACACTACAATAAAATTATAAACTAGACAAAAAGACAAACGCGTTCACGATCAAACCCTTGCGTGGTTGTCAAAGGTTCAGTTTTCCGCAATTGCGAAGGTAGTAATTCTATGGCCACCTCGAACCCACGTGTTGACCTAGGCAGTGCTTAATGTGACAGGTGGTAAGCTATGTCACCATATACAAGCACTGACTATTACCTGTTCGGGGAGCAGGTAGGTTTCTGCGAAATGTTTTCCCTGGCTGTAGGATTCAATGAATTTTGTAAATGTGTTTTCATTACGAAAATCCACATAGAAATTAATTAAATACTTAACAAAATTACTAACACTTTAAATACTTAACACTTTAATCAAATAATGAACGAATATACATTAAATTATCATTATGGTATTACATGCAACATTTTGGACCTCCTATCCATCTGTCCATCCTAGTCCTTGAGTCAGCAAGATCTTTCTTTTACGCTTCATAACTGGCACGAGATATTGAAAAAGTGTGACGGTAGAAGTACCTATAACCACCGAGTGTGTATGAGGAGCTGTATGAGTGTCAATGAATCCAAAATGTTTTCCATAGTTCGGGACAGATCCGTGATCTCAGCCTCGCTCTCTACGGGGAATATGTATGTATAGAGCATAGCTAATTATTCTTCTTTCATACCAGACTACTGAACACATACATACGTGTATGATATACATACACACATATGTAGACACAGAAAGCAGGAAGGCTCTCCCCTCAGGCGTCGCGAGTAATAAGGGCCGCGTTGTTTGCAACCGTTTACTCGTGCTCTTGAAGATCTGTGGCGATATACAATTACTCACGGCTGTGATTCCTTTAAGGATGGACAGGACCTATAAAAGTCAAAGTCAAATGATTTTATTCAACATAAGTACAAGTACAGTACATTCATTGAAAGTCAAAACATTTGCCTGACACTGGTTGTCTTTTGGCATTGAAATTCTACCGTTGGTTCGGAAGCCCTGGCTTGGAGAAGAACTTACAAGAAACTCCGGCTTTCAGGATTTTTTGCCCAGTGCCAGTTACAAAAACTAATTATAAAGAAACATAAAATTATATGTTGTAAGAGTCAGGGTTACAAAAGGGCATGCTTCAGTTTGGACATTTGCGGATGAATGATAGTAGATTGACAAGGAATATATGTGGGTGAAGTGGAAGGTTACGTAGAAGCCGTCCTAATGGGACATATGACAGTCAGATAGACGCCATATTGAAAAAGGGTGACGTTAGAAGTATGTTCAATCATAGTCACTCCATCTTCTTTCAAACTGTAACCTTCCCGTATCACATTATTTTAATTCTATCATTCAATGTGGGTTTGTAATAATCATACATACATATTACGCCTGATTCTCTGGACCCCTCTACAGGGAAAGATCACGGATCATTAATGTAATAATCATTAATAAATTTTCCATAATACAGAATAGTCTCATACCTCAATCTATTATACATAACATACATCAATAAATGACCACCATAAACCTAGTTACCCAAAAATAATATGAGATATTACTAATCGTAAATCTTAAAAATTTAATACTTATTATAAATATTCTCACGCTACTTTCTCTAACAAACAGTAAAGACAACCGCATACTTATAAAAGGTCTAGGTAACAAAATAATAAAAGTTATAGTAGTCGTAATAATCCAATATAATGGTTGAGATATAATCAAAATGTTGTTTAACTAGAATTCCAGAGAGAAATTACGACGGGTACAGTTTCCTTGAAATGGGTTGACTACACAACTGCCTACGCGTCAGAGTTTACGATCGTCTGTACTTGGGATAGGGTAGATCATGCGTTGCGTAATCACGCGACGTAAAGTTTAAGTACTTTAGAATGGGATTCAGTTGCAATGTACTGTTTTGTAATAAAACCGGAGTACTAAATGGATATAAATAGTGACTAAGATTGAAAAGAGCATGCTTCGATGGTTTGGACATGTTATTCGGATGAATGATAGCAGATTGACAAGAGGAATATATATGAGTGAAATGGAAGGGCGGTTACGTAGGGGCCGGATCAGTAGTCAGATAGGCGCTATATCGAAAAAAGGTGAATTAGGAGTATCTATAACCGCCAATTGTGTATGGGAAGATGTATGAGTGTCAATGAAGCGAAAGTGGTCTGTCAGGATCGGGACAAATGGAGATCCGTGATCTCTGCATACCCTACAGGGAATCACGCCTGATGTGTAATAAATACATGTCTCTAAGGCTCTGTTTAATCTGTAAGGGGTTAAATTACAATGTTTATGTGTGTTTTATTATGGGATTTCTATAGACTATATTCTATATATACAGAGTTCTTACACTTGTCATGGTCATGCAACTATCACGTTGAATACTTTGTGGTAGTAAATTGATTTTTTGTCGTCCAAAGTCCATTTAAATGCTCAGTTGAAATAATATTAATGCTTACTCATTTTTTAACTTTAACAACTCAAGTGGAAAAAGTAGTTGGTTTAATTTATTCAAATCTCAGACTTATGTATCTTCATCTAAAACAATGAGATATATGACAGACAGATAGACGCCATATTGAAAAAGGTGACTGTAGAAGTACCTATAATCGTCGAATGTGTATGAGGAGGTGCATAATGTCAATGAGGCGAAAGTGGTTTCCGAGATCGGGATATATAGCGATCCATAATCCCTGCCTACCCCTCTACAGGGAAACTGACGTGATGTATATGTATGTATCTAAAACAACATTCGATTCCACTGATTATAACTCGCCAAAACTATCGCCCAAATCCCATTCGGAGCAGTGACCTATTTCTTTCGCATTTTTCTTCTAAACTTAGAACTCTTTGTAATGACGTCTAAATTATTGTTTCGGTTACCGGAATTCTGTCACAGACAAACACATATGACTGAAAAACACATATAAGACTATGTATGTGAATTTGTTATGAAACTTTCGTTAACAAGTCCATAAATATAATGCTAACTAGATTATCTTCAAAGCATATCGTATAAATAAGTAACTAGTTACTTACTTACTTACATGACGCCTAGGGACTACTTGGACGATGGGTACGATGGGTTAGCAAACTGTCACAAATTTTCTTTTTCGCAATAGTTATGCTCAAATTGACCAAAAACATAGTATTATTAGGTTATTTATTAGGATTAGGTTAGGAGGTTATTTATTTAAAGTTTTAACAGTAAACTTAAAAATAGTGTTAATCATCGAAATATATTTATCAAAGAACTTGCGTACAAATGTAAATATATGTATGTTTGTTGGTAAATAAACAACACGTAATAATTTTGCATTTCTATGCACATTTTCGCAAGTAATTGCGATTTATATCAGTTATGCAAAAGAATAACATGAGGTAATCTATTTCTCTAAATGGGTGTCGTAAATATTGGTCCTACTGACCATCATTATAACAAGCAGTTGTAAACTTTAATTACATATGAGAAGCTATTACATAAGTTCAAGTCTACTAATGCGTTTTACCACAATTCTAGTTCAATATCACTTCAGTTATAATGAGAAACTGGTATTAAAGCAGCAAAGGTTAAGATTGCGCCATTTGTACCTAAGGACAAAATTTGAAACTATAGCTGCCATGTTTGCGAAATTTTACACTTGCTATTCCAATATCAACTACACACTGTTACTGAAGGGATTGCGAATTAATTCGATTAATTCGAATAACTTACATAAATTTGCCAAAAAAATTGGTGGACTTAGGCTCCAGGTCATGCCTATTTTATATACCCAACGCCCGTGCCTATTCCTTGGGATAGATAATAGCAAGTACCTGTATACGATGATACGGTTCACTGCCTATCACGTTGGGTGCTGTCTATCGAGGGACCCATGCCTAACATGCCTTCCAAATTTCGGAGGTAGGCACTCAAGCCTCTGACTAACCCGCTACAATTAAAAAGGGAGTGTGTATACACAAGTCCTGAAGAGTATGTATGTATAACGCCCATCTACAGAAGTATAGATAGAGATCTCGGATCCCCAATCCTCTTCACTGGCTAAACTTGCGCTACATTTACATCGATACACCTTCTAATACACACTCGGTGGTTATAGGTACTTCTAACTTCACCCTTTTTTAATATGTTATTTTATAGATATTATAATGATACGATATTATTTTGTTACAGAAATAAAGATGCTGTTTCTCCAAACAACAAAGTTTTGAAGATATAAACAATTTTGGAGGCTGAAGAAA
The DNA here is from genome assembly GCA_030578115.1 of Leucoptera coffeella. Lineage (NCBI taxonomy): Eukaryota > Metazoa > Arthropoda > Insecta > Lepidoptera > Lyonetiidae > Leucoptera > Leucoptera coffeella. The sequence goes on along the minus strand of JAMBLF010000689.1, from coordinate 25,878 downwards.
ATATAGAAAAATGACGAATATAATACCTGAAACTAAAATCATGATTCGAAATGGGGAAGGAACGCATATATATAGAAAACAGGTAATACTATACACCATATATATACTAATTAGACGTAGCTCATTTAACTCATAGCTCATCTTTATTAGCTCATCTTTGTTTCTACCAAGAATTAATTTTGGTAACTGTTTACCCTTTTCGGGATTATTATCGTGTGTTTCGACGTAGCTCAGTTGTTTGGGGCTTGATTCTGCATCAGTGGGTACAGGGTTCGAATCCCGCTTGAGCATGTAATAATGGAAATGAAGTTAAGTGTATTTATTTCTATGTACATTTTTGTAATAAAAATACATTTACGAATTATACGGTGAGGGAAAACATCGTGACGAAACCTACCTGTTCCCCGAACAGGTAATAGTGCTAATAGTAAATGGCAACATAGCTTACCACATTACATTGAGTACTGACTATCTGGTCAACACGTGGGTTCGAGGTGGCCAAAGAATCACTACCTTCGCAATTGTGGATATTGACACCTGACAATTAAATTTGGGCGATAGGCTAGCAACCTCTCACCAATGTTCCATTATGACAATGGAACCCCAATATTTATGCTAAAAAGTGACCTAGGAGATATTATATGTGTGATTCCGGGCTCTATTCACCCCGAAAGGGATTGAAGGACGTGAATGTATATATGTATGTAATCTTATCAATTACATATACACACTACAAAATCTTAAGTCATTAAAATTGCACTACAAGTTCTTTGATAACAGTAACTATGCAAAACGTGACAGAGCAGTATTTATGCAATGCCTATGATAATTTCGTACGCAACGTGTATACGTGTTGTAAGACACGACTGAGATACATTGGGGGCAATTTAAAAGCAATTACAGGTATTTTGGAGCACACACTCACGACCGTTATGCTTTGTGGTGTGCTTAGATATTGTGGCATACATACATACATTACATATTTACAGTCGCTAACGGTGAGGGAAAACATCGTGAGGAAACCTGCCTATCCCTCAGGATAGGTAATAATCAGTGCCTATATACGGCGGTACGGTTCACTACCTATCACGTTGTGTGCTGTCTATCTAGTGATACGCGGGCTTCGAATGACCCATACCTAACATGCCTTCGAAATTTCGGAGATGGGCATTCAAGCCTCTGGCTACCCCGCCATAATAAAAAAGGGAGTGTGTATACACAAGTCGTGAAGCGTATGTTATGTTTACATACATTATGTATTCACTTTTCGGGGTGGACGGATTCTTGGAGATATTATATCACTTCGGTCACTTTTAGTACTTATTATTTATTTATTAATACAGTTACATACATACATACACATCACGCCTGATTCCCTGTAGAGGGGTAGGCCGAGATCACGGATCCCCATTTGTCCCGATCCTGACAAACCACTTTCGCTTCATTGACACTCATACATCTTCTCATACATACTCGGCGGTTATAGGTACACCTAACGTCACCTTTTTTCAATATGGCGTCTAATACAGTTATCATGGGTAAATAAATTAAAACTATTAAATTAAAGTGGAAATAAAAATTAAATTATATAGAAAATATCTTTATAGTGATCGCTGTCAGAGGGTGGTAGAGTTCCTAATATGAAATATAGTATATATGCTCCAGCGGGAATCGAACCTAGAACCTTAAGTTCCAAACCCTTTGACCCAACCACAGTATAAACAACCACTTACTTGGAACTCTGTCTACCGTATTAGAGAATATAGTCGTTGTGCTAACTAAATTATTGTATTGTTAGGAAATGTTTGGACAACATTTTTTATCTTATTTTGTCATGCATAGCTTCCTTCCGGTTCATATTCAAATTTAGAACACTTATACACATACATACTTGTATTCACGGCTCTACGTCCCTAATGGGATAGGCAGAGACTATTAGGCCACCTGGAACGAGTGACAAATCTCCCTTGCTTCACTCACACCCATTAACCTTCTTACATGCTCTTCTGTTCTTCACTACGTACACCCTTGAGAAGAATGTCTCCAATTTGATCTGTATAAGTTCTACGCGACCTATCCCGTCCAACTCTACTTTCCATTAGTTTTGTAGTAAGAGAAAAGATGTAGTGACGAAAATAGAGAAAGGTATTTCAAGGTAGTTTGGGCACATAGGGTTGATGGATAAAAGGAAGTTATAAATACATACAAAACATAGATAATATCGCTAATAACCCTTTTGGGGTAATCAGAATTGATTGACGCAGTATGAGAAGATAAATAAATCTAAGTAAATCTAAGTTGCAATTAGTTAAACATAATTACCACAGATGATGCCGTCAAGAATAAAATAATAATCACACAAATCAATTTCCTAGAACGCACAAGTGAAATATTTATCGGATACAAGATATATACAAATTTACAACTCAGGCCAGGCCGAACACCTGCCCAGGTAGGAAGCTTCCTTTTTTCCTGTAGGACACAGTGGATCCTACAAATATATCATTCCAATTTACATAAGAGAGAAGTAGAGGCGTGAATATATGAATGTATATTAAATGCAAATAATTACTAAACACTCGTAATATTTCTTCGTTATCCTGCCTATACCCATTCAGAGAAAAACCTCCATGTATTCGCAACTCAACACCTTAAGTAAACATTCCTTTAGCACACACAACTTATCCTTTACTTAAGTAACTTAGAGGTAACTTATTTACTTAGAGCCTTTGCTTAGTCCTAACTTAGTAGAAAGATAATATTGGCAGAGGTAACACACTGGGTGGTATTTGCAAAAATGTCTTTTGTTGAAAAAGAGAACTTAAGCTTGAGTTTAAGTATACTTTAAGTATAACTATGTAAGAAAAAAGTGAAGAATAGAAGAGCGTGTATGAGAAGGTTAATGGGTGTGAGTGAAGCATGGAAGATTTGCTACCCGTTCCAGGTGGCCTAATAGTCTCTTCCTATCCCGTTGGGGACGTAGAGGCGTGAATATATGTCTGTATCAAAACTCCTTGATCACGTTTTACGTAATTACTGTAATCAATGAGTTAAGAAATGTATAGTGTGTATATGTATGTGATAAGATTTAGAGTTTATATTCCCCATGTAATATAGGGCAAGTTATTATGAAAAAAAAATTAAATTATTGCTTAACTATAAAACAAAGACGACATTCACTTTACAATAATATTTCTTTAATCGTTATGTTTTTGTCTGTGGAGTTAGTAATTCTACCTCGAACCCACGTGGTGACCAGATAGTCAGTACTCAATGCGACAGGTGGTAAGTCATGTCGCCATTTACAAGCGCTACCTATTACCTTTTTGAGTAGTTTAAGTTAGTGCTAGTCTGGGGGTTGTAAAAAGAATGCTAACTAGCTGCCGTTCTGCAACCATGTCGTAAGAGATGACTAAGGAACCCAGGGGTTAATGGAATGAATTAGGCGATGGGGTAGCAACCTGACACATTGTTCCATTATGACATAACAACTCAATACTCACTCACACACAGACTCAATATTCATGCTAAAAAGTGACCTAGGGGATATTATCATGTTTCAGAAGTTCTGTCCACCCCGAAAGGGATTGAAGGACGTGAATATATATATGTATTTATGTAAGTACTCGAAGACATGACTGTATACTTATATGTATGTATGTAAGTAACAAGTATCTTACCTCACGCTGTTTTCCCTCACCCTAAAACTGGTACTATCACGCTTATATCCCATTGTCTGTTCCAGATATTCGCAGCCCTAGTGGTGTCGTTAGGCCCTTTCGCTTCTGGCCTGTCCAAGGGCTATATGTCACCAGCTATTGCATCAATGCAGGAGTCTAACTTCACCAGTTTTACTGTCAACGACCAGCAGGCCAGTTGGATAGCCAGTTTGAGTTTTTTGGGTAAGTTACTGTCATATATAATAACAAGTGACCCGCTCCGGCTTCGCACGGCTATAAAATATATAGCCTACTCCACTATTTAATGGATGTTATTATACATTTAACCTTCCTCTTGAATCACTCTATCTATTAAAAAAACCGCATCAAAATCCGTTGCGTAGTTTCAAAGATTTAAGCATATAAAGGGACATAGGGACAAAGAAAGCGACTGTGTTTTATACTATGTAGTGATAATATTAAGGACATTATTAGACCTATTGAACTAGCCCCTTGGTAAGTTTATATATGACTTTTGTTAAGGGTACTAGTCAACGTATATTTAAAATAATGCATGCTTATTATATTTAAATAAATATAATCAACGACCAGACTGGAAAGCAGAAGAGAAGCGTAGTTCTTTACTCTGCCTCCAACGGGAATCGGTACCTCACGATTAGCGTTCGGGTGGTTAACCAATCGCGCCACGGAGGTCGTCTTAATACTATATAAAATATATAACGTATAAATTAGAAAACTATAGTACGAGTAGTAATTGATAATGTGACTTATTCTGTGTCACGCTAGTCTTGAAACAAATGAAGAATGTTTTGAAGGAGAATAAGGGAGTAGGTATATGGAATCTATTGGGCGAAGTGCTGCCAATCTGTCACTATTATTCCTTATCAATGTCACCGCAATCCGGATAGATATCCTAAAAGTTATAAGATATACTAGTGACCCGCTACGGCTTCGCACGGGTATAAAACATATAGCCTACTGCACTATTTAATGGCTGTTATCATACATATAAACCTTCCTCTTGAATCACTCTATCTATTAAGAAAAACCGCATCAAAATCCGTTGCGTAGTTTCAAAGATTTAAGCATACAAAGGGACATAGGGACAGAGAAAGCGACTTTGTTTTATACTATGTAGTAATAGTGATGTATCTGCGAGGTTCTATCCAACTAGAATTGTAACTAAGTATAATTGTACATTATTAGGTATAGCATCTCAATAAGGAAAAAAACTCTGAAATTTTCATCTATGTATCTAACTAATAATATTTATTATCACACATATGTGGTTAGGTAAAAATACACTAGGAAAACATATTTTTCAAATGTTTGTTGTTCAAATAATCCGTTTGACGCACAAAATAGTGATATATAATATGCTATAGCATGCTTAGAAGAAAGGTAGATAGTTAACGTTTTGTTTACGACCTCCGAGGCGCGATTGGTTAGCCATCTGAATTGGTGAGGTCCCGGGTTCGATTTCCGGTGGAGGCAGAGTTAATATGTTTTTTTCTTCCATCCAGTTTGGTTGTTGATTATATATGTGATTCTTAAATATACGTTGACTAGTACCCTTAACACAAGTCTTAAATTAACTTTACAAGGGGCTAGTTCAATTGGTGTAATAATGTCCTGAAATATTATTACTTTCCAGACTAGCACAAAACATTTTAAAACATAACATACGCTTCACGACTTGTGTATGCACACTCCCTTTTTATTGCGGCGGGTAGTCACAGTTCTTGAATGCCCATCTCCGAAATTCGAAAACCTACGTTTTACCAGCGTGATAGGTAGTGAACCGTGAAGCCGTATATAGGCACTGGCTATTATCTATTATGTACGTATATGAAATTCACATTTTCATATTTCATTCCTTGGTACATGCCAGAGCCGGGATTTGAACCTAGCAACTCTAATAAGAAGTCGGAGGTCTTAACCACACTAATTAACACTAACAGGCAAATATTTATGTACATTTTAAAAGTTATTTATAATCTCAAATTTATTAACTTTAGCTTATAGGAGAAAACCTAGGTATTTTCTAAAACTTAAATACATTTATATCTTCCTTATTACCTTCTCTGCTTATGAATACTATCAAGATGTTATTGTTTAGTAAACTTTACTATTAAACTTCAATAGTTTCTGTATCTTTTGATCATAATACGTTGAGTACAAGAGTACATATATTCGAAAATATACTTCACGAAAAAATATCCCCATTTGGGTTTAACAGAACTTTGAAATACTATATAATAGTCATTACAAAGGCCTATAGCTAATTTAACGCCTCTTTTTACCAGATAGTATTCTACATGACAGGTAGTGTTCTATGTCACATACATTCTCGGTCACTTCTTAGAATGTATATTGGTGACAGGTTGCTAGCCTATAGCCCAATAGATTCCAATAGATAGCCTAGTCTGGGACCCGACGTAGGAGGCAACTAAGGGCGTAGGTGGAATCTGTAAGGCGATGGGCTAGCAACCTGTCAGCTATGTTTCATATAACAACACAACCCCAATATTCATGTGATCTAGGAGATACAGACAAAAGTGATCTAGGAGATACTATATCTCCAAGGTTCTATCCACCCCGAAAGGGATTAAAGGACGTAAATATATGTACATTTTTGTAATAGTTTATTTATTTAGCCCTTAATCATATAAATTATTATGCATGCTACATTTACATCATAATTGTAAAATTGAAAAAGTATTTTAAGTCCCAGGCAACTTATTCATCATATTCTATCATAAATAACGTGAAGCCTGAGGCAATCATATTTATTCCGCCATTACTCTTTACGACAATTATATTGTAAGACAAAAGATCTCACGACCAGTAACCCTTGCGGGGTAGTCAGAGGTTCAGGTGTCCATCTCCGCAATTGCGAAAGTAGTAATTCTATGGCCACCTCGAACCCACGTGTTGACCAAGTCAGTACTCAATGTGACAGGTGTTCAGTCATGTCGCTATTAACAAGCACTAATTATTACCTGTTCAGGGAACAGGTAGGTTTCCTCACGATGTTTTCAGAGTCAGTCAGAGGTTCGGATATCCATTCAAAGATGGAAAGAATCTGAGTGACACCATCTCTTTATCATTTCTCCCACTAACAATATAGTATATGTATGTGTACAAATTCAATTCAATTTTCAATTGTGTTGATTCGTAACAATGAGCGGTTAGTCATTATGATATATGTACACGATCAGTTAATGAAACTCCGCTGTTTGCGGTAATGTCATTGACATTTGGATGTGTATGTCGGTCTTTAGTGCATTTCACATGCATGAGCGACTATGATGCATTTTGAGGTGGGCAGGAGATTAAGTTTCAACATTTGTGGATCTTTCGTTATTCAAATTTTGTCACTAAAGAGATAGAATTTAAGATTATTTATATTACTAGCGACCCGCTCCGGCTTCGCACTTCTGGCTATTTAATGGATGTTATTATACATATAAAACTTCCTCTTTAATCACTCTATGTATTAAAAAAACCCCATCTAAATCCGTTGCGTAGTTTCAAAGATTTAAGCATACAAAGAGACATTAGGGACAGAGAAAGCGACTTTGTTTTTATACTATGTAGTGAAGAGTTACAACCATTAACTTTGTATCCTTTCCTATTTTAATTCGACGTAGCTCAGTTGTTTGGGGCTTGACTCTGTATCAGTGGGTACATGGTTCAAATACCACTTGAGCATGTACCAATGGAAATGGTGTTTAATGAATTTCTATGTACATTTTCGTAATAAAAATACATTTACGAAATGCACCGAATACTACGGTGAGGGTAAAAATCACGGGAGTAATAGTTAGTGCTTGTAAGTGGCGACACGGCTTACCACACGTGGGTTTGAGGTGACCATAGAATTACTACCTTCGCAATTGCGGAGATGGACACCTGAACCCCTGACTACCCCGCAAGGGTTTGGTCGTGAACGCGTAGCAGCTATTTAAATGGCAACCAATCCCATATTATCAAGTACACTGATTGACAATTTATTCCCAATATCGTTTTCTAAGAAACTTCTCAAACAAGAACAGTATACTATAAATAACTCGTGATTCTTTTATGTCTAGACACTCCCAAACGGGATTAGGGTGATGTATGCACTGTCCTGTCTGCCCCGTGTTAATCTGGGACGTAAGAAGAATGCTAACTAGCTGCCGTTCTTCCCGACATGGCGTAGGAGGCGACTAAGGGACTAGGGGTCAATAGTTACTTGGTAACCTGTTACCATACATACACGTCACGCCTGATTCCCTGTAGAGGGGTAGGCAGAGATCACGGATCCCCATTTGTCCCACTGACAGACCACTTTCGCTTCATTGACACTCATACACACTGTCACCCATATTCCATATTATTATCATTACAAGTAATGCTAAATGTTACTAGGGATTTACATGTCCGACATTCTGTCTACTCCGAAAGGGTCCAATGGATATATGTACATATATTACATTCACATTCTATATTCCATAATAGGTTGGACAGAACCTCAGAAATATAATAACTCCTAGGTCACTTTTAAGTTTAAATATTAGGCTTGTGATGTCATATGGAACATTGATGACAGTTTACTAGCCTATAGTCCAATAGTTTCTATTTACCCCTAATCCCTTAGTCGCCTCCTACGACATGCCGGGAAGAACGGCAGCTAGTATTCTTTATACTTCTCATACAAGCACATGACTAATTTGATCATATTTTAATAATAGTTTTAAGAGATTCGCGATTTATACTCATGATTAATAATTAACGGGACTTATCGCGTAAGTTTATATATAATAAAATTACCTTTATTAACACGACGTTTCGGCTACGTTGCAGTAGCCATGGTCACGGGCAGACTGTCAGAAACGTCGGGTTAATAAAGGTAATTTTATTATATGTAAACTTACGCGATAAGTCCCGTTAATTATTAATCATATTTTAATATTCTCGAGGTTTTGTCCACCACTTCTAACATACGGTCGTGATGCTCGCAATGTGCAGGCCGGGACGCGTCGAATTGTATCAATGTCTATTTCGACCAGGCGGGGTAGACAGAAATAAACACTTCAGAACTAATTCCAATGGACCGGATAGTTTATGCGAGTTGTAAGGGCTTGCTAATGATTGGAAATAGAAATAATACATACATATAAATAATGTCTGTCTCGCTGTAGAAGGGTAGGCAGAGATCACGGATTCCCATCTGTTCCGATCCTGAATCCACTTTCGCTTCAATGAAACTCATACACACACGTTATAGGTACTTCTAATTTCACCCTTTTTCAATATGGCGTCTATCTGTCTGAGATATGTCTTATTGGGTCAACTCCTACGTAACTCACGTACTAATGCATACATATATAAAGTATTATTCTTTCAAGGGTAGGCAGAGATAATGAATTACATATACATGTACTCACGACCATTTTTGGCTGATAAAGCAGTACCCAATGTGACAGGTGGTAAGCCATGTCACCCTGTACAGATACTGACTGTCTTTCTTTTTATCTCCTCATACTGCAGTGATGAAAAACTTCGTGAGGAAACCTACCTGTACCCCGAACAGGCAATACTTAGTGCTTGTAAATGGCGACTTGGCTTACCTGTCACATTGAGTACTGACTTGGTCAACACGTAGGTTCGAGGTGATAGAATTACTAGCTTCGCAATTACCGTGATGGTAACCTGGGGCGTTACTCCACTAATGCATTGTAGGCAAAATATTACTTCAGTATCGATACATAGTGGAGTGCCAAGTGTCAAATTACGGTCACTGAAGTATTACTGTATCAATAGTAATATTGAAGTAATATTGTGGCTAAAATGAATTAGTGGAGTAAGGCCTTTGAACTTCTGACTAACGTGCAAGGGTTAATGGTCGTGAAAGCGTTTGTTTTATGATCTCTTCATTCATATATAAAAATCACGCCTGATTCCCTGTAGAGGGGTAGGCAGAGATCACGGATCCCCATTTGTCCTGATCCTGACAGACCACTTTCGCTTCATTGACGTCCATACATCTTCTCATACACTCTCGGCGGTTATAGGTACTCCTAACGTCACCTTTTTTCAATATAGCGTCTACCTGACTGTTATATGTCTTATTAGGCCGGCCCCTACGTAACCGCCCTTCCACTTCACTCATATATATTCCTTTTGTCAATCTGGTATCATTCATCCGCATAAGATACTATTTTCTCTTCATACTATTTTCAATTCATTAATATCCATATATTTCCTCATACACTCTCGGCGGTTATAAGTACTTCTAACGTCATTCTGTACGTCATATATTTGTGCGTCATACGTCTTACTAGGACAGGTAACTACGTAAATGTACTCCAATTTTACTCATAGAAAAATGACATCTTTACGGGGTAATCAGAGATTAAATGATCACGTACTACTGAATAACTAATAAGCAATTGTGATGTGTATGTGCTTGTGTGTATTTAATATGCGTTACTTAATGGAATTAATAAGCAGGTTTACTCACATTATTGTGTTAATACTATTAATGATACATTTTAAATTATATTTTCCAACGTTTAATTAAAATTTAAATTAATACAAAAAATAATATATAAATTAATACAAAAAATATCTCACACACAATACGATGTTTGCTATTATTTTGTACTAAAGTAAATATTTTCTTTCTGAATCTTCACTAAAATGTAACTAAGACGTTTAATGGCTTAAATTCTACTTCAACTCTTTCGGAAATCATTGCCTTTCATTCTATCTACCCTTTCGGGAACCACTACAATATACTATTCTCTAATACAATCCATTTAAACCCACAAATCCATTACTTAAACTATAAGTCAACCACTCGTGAATCGCAATAACTACACCCTCTCAAGTGTTCGCCTGAACAGTATGCGAAATATGTCTTTTATCTTATTTTAGAGAGATCTCTCTACGCCTTCCCGTGCTTATTGGGGACTAGAATTAATATAACTAGCTGCCATTCTTCTCTGTTCTAAAGAGGTTAAGTGTATGGAGGTATGTTAGTTATCTAATTGTTTTAATAAGACAATAACAGTCAGATAGATGCTATATTGAAAAAGGGTGACGTTAGAAGTAGCTATAACCACCGAGTGTGTATGAGGAAGCGTATGAAAGAATGAAGCGTGTTTTTTTCAGGATCAGGAAAGATAGGGAAAATTGCCGTTTAAGAGGTTTTTCTCTAATTAGATTGAGAGAAAATGATTAGTACACATACACATCACGCCTGACTACCTAAAGAGGGTAAGCAGAGATCACAGATCCTCATCTTTCCCGATCCTGACAAACGACTTTCGCTTCATTGACACTCATACACCTCATACACACTCGGCGGTTATAGGTACTTCTAACGTCACTCTTTTTCATTATGTCTATCTCTATTATTCGCCTCATATTAAATTATCCCTCACTCTTAAACCAATTTTTGAATTCGCTAAGTCCAAGTTAAGTTACAACTTATCCTTACAAGTTGCAGACAAGCATGTAATTTCACTTATTAAGTTACTTACATGAAAGTTGGCTGTAATACTGACTGACATTTGCAAGAATCTTAATCGCGTTAAAACCAACATGGCGTGCCCATAATGACAGAAGAATGACATCTGTCAAATGGTAAATTAAAGACTAAATAATATATGGTATAAACCTATAACCACCGAGTGTATGAGAAGCGAAAGTTCTTTGCTAGGATCGAAATAAATAAGGATTTGTGATATCTGGCTACTCTGTAACGAAACGAACGTGATGTGTATGTTTGTATGTATGTTAATAAGAATAGGTAAAGGAATAACTTGTGGAGAAACTTAAGTATTTTTTAGAACATGTAATGGTTAGTGCTTGTAAATGGCGACATGGCCTATCACCTGTCACATTGAGTACTGACTATCTGGTCAACACGTCAAAACATAGAATTTTACTAAACCAACTTTGCAAGGTTTAGTGGTTGTGAAGTATATGTAATGCTATATTAAATGAACGTAACAATTTACTGTCATACACATCCAGATATTTATTTCTAATCTTAGCTTAGGTACAATTAGTTTTGGGGTTAACACATTGAGTGCGGTGCAACGTCGAAAGACCTTATGCATGTACTTGCCTACGGTGCGGAGCGAAATATAGCTTACTTCTTTCTGGTGCGGGAGCTATAACTTAAAGAGTAGTTAACGTAAAAGTAAGATAGATATATTTTTGTGATTGTCTATTCAGTAGCTACTTAATTGATTGGTTAAAACTATATAAGGCCTTTGGACCTTGTACCGCACTGAAAAGATTTTTCTCTATTCCTGTGCGGCAACAAGGTCTAAAGGCCTTATTTAAAATATAACGTCGAAGTGCCTTGTATCGCACTGATTGATAGGTTTCAATTGATTAGTGATGTGTTGACATTCCTGAAAGAAATTTGTCATTATTTTCGCGAGTGGAAAGATTCCTAAAAATGCATCGAAAGAACAAACGTTGCCGAAAAATGCTAGAAATGTCAATTCATTGTTTTAAGTGCAATCTACTTTTTGAGTGCAATCCAAAAAATCCGTCATAGTAGACAGTTTTTTATTTTAAGTAAGTAGGTATTTATGTAAGCTTTACCAAGTAAAACTCAATTTTTATAACAAAAATATAAAAAAAAGTAATTTGATATTTTTATTTTCATTCTTTCATATTTTATACTTACATTTTAGTTTTATTTTTTATTGTTTTAAGAGCGATCTCTACTTTTTGAGTATAACCTAAAAAGTTTATCATAACAAATTGATATAATTTTTTTAAGTGTAGCCTTATGTAAAACTTAATTTTAAAACCAAATAAATTTATCGATATTCTGTGTTTCTTATCATTTCCCATCACTAAAATATTCAATTTTTTGTTGCTAAATCGATGCGGTTATGGGTCTTTAAACCTTGCATTTGTTTTTCTTATTTTCTCTTAGAGTTTTCACTGGAGCTAGGGGCGACGTCTGTATTGTGACAAACGACTCTTTGACAATATTTTACCGCCAAATTATGACGATTTTAAAGCGTTTTGACTAAGTTATAAGAGTTTTAATCAAAGCGTGTCTTACAAGGTTTAATGACCCATGACCGCACCAGTAGAAACTTATGGTATCGTGTCGATATGCCTTGCATCGCACTGAGATGGTGAAGCAGCATTTTTTTGCCGCAGTCAATGTGTTAACGTAAATGATCACTCTTTATGTTAATATCTTTGGTCACACAGAGTTAATTTTATCAAACATATTTAATATTTTATATATTTAATCACATAATCATTACTATACACTATTAAGTATTATCCTTCAATTCCTAAACCTTCTTATAGAATAAAAGAAGTCTTCGTCACGATGTTTTTTCTTACCTTACTCAATATCAAACGTATTTATATCAACATGTAACATTATGACATAATATCTCGACCGTCATCTTTAACATATAACCTTAACATGTTAAGTAGTTAACAACAACGTAAATATTCAAAGTATACATACAAATATGTACCCAATATCAATAACTTTCCAGATGGACAGAATCCCTGAGACACGGTGATAATTCCTAGGTCACTAAAAGTGAATGAATATTATCGTTGTGATGTCATATACATAGAATATTGTTGATAGGTTGCTATGCCAACGCCCAAAGATTTCATTTAGACAAAGTCTCTTTAGCTGTATATTATCGGAAAGAAGCTAAATGGAAATTTATCAACTGACAAGACAATACAACTGATTCACGGAAATGAATTAAAATATTTAAAAATAACATGTTTTAAAAGCATTTTTGTAAATATACGTAACGAGAGTAATGGCGTAATTCAACACAACATAATTCAGTGGAAAAATACATTACCGCGATTGTTTTTCGCGTAAATATTTATGTTTTCTGTCGGGACTTGTTAAAAATGTTTGCCCGTTGCGAAATGGTTGCTAAAAATTCGTTTTGTATGAACTGAAAAGGATGTTATGAATCTTATTTACTTAATTAACATACGCTTCACGACTTGTGTATACACATTCCCTTTTTATTGTGTGATCGGAGGTTTAAGTATCCATTTACGAAATTTCGGAGGCATGTTAGGTATGAGCCACTCAAAGTACGCGTTTTACTAGATAGACAGCACCCAAAGTGATAGGCAGTGAATCCTATCGCCGTACCGGCTCTGACTATTACCTATCCCGAGGGATAGACAGGTTTCCGTACGATGTTTTCCCTCACCATTAGCTACTGCAAATTATGTACGTAAATCAAATATACATTTTTAAATCGCATCATTAGGTACATGGCAGAACCGGGATTTAAACCTAGGTATACCTCTAAGAAGTACCCACTTGACGAAGACTTATAGACTAATTATTTAAATTATTAAGTTTTTGATTGTAATTAAGTATTACAATATTGTCACCAATGTTCTATAACCATCACATCACATCAACATGAAAAATATCTGCTGAGTTTCATAGCATTTCTTCTCTGCAGATTTTCCTTTGCGAAATGCCAATAGTTTAATTAGATTTATTTTAATTTCTTAAGATTATCTAATTATAAAGACAATTTAACGTGAAAAATTTTTTACTTTTAATAAGTAATTTTAAGATCCTTATGTAGAATAAAAATCATTTCATTACATGAAATTTTTATATCTGAGATTCTTTCTTTGAAGGACATACATATGTGTATGTACTTGTACGTTGTAGTTAGTATATCAAAAGACTTGTATGTATGTTAAAAGCATGTATGTGCAGTATATTATGAAGTCGGTTTTTAGCTTCTACATTTACATCAATACTGAAAAACTGAGTCATCCATTTTCAAACCGAGGAAGCGTCTGTATGTCGGAGTTGTTAAAAAGTTTTGTTTGTTTCAAACTTCAGCGTTGTTGGAAAATGCCTTTTCACGGTTTAAAATAACGTTTTGAAAATAACTACTGACCTTCGTTGTTTCATATGTTGAGGAAAAACATCGTGAGGAAACCTTCGTGGCGCGATCGGTTAGCCGCCAGAACGCTAATCGTGAGGTCCCGGGTTCGATTCCCAGTGGAGGCAGAGTTAAGAACTACGCTTTTCTTCTGCTTTCCAGTCTGGTCGTTGATTATATATGCTATATATGTATTTATCTATATACATATAATATGTATACATTTATTAAATGTACGTTGACTAGTACCCTTAACACAAGTCTTAAACGTACTTACCAAGGGGCTAGTTCAATTGGTGTAATATTGTCCAAATATTTTTTATTATTATTATCTGTTCCAGGCGCCTTAGTAGGCGGCATCATAGGCGGAATGGCAATGAGGGCTGGCAGGAAATCAGTGCTACTCTTCGCGGCCCTCCCCTACTCGCTCTGTTGGCTGTCCCCTGGCTTTGTCTACGAGTGTGCGCATGATCTCTGTCACCTCTTTCTGCGGTGGAGTGCTGGCGTGCTGCGTTAATATGATTACACAGGTATGTTGGTAAAAGACATGACTATTAACCCAAGGGGTAGATGGTTTAGGTTTCCATTTAAGCAATGGCGAAGGTAATTCTATGGCCACCTCGAACCTACGTGTTGACTAGATAGTCAGTACTCAATGTGACAGGTGGTAAGCCATGTGGTAATTTACAAGCACTAACTATATTACCTGTTCGGGGAATAAGTAGATTTCTCACGATGTTTTCTCTCAGCGTATGTATCTTATGTTTGTATAAGATACATACATAATTTCCTATTTTATATCATGCAGTAGTAGTATGAGATGTAAAAAGAACGCTAACTAGCTGCCGTTCTTGCCGGCATGTCGTACAAGGCGACTATGGGTAAATGGGATCTATTCAGTGATTGGGGTGTGCAATTGGCTATCAACCTGTCACCATTGTTCCAAATTACATCACAACCCTAACATTTCTGCTAAAAAGTGACGTGGGGGTTATTATTATGTAGCCAAGGTTCTGTCCATCACGTAAGGGATTAAGAAACGTAAACGTAACTTTGAGATATATGTATATATTCATACCTCTACTTCCCTAACGGGATAGGCAGAAACTTAAGATCGCTACCTGGAATGATTCTAACAAATCTATATGTGTTCAAGATTTGCGAACATTAAGCAGATACATACATATTTTTTATATAACGGGGATGGTTAGAAATCTTGAAACCTTATTTCACGTTTATACTTACACATCACGCCGGTTTCCCCTGTAGGGTAAAATTATTACCTATAGATAGATAGAAAAACTTACATGTAGTATAATAAAAAGTACCTGTCATTTAGATTTAACTATCAAGGGTAGACAAGTTCGTTGAAACCATAAACCCTGGCTACCCCACAAAGTAGCAATATACTTTTAATGCATACTAAATGCCCACGCCATGCAAAATAGGCATTACAAAGTCATAACCTAGGCTTCGTAATTACTAATTTAAACACTAGATTTTATTACCTAGCACTTTTATTTCTTTGTAAGCACTAATACTTGAATTTCCACTTTTCTAATCGACTGTAAAAACTGGATAGGCTTAAACGGAATGTTATGTTGTAATATTAGTTCTTAGGACGATAGACTAGCAACCTGTCAGTGCCATATATGCTTACTTACACTGAAGTCCTAACTCACTGACGAGCTAGGTCTGGGACGTTATAAGAATGCTAACAATCTGACATAAATACATATAAAAGACAAAAAGACAAACGCGTTCATGATCATTAACCCTTGTGGAGTAGTCAGAGGTTCATGTGTCCATCTCAGCAATCTAGGGGGTAGTAATTCTATGGCCACCTCGAACCCACGTATTGACCAGATAGTCAGTACTCAATGTGACTGGTGGTAAGCAATGTCGCCATTTACAAGCACTATTACCTGTTCAGGGAACAGGCAGGTTTCGTCACGATGTTTTCCCTAACCGTATAATTCGATGCATTTCGTAAATGTGTTTTTATTACGAGAATGTACATACAAATTCATTAAACTTCATTTCCATTGGTACATGCTCAAGCGGGATTTGAACTCTGTACCCACTGATACAGAGCGAAGCCTCAAACAACTGAGCTAAATAATAATAAATACATATATATCGACCTTTCTTCTCTTATGTAATAGATGAATTTAGATTAGGTTTCATAGAAATCTTTTGGGTGATGGACAACCAAAATATAATGTTCCATATGACATCAGAACCCTAATATTTGTTCATGCCAAAAAGTGACCTAGGAGATACTATGTCTCCGAGGTTCTGTCCAACCCGAAAGGGTTTAAAGGACGTATATATATATATGTATCTACAGGATCGGCATGTTTTCCCTTATTCACTAATTAAAAGGGTTAAAACATACGTATGTATTTGAAATTAATTACTATTGAGTTAATCCATTGTAAGCCAACAGCCTAATTAGCTAAGCCCATAAACTACTGAAAATGTTGATTGCACGTTTCAAGTGAGGCTAGCTCCATCTTTTAATAGCTTACGGAAATCACTTGTAATTACTGCTAATCCTAATTTATGACTAATTTAAAAATACGACTTTTGCTTTTAATCGTTTGAAATCTGTTAAGATGGTATTTAAGTTCTAAAATTGTTTTATCGAGTGTGTATGAGGAGGTTAATAGATTTTTATTTAGCTATATAGGCATGCCAAGATCTGGAGTATGTGGATGCTTTATCTCTACCTACCCTTGTACAGAAACGAGCGTGATGTTTCTGTATATTATATACTGAAGAATAAGAATATCAAAAGTAATTATAATCACCGTGTATGAGTAAAGATGTAAATTTCACAGTGTTAAAGAAATTTCTGTATCGGGAAAAAGTTCTCTACATATTAAATATAAAAACGTTAACAGTTATATTATACTACATACATACATATTCCCTGTACAGAGGCAGAGATCACGGAACCCCATTTGTCCCGATCCTGACAGACCACTTTCGCTTCATTGACACTTATACATCTTCTCATACACACTTAGCGGTTATAGGTACTCCTAACGTCACCCTTGTTCAATATTAGCGTCTATCTGATATACTAAATGCGTCTATCTACCCTTTCAGTAACTATAGTCGTGTTGTGTGTTTTATAGTGTACTGAATTGAAAGCAATTTTCTTGTTTGGCATTGTTTACAAACGAGGTTAAATCAACTTTTGTATTTCTGTATTTTAACGATCGATTGCAGTCGAGCTGTGCGGTTAGGAAGTGAGTTTGTAAATGGTTGAGATCCGAATGGTATTTTACAGTTTAATTCCTGAACAGTCCGCAATATTTAGTTTAGATAAAAATACATACATACATACACAACACGCCTAATTCCCTCTAGAGGGGGAGGCAGAGATCACAGATTCCCATTTGTCCCGATAAAAATGTTAAACAAATGTACATACAAAATGCAATTATTATAATAGAATATGCAATATTCACATAACATGCACAATGTTTTATTTGAGGCACTTATCTCAAAAAAACTTACTGTAATTTAAATAGAGCTTTACAGAACATAAACTATGTCAGACACAGCAGATAGAAAACTGATAATATTCTTTCAGTTAAACACATGATGCTAAATACTTCATTAATTCATTTAAAACTTACATTGGCCTAAAGCTATTTATTGTTATTTAGTATTTTAATTTTATTTCACGGACGATTAAATAAGGAAAGATTGATCTAAGATACAGAATACCGGTCACCATTTTGATAGCGTTCTTTTATCTAACAGTTCATAGGAACAATGTAGTAATCCAAAAGTAATGTTACAATATTATTTTGGTTGTGATTTCTTTTACGATTCCCTTGCTTTCAATTTCTGGTACACATATTTGCATTATGACTATGAAACTTGAAGGGGTAGTCAGAGGCTTTAGATTTAAATAACAGAAGTAAACGTCAAAATGATAATAAGTTCCCAACATAACTCTTTGTAAGGAAATTGATACTTCCACGTAAAGTTTATTTTATTCCTAAAGATATCAATATTATTCAAACGATGAGTTACGATTAATACGAGAATTAAAATACTCCTTACCCTATTATTTAGCTTATTACTTTGTTTTTTTATACACTTATATATAGATATATGATAAAAACAATCTAAATCATACGTATATATGACTGTACATGTAAAAATAAAAACATTAACATGTCTTCTCTTTTATTTCAGGTGTACATAACAGAGATAGCACTGCCAGAGATCCGTGGCTGCCTGAGCTCTGTCCTGAAGATCCTGAGCCAGATCGGCATACTGATTTCCTACTCCTTAGGGGCCTACTTAAACTGGTACCAACTCGCGTTAGTAGTTGCAATTGCGCCTGTCATGTTGTTCTGCGCAATAATTTTCATTCCGGAAACTCCTTCCTCTTTGTTGCTACGAGGCAAAGAGAAGGAGGCGGCTAGATCTTTACAATGGCTACGTGGAAATACTGATATTAGTCAGGAACTAGCTACTATCCGGACTAACATACTAGCTAGTAAGCAGTACAATGATGGAAGGAAGTTCAAAGCCTTAGTTTCGAAGCGGTTACAAAGGCCTGTCCTAATAACTTGCGGATTGATGTTCTTTCAAAGGTTTTCTGGGGCCCATGTTTTTAACTTTTACGCTGTGCCTATGTTTAAAAAGACCTTTAGGAACATGGATCCTCATGGCGGGGCTATTGCTACTAGTGTCGTGCAGTTACTAGCCTTATGTCTATCTGGTATTTTAATAGACAATATTGGTAGACTTCCCCTTTTATTAATCAGTGGAGTTTTGATGTCCATTGCTTTAGCAGGGTTTGGTTCATATGCTTACTACGAGAATGTCTTTAGAAACTGCAGTGATATTATTAGTTCAGAACCCGGAGGATATGACTGGATACCTCTGTTATGTGTGCTTACTTTCACTACGGCGTTTTCGTTAGGTATCAGCCCTATATCAGCTTTGTATATAGGAGAGCTGTTTCCGTTAGAATACCGAAGCTTAGGCAGTGCTGTAGCGACAAGCTTCAGTCATCTTTGTGGATTTGTTAACTTGAAAACTGCGGCTGATTTTCAAGAATTAATAGGCTTGCATGGCCTATTCTGGATGTATGCGAGTATATCAGTATTTTGTTTGCTTTTCGTAATTCTGTGCGTCCCAGAAACTAAAGGGAGGGAGATAGATGAAATGGACCCGAAGTATAGCGAATCTTTGTGTATTAATCGGTAATACCCACAATTGAATAGGTAGCAGTTAATGCCATGATTTGATAACAGATGGCAGTAGGAGTGATTGCAATGTTATAGTTTAATTCCTTTAGGACCGCACCTTGTAGACGATTTTTGTAAATTTACAATGTTCTTATATGTTTTTTACTGTTTTAACGATTTATATATTATAATATAGATGAAATTCGTTAAAAAATGGATTATTTCTATTAAAATAACAATGTAAACTTAATAATATGTAGAATAACATAAAATGTGCTTCCTATCAGACTGTATTAACTTTATTCTACAATATTATATACAGTTTTTGTCTGTGGGTGCTCTTATACAAAAATTCGAAGGTGCTTTATACTGGAATTAGTAACCTTATGAAAATGGTTAAATAGAGAATAATAATAGATATAAAATGTATTTATGATATTATTATTATAAACTCACCTTGGAAATTGTAAAGTAGAAAACTTCCTTTATTCCATCATAGATGGCGGTATGTTCATAAGTCCTTTTCCTGTTGATTAAATGTATCAGTATTATTATAAATTAAACTAACTGTACAGTAGTTGAAAGTTAAGACTGTAGATATTTCTAAGTAGATATAGTACTAATCCTGACTAATGTATATTTTAACCTGTAGTGCCTTATTACATAAATAGATGTCGCTAATACAAGAAAATATTGTACTTATTCGTAAATGGGTATTCGTAATTTATTTTCGCTATCATCACAATAAATAGATATTTAATAGAGAAAATGAAAAAAAGGCATATATTCATCATAGTTTAGGTGCTATTGTACAAATAATTCTAATATTAATAGATATTTTATGCTTAACGTAAGAAAAACTAAGAAAAAAATTCTATCAGGCTTTTAAGAGATAACTATAAGACTAGGAGTCAATTGAATCTATTGTGTGATATGCTAACTCTATATCATCCATATTTGATATCAATGTCATCATAAAATCTATAATTAGGCCAAAAGTGACCTAGGAATTTTTTGACCATTCTAAAAAGGATATATAAATATGTATGCATGTAATTTGTGGTGTTTATTGTTACTCTACATACATACATAAGGAAACATGTCACTCTCACTGTTTACAAAGTTTTTTTATCGTATTTACATACGACATCTACCGGCCTAGCAATGAAGCTTTGAAGTTTTTTTCGTAAAGATATTTGTAGTGAATAATAATGTTATTTCATAATAATAATTTATGTGAATTTAATGTAAATTATATTCCCAATTTTGTACCTTCCTTAATTAATATGTTAGATGTGTTTTTATTATGAAAACCAAAGATCATTGATAATTATACAAAATAATAATTTCTATTGTATTTGTAGCTATTATTATAATCGTTTTATACACCCCAGTGAATCTTTAAAATATATATAAGTAATAAATAATATACGTGTAAAAATAATGAAATTCTATGGAAAGGTAAATAAAAAATATTTAATTTTTATATTTACACAAACAAAAACATGCATTAAAAAGTGTTTTGTAATGTCTACTAAATTTATTATCTTCCTTTTAACTATTACATCAATAAAAGATTACATTAGATATACAAGATTTATTGTAATTAAAATGAGAATAAATTTTATAAAAGAACGGAAATTTAAATAGATTTTTAATAATTTATTATTATTGTATGACTGCTTAACTTTTCAATATCAATTTAATAAGAATGTTTTACATGAAGTTTTTTAAGTTTTCAATATTGTAAACTCTGTTAATTTTACGTATATTTCATTACACAAACTTTGGTGACGTAAATGGAATCTATTGAAAAGTTTATCTGTTACGTATATTAATATCAATCAAAATGATGGTTATATTACGTGACTGAGGAGATATTATGTTTATATTTGCAATAGTGCCTTATAATAAATAAAATATACTTGTTATAAGTTTGTAAATAGAACTAAAATAGTTACAAGTTGATTGCCATATTTGTAAATAGATTATTGTAAGTAAATGTACTTAATGTATAGAAAAAACATGGTTTACGATTTTTTATTACAAATTGTACAATAATAACAAGTGTCTTATTTAACACATACACTTATACACGACTCTACTTTCCAACCAGATTGGCAGAGATTATCGAGCGCCACAAAAAGACAAAGACAAACGCATTCACGACCATTAACCCTTGCGGGGTAGACAGAGGTTCAGGTTTCCATCTCCGCAATTGCAAAGGTAGTAATTCTATGGACACCTCGAACCCACGTGTTGACCAGATAGTCAGTACTCAATGTGACAGGTGGTAAGCCATGTCGCAATTTACAAGCACTAACTATTACCTGTTTGACTAACAGATAGGTTTCTTCACGATGTTTTCCCTCACCGTATAATTCGATGCATTTTGTAAATGTGTTTTTTATTACGAAAATGTACATAAAAATTCATTAAACTTCATATCCATTGGTACATGCTCAAGCGGGATCTGAACCCTGTACCCACTGATACAGAGCCAACTTATAAATATAATATCACTACATAGTATAAAACAAAGTCGCTTTCTCTGTCCCTTTGTATGCTTTAATCTTTGAAACTGATTTTGATGCGGTTTTTTTAATAGATAGAGTGATTCAAGAGGAAGGTTTATATGTATAATAACATCCATTAAATATTGGAGTAGGCTATTTTATACCCGTACGAAGCCGGAGCGGGGTCGCTAGTATATTATAATATAAGCCACCTGGGGCCCTAATCTACTAATGCGTTTTAACAAATCTTAGTTCAATAGCAAGTCAGTATTATTGTGAAGTTGTTAGTAGATTATCTAAAGTGTCAAAGTTCCCCATTGATAACAACAAAATTGTCACTTTTGCTATTCAATTAACAACGTTACACTATTACTAAAGAGATATTGAAATACGATGTGCAAAAAGCATGAGTTGAATTAGGCCATTAGAATAGCCCTGACATATCCCTCTTCCCTCACTCACATTTTATTAAAATACATAAGGTATTTGAGTATAATGCAACTTTCCTTGCTGTATGTCGTATAAAACTTCTAAGAGGTATTAAATTTTCTCAATTTATTGTATTTGCTCCCTAAACGCAATGTGAGGAAACATTCCTTAGAAACTTGTCAACCCTTCTTGATTTATGTTTTGTATTCGAGAGTTATTTAATTATACATACACATCACGCCTGATTCCCTGTAGAGGGGTAGGCAGAGATCACGGATCCCCATTTGTCCCGATCCTGACAGACCGCTTCATTGACAGTCATACATTTTAATTTTTTATATTTAATTATAATCCGATGGTTTTGAACGACTTACGTGTCAGTTTCATACAGAGGTCTATCCAAAAGTTTCGATCGGACCTCACAAGGATAGCTAGAAAAAACGGATTGACCATTCTACCCGTGGATAGGATATTGGGAGGCGTTTTGCAAAAACAGATAGAAATTTCAATCTCGGATACTAAATTTTGGATAGGGATTGAATATTGGGTTCGGCCGTTATAATGATACATGTTTCTGGGAGTTGAATAGAATTTAACTAGCTAACTTTCTTCTCGTCACCACAGATAATATAATGTCACTATTATTGAGCTATCAGCTGCTTTCATGTTGGACAGTACCTCCAACACATCATATTTGTCACTTTTACAGTTACCTTCAGGTCTGTGTTGACAACTAACATTGAAAGACAGAAAAACAGTTCATTCACTGCATATAAATACAAGCATTACACATTCAAATAAACTGGAAACCTTGATGCAGTGAAAAGGTGCTGCCTCAGTATACATTGATCATTGGTGATAGATTACTAGCCCATCACCCAATAGATCCCATTAACCCTAGTTTTAGACGAAAGGCAGTTACTTTTTTGACGACCTCCGTGGCGCGATCGGTTAGCCGCCGGAACGCTAATCGTGAGGTCCCGGGTTCGATTCCCGGTGGAGGCAGAGTTAAGAACTACGCTTTTCTACTGCTTTCCAGTCTGGTCGTTGAATTTATATGCTATATATGTATTTATCTATATATAATATGTATATATTTGTTAAATATACGTTGACTAGTGCCCTTAACACAAGTCTTAAATGAACTTACCAAGGGGGCTATTTCAATTGGTGTAATAATGTCCAAATATTATTATTACTTTCCATCTCTATATGTTGATTTAGAAAGGCGGTTAGGGGTTGCGAAGGCTTAATCCTCGAAAATAGGTCAGTGGACGATAAGTGCTTACGATCGATATTATGGGTTCTTACGGACGCCTTTTAGCCATCGAGACTTAGCATCTATGGTAGTTTGGCTCGCAAAATAATGCTAACTAGCTGCCGTTCCTTACTTGTTATGTAAGAGAACAAGGGTCTAGTGTATATTTGTTAGTGTGTGTAGTGGTAAATGAGTGTAAGAGTAAAAATGACATATATATTCATGCCTCTACGTCCCTAAAGGGATAGACAGAGACTATAGATCGCCACTTGGAACAATCCTGACAAATCTCTCTTGCTTCACTCACACCCATTAACCTTCTCATACATGTTCTTCTACACCCGCCTTGAGAAAAATGTCTCCAATTTGGTCTGTATAAGTTCTACGCGGCCCTTCCAAATCTACCTACCACTGAGATCATACATATACGTTTACAAAATTCTATTCAACTTTTTATAAACAGTCAAAACTAAAATAACTTTAACTAGCTGCCGTTTTTCCGGCATGTCGTATGAAGCGAAAGAATTTGTTGGATGATAGGCTAGCAACCTGTCACCAATGTTCCATATAATATCACAATCCAAATATCAATGCTAAAAGTGACCTTGGAGGTATCGTTTCGAAGGTTCTGTCCACCCTGAAAGGGATTAAGGACGTAAATGTATATGTATGAATAATGTTCTATCGTTCTTTCAATGTTTTTTATGGTATGGAAATAGTCTATCCAACTATAGGTACCTACGGATGCTGGCTAGAAAACAAACACGTTTACGACCCTCAATTTCAATTACTACTTTAACTACCTCGAACCCACGTATTGATCTTTATTGACATTAGATGATAAGTGGTGTCGCCATTCACAAGCACTCACTATTACCTGTTCGGGGAACAGTTAGGTTTCCTCACGATATTTTTTTCCTGTAAATGTATTTTTTTTACGAAAATGTACATAAAAATTTACTTAACTTGATTTCCATTGGAAACACATACATACATATACATTCACGTCCTTTAATCCCTTTCCGGGGTGGACAGAACCTCGTAGACATAATATCTCTTAAGTGTCATTTGTAACATAGGTGACAGGTTGCTAGTTTCTAGGGAACCAGATATTAATTATACTTGAAACACACTGCTCTGCCTCCACTGGAAGTAATTACAGTCGCAATGCCTGTGGTTTCGTATTCAAGTCTCGAATCCAACTACCATAGGGACTTTATTACTATGTTAAGGGCGTAACGCATAGATCATCTAAGGAGTCTAGATAATTATCAATACCTAACAGCGCACTTGTCCTAAACCCCTATTTAAAAAACTTTACAGGAGAGAGGTTCAAAGTTGAAAAAGTTGTCGTGAAAAGCAAAAATATCCAATATTTTTTAGCGCCTTAACACCATTCGACGCAGAAAAAAATTTGAATCGAACTGTATATTTAACTCATTTTCGCCAAAAATGGCGTTTATTATACGCTATATGGACGTAGAAAGAATGCTAACTAGCTGCCGTTCTTATCAAAGACTAAGGGACTACTCACCCGTCACCTTATTTAGCCGTCTTAATCCTGTCAGTTATGTAAATTACGAGCGAGAAGATGTATTTTCAAGGCTCTGTCCGCCTCAAAAGGGATTAAGAGTGGGGAGTAATACATACCTACCAATCCTTTCCACTTCACTAAAGGCATAGACTGTAAAGAGATGGGCAGAGATCACAGATCATACATTTGACTTGATCCTGACCAACTTTTTTCGCTTAAATGGCATACATACACCTCCTCATCTCACTCGGCGAGTAAAGTATACATAACACGATTTATAATATTTTAGTTATCTAAAGATTACATTTAAC